>CAMGYJ010000002.1:39583428-39956283 GCA_946122785.1 Linum tenue
GTTTATCATCCAAACAATCCTGATTTTTTTTCAAATTCTCATTAGCGCTGTTTTGGCCGCTTACTCCTTTTTTTTTTTCTTTCGACAGAGCTGCTTGGCCACAACAGCCGCAACATGGCTTGGCCGAAACTGAGATACATCTTTTTTTTTATTTCCTCATCAGCGCTGTTTTGGCCGCCCTTCCCCTTTTTTCGTATATATTTTAATTTAACAATGTTGCTTCGAGAAGCAAACGTGGCGGCCCTTCTTCCCTCAAGGCCTTTTTATTTATTTATTTCCGCCATGTTAAATCTTTGTCAATATTGTGACTATCTCGACAATACGGTAATCGGCGGACCATACTTAACAACTCTGGCTTAAAGAAAACAAACCATTTAGCTAACACCACCACACACCAACAGCCTTGACTATGTTAATGCAATGCCGATGGCATCTACGTAGCTCAGTCATGCATGAATCTAAAATAAAAGGCGATAAACTGGCTATACAACCTGATTGTAACATATCCATGCTATATTTCCTAACATTCACATGTAAAACAATCTTTGAAGCCATTCAGAATCAGAGTTAACTCGTACCTGACAGACTCATGCAAGCTGGCAATATGAACGTTGAATGTGGATCATCCTTCCCGCCAAAGTTGATTTCTTCCACAATGTCGCAGACAGCGCCGCTGCTTCCTCTCCCAACTTGTTACTCGCATCCTCGCCGTTGATCGGCAACCCCTCTATCAAGGTCGTGACTTCGGCCTTCTCTTGAGGTGGCTTACTCTGATTTTGGTGGACCACCTAATGCACGCATTGATGGTCTCACAATTTCAGACAAGTGGTTCAAGCAAGCCTTACTCAACACCTGCGCACTTGACACTATGACGTTGGGCATTCCTCCATCCCCGCTCCTGATTTTGCGTCAGCCTGGACCACCTCAACGATACCGTCTTCATTCCAGAGCATCAAACACTGATGCAACGATGAAGGAACGCACTTGTTGACGTGGATCCAATCCCGACCAAGCAGTGCGTTGTAACTTATCATTCCATCCACCACGAAGAAAGCACTCATCCGCTTCTGTGATCCAACTCCCACGACAACTGGGAGGATTCCCCTAGCAGAAGTGGACCTGCCTTTGAAACTTGTCACAAACACTTCCGTTGGGATCAAGTCATTAGTGCTCTTGCCCAACTTCTTCAGCATCCTTGTTGGCATCACATTTACTGCGGCACCATTGTCAACTAAGACTCTCGACATTGGTACGTCATCAAGTGTGGCCTTGATGTAGAGAGGTCTCAAATGACGCATCATCTTCAGCTCGGGCTCGTTGAAAACAACGAGCCTGTTTGATTCCTCACCCGTGGTTCCTTCGTCCACGGCTTTCCCTTTCGCTTCTGCAGCTCGGATAGATTTCTCCAACTCGTCAAAGTCTGACCCCATGTGATGTTCTCCACTGGCACACTTGTTGACTCTTTCGGGCCTTGGTATAACACGTAAAAAGGATATCTTCCCCCATCTTTGCCCAGTAGCCCAACAGCTTTGTGGCCTGCTTCATACAGCTCTTTCAGGATCCGCTGCGAACTCTTGTTCTGCTTAGCTGACTCTACTGCCAAGTCAATTCGACCATTCGTGCGAGCCATCATTGCACTCCACGACTCAGACTCTATTGGCAAATCCGCGGACTCGCCAACCATCTCTGCCACTGATGACTCCTCATCCTCTTCCTGTAAAGTCAGTTGAGCGAAACCGCTCACCAGTTCAGCAACGTTGACCTCCTGAGCAGCTTCGTCCAGTTCTTCAACTTCCATCACGACATCGCCATCCTCTCCCTGATTTTCCAAATCAATGTGGAAAATCAAAGGCAAGATGCAGTTGTTCACCACCACCGGTGGTAGACTTCCAAACTGGATCGTCATGGGTGCACCTTGGTTGTCATCATCGTCATCCTTGTTTTTCCGATCGAATTTCGACTTCGGCTCCTCCAATTCCAGCATCTCATCCTCGATGAGTGAGTCATCCAACTCAGCATCGTACTCAGCCTCTCCCGGGACTCCCTGATCGTTCTCGTTCAGGTTGTCTTCGACAACTTTTCCAGCACCGGCCACAGTCACTCTCAGACCTGTGGCAGAGTTGTCTATGTTTACATTTGCTTGCAAGTTGGCAATCCTCCTTCCTTGAGCATTCTTGCGGAGGTATCTTCGATACTGCGTCTTTGTCATCCAGTCAACCGCGATGGGCTGCTGACGACAGACGTCGTAGGTGTGCCAACCACCCCGTGGCACATTTGGCATCCTGAAGGTTCTCCTGACGGGTGGGGAACCTCTCACCGGTTGGGTAAGTCCAAAAGGTAGACTTTTGAAGAGTGGGGCACTTTGGGCAACCCACTGCCTACGCTGCCCTCTTCCCCACGCAGGCGCACGTACTCCTTCGACGCTGCGTTCATATGAGGGGTACCTCGGTTTGAACTGTCGTGGTCCCAATCTCTGGTGGACCGACTGGCTCGGTACCGCTCCCCCAATGTTTAGCTTTCCGCGACACTAGGCACACAGCTTCTCTTCCTCAGTTGGGTCCAAGCGTGGCCCCTCCTGCACTTGGGAGGATGAAGCTCCCTGGGCCACATCAGAACTACCACTCGGCGACGTTGTATCCACCACCAGCTTGAAGCGTGGTAGGTTGATCTTAGAGAAATCGGGATTGACCATGTTGACGCCGACAACGTTTGGGAACGGGTCTGTGACAACAATCATGGCCTCCTTCCTCGGCTCTGGGAACTTGAACCGACCTTTCTCAATTTCATCCTGCACAACGTTGCGAAACACAACACACATGTTAGTTGAATGAGATGCACTGTTGTGCCATTTACAGTATCGTTTCCCTTTTAATTTTTCAGCTGGCGGGATAGTATGCCCCCCAGTCAACTTAATTTGACCATCTTTGTAAAGCTGGTCAAAAATCAGTTCTGATTTTGAAACATCAAAGGAATATTTCCTAGTTTGAATCGGAGCACGATTGGGCTTTCCACCTTGTGGTTGCCCATCGGCCTTGGCTAGAGAAGCACATACATATGGCTTCCCCTGCACAATCTCGGCCAAATCAACTTCAACCTCGTTAACATCGCTGCCGACGTTATTCACACCATAGTTTTCAAAATTAGGGAAATATTGTCCCCGAGAGCCACTTTTCTTATGTTCTTCTTCATGGAGAAGAGATTCGTATCTAACAGCGCATGACATCAATTGAAACAAATCAGAAAACTCCTATCTTGAAACTTTTTACGAAGTTCAAAATTCAATCCATCCTGTGCCAGTTTAACAAACTCGCGTTCTGTCAAGCTCACAAAACAGCGATTCCTTGCTTTTTAAAGTTAGTTAAGAAGTGTTCCACTGTTTCTCCTGGCTGTTGGCGCATTCGTGCCAAGTCTGCCATTGTTACTTCTGGCTCAGACCGGTAGAACTGGGCATGGAACATTTGTTCCATTTGCTACCAAGTTTGAACCGAGTTCGATGGCAAGTTGACGTACCACGCGAACGCGGGACCGGTCAACGAGTTGCCAAACAAACGCAACTTCAAGAAATCACTCACATCACCACACTGAACCGTGAATCGTCCAACATGCTCGACGGTGGACTGATCCCCATTCCCGCTGAAGGTGATGAAATCATGCACTCGAAAACCACGTGGAAAGGGGTAGTATCTATCAACCCAATCCGGATATGGTTTTCGATATACCGGCGACATCGCTGGTCTAATCCCTAAACCAAACTGATCCGCCAGCATCTGTGCTACTTGATCTCGAATCACATTAATGTCTTGCCCCCCGAGTTGCCCCCCTTGTGGAACGAATCCACCAGGATCCATGCCAAGCCCGTTTGGAGGAGGAGGCATGTTTTGTGGGTAGCCGCGTGGCGGAACATGATCATTGTTGATAGTTCCTCCACCACCAGCACCGCTCAACGGAGCCACGTAGGGTCTGGCCTCCGGGATATTTTGTGGACCCCCACCGAGAAACGGAGGTGGTTCAACCCGAGTGTTAGCGGCAGTGCTAGTCTCGCCAAGATTAACTCGCGGAGTTGGTGGGTTCATCACCGGTGTTGGCGAAGCTCCTTGTCTTGGCGGACTAATTCGAGCCCCGCTGTTTGGAAAACCAGTTTCGCTGTTTAAATTATTTTCACCGTTTAGCGGCAAATCCCTAGGTTGCATTACTGGTCTACCCAAGAGCTCCCGGATTTCATTCATATCACGTAGATTTTAATCCACGAAAACATCAAAATCATGTCTGTTTTTAGTCACAACTTCAAAGAGTTGGCCTAAACGCCTATCAACACGAGACTCAAGAGAATCATGTCTTGCAATTAAAGCATCAAAACGTTGATTTACCTCGCCTTTGAAGCCTGCGAACTCATTGTTGAGGCTAGCAAACATGCGACAATTTTCCTCCATGAAATGGCGGATTGACAAATCCTCAGTCGGCCCAGCTGTGACCGGCGAATTCTCGGACCTGCCGATGTCTTCAGCACTGATTCCTTGGCCTCCTTCAATGTTGGCCACATGTTCCTCCACGAATCCGGGCGGAACATCCCCTTCCTGATTCCTTCGTCGCGGAGCCATTCGAACACACGTGTCCCACCAGGTGTGCCAATTTGTTTCGTTGGCGAAACTCGCGTGTTCAATGCGCACTGTATTCAAGTAAGCACAAACACAAAATCAGCAAAATCGTCAAATATCCGCCGCCGAATGTCGGCGCCGTTGATTTGATCGATTACACAGAAATCAAGACGACCATCAAATATCCACCGCCGGCGTCGACGATGTTGATTTGATCGATGCCCCTTTGACTTCTAATCAAACAACCGTTATTCGGTTCACCACCTCTCCAAACTACGTTCGAACGAGGGTGTTCGGCGAATAACCAGAAAATTGAACCAGGAGTGTTCTATGTTACGTTACCTCTACTCCTATGGAGGTTCCTCTGGAGAGCTCCGCAACTACGACTACGATCTACAACTACTACGACTCTGCAAAGGAGGTCTTTGACAGAGAAGTTCTACGAACTAGAGAGAAAAACTGATAATCTGCGACGGTGTAGTTTGTGATTTGATTTTGCCGTCTTTCGCTTCTCTCTCTTCCCAATCTTTATACTTCGCGCTTCTCCTCGTCTTAGTAACTTCCTTCGCGCCTTTGTCTCCCACGTCTTCACTCTTGTCAACCGTGCATGTAACTTCCTCCTTGTTGCGTGATAATCACGTGCCCTCGAAACCGCTCTTGCTTTGCAAAAACTCGGCGAAACGACCTACAACCTTGTCCATGTAACGATGCCGTTTCACCAACACCACGACATCGCCTTTCACCAACCGATGTCATTTTATAATCCAACTCAACTGCCCCACCCGGTTTAACCAACGACATTGTTAGTCCATCAAACAACGTCGTTCTCTACTCTTGCGCCATCGTTGGGCTTGTGACTCACTCCTACTGTCACTCTAGAAAATGGCCAAGTGAAACCACTTCCTAAAGCGTAGTCTAGCGGGTTTGGGTTTCAATGTCAACCCGGGTCCTAGATGTGATGACTACTCAGTGAATTCGTATTATCTACCAATGAAACTTTAGTGAAGGTCTAAACTAACAAGCAAGCAAAGCAATTAAACGGTTGTTTTCAGGTTAAGAGAGGTCACCCGGATATGGTTCCCCCTAGACTGCAGTTAGGCCGGATTGTAATTACCAAGTTCAATTTCTATGAAAGTTATACTGCGGAAGGTTCTCAAATAGTCTGAAGTCTCGACTAAAGGTCTTCAGACCCTCTCAATCTGAGTCTCTAGCGGGCGACTAACCTCCACCGGAGTAAACAGATTGAGGCCCTATGAACAAAACCTCCACTACCGAATTGAATTCGGTACAGAATAGTGAATTGGCTCCTCGACTAAAGTCACCAATTCACTACCTTCGATTAAGGATACTCTATCAACCTAGGCAGATATTATCATTCTAGGTTAAAGCAGAAACAACAGGAATTTGATCAGGATTCATGCCATTCAATCATTTAAACCTCAATCGAATATAATCAAATCATAGAAACAGTACTTGGGTTCATACAATCAATCCTAACATATAGATCTAGGGTTTCCCACACCTACATGAATGGGAGAACTACTCCATGGAGAGAGAAGCAAAAGCATAATCAGATGCGGAAACCATACTGTGAAGGATGGAATTCAGCTTCTGGACGTTGATCGGCACTTCTCCAAGCTCAAGCCAAGCTCCAATGGTGATGAAGATCAAGCTAGGGCACTTGGAGACTCTTGTTCGTCGTTTTCTCTCTCTAGGAATTGCTCTGTCTCTCTAAAACTCGAATCCCCTTCTCTTTGGCTGAAAATCTGCTTAAAAGGGCATCAGTGGCCAAAGCACGGTCGAGGGCACGGTCGTGTAATGCCTCAGCCCGCCCGTGCTTTGGCTAGGGTTAATTACACCACCATGTGTTGGGAGAAACACGGTCGTGCTTTAGGGAGGACACGGCCGTGCTTTGGTGGAACACGGCCGTGCTTTCAGCCCGTGTTTTCAGCTCGAGTTGGCCAAACTCAAATCAGCTCTCGGCAGTAAAAGCACGGCCACAGAACACGGCCGTGTTCTGAAGGCCTCCTGCCCGTGTTTTCACTGCCGAACCTGTTCCCCTATATTCAATGCTTCGTTTCTCCCTCGTCCGGACTCCGAATCAGTCGCCGTTTGATCCCAGACGCTCGTAGTCTCGTCCTCTTTCTTTTCATGACAAACTTGCACGATTCTTTGTCCATAAAGTGAGGTAAAAATCCATTCTTCTTCAGGTCGTGCCAGAGTTTCTTCTCCCGAATCGCCAATTGATCTCTGATTGACTTGAAACTTGCGCCTATGCTTCACTTTATGTGCTAGGACCTGAAATGTAACAAAGGAACACAACCTAGCGTAAAATAGGCCAAAGAAGCGATAATGCAAGCTTAAACGATCAAGAAACAAAGGGGAAAAACATGTGTAAATATCGAGTCATCAAATCCCCCCACACTTAACCGTTAGCTTGTCCCCAAGCAAACCTAACTCAAACCAATGCAACTCTCCAGACCTCTATAGCAACAAACAACCTCGATCGTAGGTAGCGGACTTCCTAGATCATTTAGCAGCTTACGAGGTCAACCGACGCACAAGTCATCTCATAGCCTCTTCGGCGAGAACGCTAGTCTCGAGTCGGCATCATGGCAAATAGTGAACAGAGGACAAATGAATCGTGGATGAAGAGACTCTCAAAAACAAAAGATCATGGACTCACATTTTTCAAGGTGCTCGATTTTCTTCTTGAAGATGGTTGGAACTCCTTTTCTTTCTTCTTTTTGCTTGTTTTTCTGTTTTTCTCTTTTTTTTTCAAGGGTTCCAACCAATTTTATGCAGAAAACAGGGGCTCCCACCTAGCAAAGGTTTTGCGGGAGCCCGTCTCTTACCGGCCATGCCAGGAGCAGTTGTCTCGAGCCTCGTGCGGGGGAAAGACATGTAAGGGGGCTGGAGGTAGTAGGTGGAAATTGGGAACGGATTCCCGTCTCCCCTTACACACCTTCGCCCTATTCGCACGGGAGACGTCATTTTAAAGCACATTTTCGAGCACCTGTTATTTTCAAAACATGATACAAGAGTCCATGACAGGCAGAGAGTCCACAACACCACACAATTCAAGGGTCCTAAGATCACTAATTCACTCAATCAACCAACAATATGAAGAAGAAATGAGACGTCTTAAGTGCATCAACATCCTCCATAGTGCTACACTACCTCCCTAGGTTGCAAATCACTACAGAGACTGTCAATTCAAAGCATACTGAGCAGGTAATTGCAAGGAACACGTACTTGGAGCCCTCAAATTTAAAAATTTGGACAGTGGACTAGGCTCCAAGCACACAAACAGATCTAATGCAGTCAGATCTAATGCAGTCTACAGATAAACACCCCCCCCCCCCACACTTAAGATCGACATTGCCCTCAATGGAGACGAGGGAAGGAAAGGGGAATGATGTTACCGGTATGCACAGACTGCAGAAGACTGGAAATGGACCAGTCAGGATGAAGCGGACTGGAGAGAGGACCAGTCGGGAACACATGCACAGCTAAAGGAAACCAAAGAGCTCAAACACAATATGTTAGGTCCAATGGTCAGCCCAATAGTACATCATCCAAAACAAAAGAAAACACCAAAAAACAACCCAATTCGCAATCCGACTCGAAACAAAACAAATAAATGAAAACCGTGGTGGGGTTGCCTCCCCACAAGCGCTTATTTACCGTCTTTTAGCTGGACGCCCATGGTGGATACTCAGCGAGGTGCAGGAGCAGGTGCCTCCAAGAGCGGATCCACGTCGCTCTTGAGGTACAGCTTCAGGTTGTGGCCATGCACCCGACGGATGCGACCACCATCATCGGTCAGCTCGACCTGGCCATCCGGCAAGATGCAGGCGAGTGAGAACGCGGATGGCCAAGGTGATCGTGATGCAGGAGGTGGGACCAGCTCGTAGTGGTCTCCACCCTTCTTCCGTGCAAGCGTAGCAACCTGCTGCTTCGGCCGCCACTCCTCCTTGAGCTTTTTGTTCGGAGGCGAGGCTGGATGGAGTGGCGGCGAAGGAATGATAGGAGGGTCCTGCAAAATGAAAGGTGCAGAGGGATACACGACAGGCTCGTGTATCTGGTTAGAAATAGCATGCACAGGGGTGACAGCAATCATAGCACAGTGATCAAACTCAGTCACAGAAAAAGTAGCCTGTTCATTTCCAGCACACAAGATCAGTTTACCATCCTGCACATCAATAAGTGCCTTGGCGGTGGCAAGAAATGGTCTACCTAGGATCAAAGGCACATCCACATCCTCATGTATATCAAGAATAACAAAGTCAACAGGATATGTGAATGCACCCACCTTAACAAGCAGATCTTCTATGATACCCCTAGGATGCACAACGGAACGATCGGCTAGTTGAATGCTCATCCTAGTAGGGCTAAGTTCACCTAGGTCTAGCTTTTTGAACAATTTATATGGCATGACATTAATGCTAGCGCCTAGGTCCGCCAAGGACTTTCCTACATGCATGCTGCCAATAGTAAGAGGGATAGTAAAACTCCCTGGATCCTTGCGCTTTTCGGGCAGCTTGTTCTGCAGGATGGCAGAACACTCCTCGCTCAGCAGCACTGTCGAGAGATCCCCAAGTTTCTTCTTATTGGTGAGGAGATATTTCATGAACTTTGCGTACTTGGGCATCTTCGACAGTGCCTCCACAAAAGGTACGCTGATGTCGAGCTGCTTCAACATTACCATGAACTTGGCAAACTCAGTCTCCAGCTTATCTTTATGTAGGCGAGTGGGGAAGGGAAGCTGGGGTACGTGCTCCTTCACCACTGGTTGTGGCTTGGGAGCAGGAGCTTCCTTCTCCACCCGCACTTCTGCATCACCGGCTGGAAGTGCTGAAGCAGGTAGTGGTGCCTCCTGCCTGGTCGGGGCAGGATCAGCTGATGTAGCCCTGCCGCTCCTGGTGAAAATGGCATCCAGCTGCTCGTGCGGGTCCCGTGGATTGGGGATGGTGGTGGCAGGTAGAGTCCCCAAGGCCCGAGCAGTAAGCTGGCGCGCTAGGACACCGACTTGGTGCTGTAGATCTTGCAGAATAGCACCCTGGTTCCTCTGTCCTGCCTCCAAAGAGGCTATGCTCTGGTCCACCCTCGTGAAATTCGCATGTCTGGTGGTCATGAATGTCGTCAAAATATTCTTCAGATCAGCCATCTGATTATCTGGAGCTGCGGCTGCTGGAGGCTGAGCAAACTGGTGCTGGGGCTGCTGGAATGGCTGCCCCTGCCTAGCCTGGTAGGGCTGCTGCTGTGGTGGTGGCCCCTGCCTAGGCTGGAAGGGCTGCCTCTACTGAAAACCACCTGCTGGTGCTGGGAAACCAGGTGGCTTCTTGGTGTTGCTGCTCCAGGCAAAGTTGGGATGCTGGCGTCATCCCTCATTGTAGGTATTGCTATATGGGTCCAGGCGCCGAGCATTTGCGATGAAGTCCACCTGCTCTTGGGGAGTAGAGGACTCCCTCATGGCCTGACAGTCCTCCACCCGGTGATTCGGGCTCTCACACCACTGACACTGAGCTACTGGAGGCGTAGCTACACCTCGGGCCGGAAGGAGGCTGTTAGGCTGCTTCAATGTCTGCACCAACTCAGCCACCTGCTTCTCTAACCCGGATCTGGCCTCCATAGCATGCACACCACGGTCCCGGGAATGTCTGCCTCTGCTGCTCTGCCCCCAAGAATGATCGCGGGCAGCCAAGGTACTGATCATCTGGTTCATCTCGGGTGGAGTCTTAGTGAGAATATCCCCTCCTGGGCATAGTGACTCGATCACCCTCTGGCTGTCCGGGGTGAGGGTACTATAGAAGTTCCCCATTGTGAAAGCATCACTGAAGCCATGATGGGGACACTGCCAGAAGTATCCCATGTACCGCTCCCATGCATCACGAAGGGACTCATCTGGCTCTTGGTGGAAGTGAGTGATCTCCCGCTGAATCTCCGTGGTCTTCGATGCCGGATAGTACCTGTGCACAAACTTGTCTGCCAGATCGTCCCAAGAAGTGATGGACAATGGGGGCTGGGTCTCCAACCACTTCTTAGCATTCCCCGCCAGAGAATGGGGGAAGAGGTGAAGGCGGATTGCGTCATCCGGAACACCGTTTAGCTTGAACCCGTTCGTCAGCTGCAGAAAACGGGAAAGATGTGCCCGGGCCTCCTCATTCTTCAAACCATGGAACTGGATAGATGATGTAATGAGTTGAATCCAGCATGGCTTGATCTCGAGGTTGTTTGCTGGGATGGGTGGATAGAGGATGACCGGGCGGATGTCAGCAATCCGTGGAGTGTAGTAGTACTCCAAGGTGGGACCCGGCGGTGGTGGTGGATGCTGATTCACCGGGGGAGCCTGTCGAGCATTCCCCAGTTGTGGGATGTCTTCGCCCTCCATCTCGTACTCGTCCTCGGATTCGCTGCTCAATTGGCCGTCTCTGTGCTCCACCGTAACCAGTCTAGCTCGCTGTTGTCTCCGAAGTTGGTTGCAGGTGCGTTCAATCTCTGGATCCAACGGCAGTAAACCTCCCGACTGGCTACGGGTCATGCACTATCTGCACACAATCAAGCAATGCAAACCCGTGAAGGCACAAGTGGGAAAGAAGAAACACTCAATGCGAAAATGAAAATGCTAGAGTAACAGAAATCACTTTTCTTCAACAACCTAGTCGTCCCCGGCAACGGCGCCAAAAACTTGACTCACTCCTACTGTCACTCTAGAAAATGGCCAAGTGAAACCACTTCCTAAAGCGTAGTCTAGCGGGTTTGGGTTTCAATGTCAACCCGGGTCCTAGATGTGATGACTACTCAGTGAATTCGTATTATCTAGCAATGAAACTTTAGTGAAGGTCTAAACTAACAAGCAAGCAAAGCAACTAAACGGTTGTTTTCAGGTTAAGAGAGGTCACCCGGATATGGTTCCCCCTAGACTGCAGTTAGGCCGGATTGTAATTACCAAGTTCAATTTCTATGAAAGTTATACTGCGGAAGGTTCTCAAACAGTCTGAAGTCTCGACTAAAGGTCTTTAGACCCTCTCAATCTGAGTCTCTAGCGGGCGATTAACCTCCACCGGAGTAAACAGATTGAGGCCCTATGAACAAAACCTCCACTACCGAATTGAATCCGGTATAGAATAGTGAATTGGCTCCTCGACTAAAGTCACCAATTCACTACCTTCGATTAAGGATACTCTATCAACCTAGGCAGATGTTATCATTCTAGGTTAAAGCAGAAACAACAGGAATTTGATCAGGATTCATGTCATTCAATCATTCAAACCTCAATCGAATATAATCAAATCATAGAAACAGTACTTGGGTTCATACAATCAATCCTAACATATAGATCTAGGGTTTCCCACACCCAGATGAATGGGAGAACTACTCCATGGAGAGAGAAGCAAAAGCAGAATCAGATGCGGAAACCATACTGTGAAGGATGGAATTCAGCTTCTGGACGTTGATCGGCACTTCTCCAAGCTCAAGCCAAGCTCCAATGGTGATGAAGATCAAGCTAGGGCACTTGGAGACTCTTGTTCGTCGCTTTCTCTCTCTAGGAATCGCTCTGTCTCTCTAAAACTCGAATCCCCTTCTCTTTGGCTGAAAATCTGCTTAAAAGGGCATCAGTGGCCAAGCACGGTCGAGGGCACGGTCGTGTAATGCCTCAGCCCGCCCGTGCTTTGGCTAGGGTTAATTACACCACCATGTGTTGGGAGAAACACGGCCGTGCTTTAGGGAGGACACGGCCGTGCTTTGGTGGAACACGGCCGTGCTTTCAGCCCGTGTTTTCAGCTCGAGTTGGCCAAACTCAAATCAGCTCTCGGCAGTAAAAGCACGGCAACAGAACACGGCCGTGTTCTGAAGGCCTCCTGCCCGTGTTTTCACTGCCGAACCTGTTCCCCTATATTCAATGCTTCGTTTCTCCCTCGTCCGGACTCCGAATCAGTCGCCGTTTGATCCCAGACGCTTGTAGTCTCGTCCTCTTTCTTTTCATGAAGTGAGGTAGAAATCCATTCTTCTTCAGGTCATGCCAGAGTTTCTTCTCCCGAATCGCCAATTGATCTCTGATTGACTTGAAACTTGCGCCTATGCTTCACTTTATGTGCTAGGACCTGAAATGTAACAAAGGAACACAACCTAGCGTAAAATAGGCCAAAGAAGCGATAATGCAAGCTTAAACGATCAAGAAACAAAGGGGAAAAACATGTGCAAATATCGAGTCATCAGCTTGGCGGGCTGCCTTTGGCCGAACTCTTACCACTACCACGATGTCGTTTTAATTTTCCGCGGCATCGCTTTTAATTAAACGACACCATCTAAAATAATCATAAAATACTAATTAATTAAACCAGCCCTCATTGTTAACTCACCGTCAAACTCTCACCCCTCGACGTCGTTCTCAGTTAAACAACAATTAAACGACACCATCTAAAATAATCATAAAATACTAATTAATTAAACCAGCCCTCATTGTTAACTCACCGTCAAACTCTCACCCCTCGGCGTCGTTCTCAGTTAAACAACATCGTTCCTTGTCCCGCGATGTCGTTGAACTTTTGAGCTTCGCGACACTATTTTAATTTTAACACTGTCGTTTTAACTGTTGCGACATCGTTTGGCCTACTCGCGACATTGTTTTATAATCCGCGGTGTCGTTTCTTTCCTCTTGCGGCATCGTTTACAACTAAACGACACCGTCCTGAATAATCATTAACAAAATTAGTTAATTAATCCGGCCATCACTAGTCAAACTCGTGTGCTGACCAACGACATCATTAGCGCCAAAACGGCTCAGTTTGCCTCTCCCTTCGCGACATTGTTTTTTTATTTATTTAAACACTGTCGTTTGCTAATCCGCGGTACCGTTGGGCTTACTCGCGGTACCGTTTTGAATTTAAACGACACCGCTGATATAGCCAAAAATATTCGATGGAACCGCCGCCAATCGGCGCTCGCATTGGACTAGGCGAATTTTGGTTTAATTAATCGTTACCGCTTATCAGGCTCTCGCGACATCGTTTTTAAATCCGCGGTACCGTTTTAACTCTCTGCGATGCCGCTTGTCTCCATGCGGTATCGATTTTCCCCTTCCGACAAGGAATAAAGGTAATAATTAATTAAAAAAACTCCCTTCTCCAACACCCAACTACACGCGCGACCCCCTTTGTTTTTCGGTATCGTTTCCAGTGCCGCGACACCACTGAGTTTCCTTGCGGTACCGTTTTTCTGTTTCGCGGTACCGTTTTAACTCTCCGTGACGCCACTCAACTCCAAACGACACCGTTTTATTTTACCCGCTTTATCTAATTAAATGCCGAGACTAATTAATGCGGCATTTAATTCCGGCCAAATTAATTTTAGGTGTCAACAGATTGTTTCAGGCGGATACTTGGGAGAATTATGATTGATAGATCTTTGGATACCTTTTATTGAATCTGAAATTGAAATGAAACCCACCAACTGAAAATAAGTAGGCGGCCTTTTGGAAACTCAAATTGAAATTAAACCGCCAAGTGATGAAAATAAGGAGGCGGTAATTAAAAAAAATAATTCATGGAGTGGATTCACGATGGGTATCTCTAGCTGCATACATGTGAAATGGACCAAACCTTCATTGATATATTACAATATGGCCATCAATGTGCTGGAATTGACCGTTACTCGATTTGATGTCCCGAGTGAAGAAAGTATGAATAGTGGAAAAACTTAGATCGATGTTTCGAGAGGCTTTGGGCATTGAAATATGAAGTTTCTTGGGACTAAGATTAGTATTTCGATGATATGAACGGTTATTGTTAGTAAAGGTTGGATTGGTTCAGCCTCTAAGATGGCGTCGTAGCAGGATTGGATGTATTGATGTAAAAGGTTTGTGTTTAAGAAGGGCTTAGGGTTTAGAAGGGGTAGATTCAACCTTCTACGTCAATATATCCACTTACACTATAATGTCATCTTAGAGGTCTAATCACTACAAACTCCATTGATAACAATTGTTCACATCATCGAAAGAATCATGCTAATCCCAAGAAACTTTCGATTTTGACCCTCGAAGCCTCCAGAAACCCCAATCGAATATTTGGCACTATTCATGCTTTATTCACATACACCCTCAAATCGAGAAACAAACGATTTCATCACGTTTAGGGTCACATTTCAAGGGTCCGATTAAGATTTTGGTAATTTCACATGTTGGTAGCTCGGGATACCGCCTAAGTACGTCTAACCTTTGTCACAAATACATAACTCGTTGACGAAACATTATCAACGAAAGTGGAATACATCCCTAAAACTAATTTGTAGCGACAAAATTGACTGGCCCTCGCTAATTTTTGTCACTAATATCTATCTTTACCGACTACGCCTATGCTTTGTCACAAATACATAACTCGGTGACAATACATTTATTGACGAAGGTGGAATATCAACCCTAAAAGTAATTTATAGCGACGAAATTGATCGACCCTCGCTAATTTTTCTCACTAATACCTATATTTACCGACAAATCCTACGTTTTTGTCACAAATACATAACTCGTTGACGAAACTTTATTGACAAAAGAACAATATCGTCCCTAAAAGTAATTTTTAGCAGCTAAATTGATTGTCCCTTGCTAATTTGGTCACTAATAGCAGTTTTTACTGACGAGATATAGGCTTTGTGGCAAACACAATGTTTTTTTCGGAACATTACTGACGACTAAATTTTATTTGTAGCAAATAACCATGGTGCCAATTTTTCCCTCCAAAAAGTAGAGTTACTAACAAAGATTATTGTCTTTACCGACGACGTCTACTCTTTGTCACAAATACATAACTAGTTGACAAAACATTATTGACGAAAGAGAAATATCGTCCCTAAAAGTGTTTTTAGCGACAAAATTGACCGTCCCTCACTATTTTTTTGTCCATAATGGCAATATTTTTTGTAGTACTGGTGTGATTCTAGTACTCGCATTGAGAGAAATAGGGGATGTCTTAGAAAACTGGTTGACCTCGTAAGTTGCTAAATGATCTAGAAAATCCTCTACCGATGATTGGGGTTGCATGGTGCTGTAGAGGTCTGGAGAGCTGCATTGGTTTGAGCCAGGTTTGCTTGGGGACAAGAAAACGGTAAGTGGGGGGGGATTTGATAAGCCGCTAATTGTACATGTTATTTCCCACTAATCTTGAACCGTTTGAGAGTCGATTCTCGTGTTTTAAGCCGATTTCACACTAGGGTGTTCTTGTTGGTGATATTTCAGGTCCTAGTACGTGGATGAAGGTTTAGGCACGCGTTTTAGGATCGATTGGACGAGGTTGGGACATTCAACGGGAAGCTGAGGAGTTTACGCGGCCGGGACATAATTCTACACGGCCGTGTAGTTGGCAGTGTGAGAGGGTTTACGCGGCCAAGGTCGTACGGCCCGTGTAAGGCACCTTTTTGGACGTGCGGGATATCTAGGGGGTTTACACGAGTAAGTCTCAATTTCACACGGCCGTGTGGTCTGGCCTTGTGACTCCCCTTGACCAACTAAGTGCAACGGCGGGTTTTGGAGTTACATGGGCAGACTGCACTTTCACACGACCGTGTGGCCTGGCCGTGTAATTGGGCAGAGTTGGGTTTTAACCCAATTTCGAGTCTTTGAGAAGGGATTCGAGTCTTTGAGAGCTGAAACTGAGTTTTAGAGAGAGAAAGTGATGAACTCACTCTCCAAGGTGACCAAGATTGAGATTCAACACTATTGGAGCACGACTAAAGCCTGGAGAAGCACCGATTAACAACCAGAAGCTGATTATCATTCTCCACGAGATGATTTCTGCATCTGAAGTCGATTTCTCTTCTCTCTCTATGGAGTAACTTCCTCTCTCACCTGGATATGAAGAACCCTAGATTTGTATGTTAGGTTTGAATGTATTTATGAACCCTAGTACTTGATCTTTTGACATTGATTATATTCAATTGAGGCATGATTTATGAATTGCATGAATCCTGATCACATTCTTCTAGTACTTGATCTTTTGACATTGATTATATTCAACCGAAACGAATTACTGAATTTCCGACCGAAAAACCGAAATACTATAATTGCAAGCTCCAAATGGTGGATTTTTATGTTTGTAGTTGTTTTTAGACTTAAATATTTGAAATATTTTATAACTTATGTGTTGAAAAGTTTGGTTTTATCATTGATGATGCATATAATTGATATTTATTGTTTATATTAGGGGTGAAAATAATTTAAAAGTGAGAAAATACAAGTAGCTTCACAAATTCGGTTTTGTGTGAAAAACCGAACCGAATTATAATTCGGTTTAAACCGACCTAACCGAATTGTATATCGGTTCGAATTCGGTTTGAGGTTTGGGAGAATTCGGGGACCCGGTATTCATAATTTCGGTTCGGTCAAAACCGAACCGACCGAATGCGCACCCCCAATTCCAGTAGAGTAGGTTTCGCACGTTAGGGCCTTAGTTTGTTTACTTTGGTGGAGGTTAGTCGCCCGCCGGGTAATCAGATTGAGAGGGACTAGAGACCTTTAGTCGAGACTTCAGACTGATTAAGAACCTTTCGTAGTATAACTGTTATTGAATCTGGACTTGGTGAATTACAATTTGGCTTAACTGCAATCTACGGGGAACCATATTTGGGTGACCTTTCTCAAACTTGAACCACAACCTTTACTTCTTTGTGTTTGTTTAGTTTAGTCACAACCTCACTACAGTTAAACAGCTAGATAAAAAGAATCTCACGGAGTAGTCAGCACATCTAGGACCCGGTAAAACAGCTATACTACTCATTAGTAGGTGGTTACACTTGGCCACTTTCTAGTGTGACTATAAAAGTGAGTCACAGGCCACATAACTGCATATACTCTATCAGCAGCTGAGTTCTCTATAATTTGCCTACAAGCTTCCTCCAATGTTGTTTCCCAATTTTGCTGCTAAAAACCAGGCAAGTAAACTCCACATGCAACCACTTTATTCAAGAAAGAACACTGGAAAAACATATACTCTCTTGTTTCTTCCTCCTCATTACACAACACGCAATCTTCACTCACCAACTTACCTCGCTTACAAAACTTATTTTTGTAACAATTGCAAAAAAAATTTATCACAATCCAGGCTATGAAGCCGAATCCAGGTACATGATTCTTATTCTAGAGAATTTTATGCCATGTAACCTTGCTTTGTCTCACTCTTAATGTCTCCTATATTGTCCTCACTGAATATTTCTTCATTGGCTTTCCTTCCCAAAACACTTCTTCCCCCTTTTTCTGTAAATGGTTCTGGAGGGCACGTCTCAGTTTGAGAATTATTCTCCAGGTCTATGAGCTACTAGGTAAGGCCTTCATATCTAGCCATCCATGTCCCTACATCTGTAGGCTTTCATTCGAGCCATCCACAGGTTTCTCAAATCCATTAGCATCAACCAAATAATCTTAGCAGTACATACCTTGTTCCAAGTTAGTAAATCATGCAGTCCCAGTCCCCCTTTCTTATTTAGGAGTAGTCACCTTCTCCCAGGCTACCTTTGCCTTGCCAGAGTCAGTATCATGCTAAAGAAAACCTGAACACGCTTTCTGGAGCTGCAAAATTACTTTGTTATAAAAGAGATATACATGAAATCAGTATTGGATAAACCCATAAACACAAAGCTAGTCAACTATAATCTCCCTGCAAAAGTGAGGCTCCTTATTGCCATGATTTGATCTGCTTGTGAGTTTAGAAATGATAAGGTCACATAATTTCTTAGTAAACTTCCCTGTAATCAAAGAAAGACCAAGGTACATAACATGTAATAATCCCTCCCAAATACCATACTGGAAAAGAGCATTCTGCTGGTACTTATATGATTCCCCTCCAAAATAGATTTCACACTTGTTAGGGATTCACTTTAGACCAGATATACTATGTTTATTCTTGTAACAACATTTAATCTTCCCAATTTCCTGGTTGTAGTTTTCTATAAAGATCAGGAGATCGTATGCAGGGCTAAGGGAAGCGGATCAGGTCAGTAACCTTATGATGAATAACCATGAGTAACCCGTCCACATCAGCATGACATCAGCATCACTCTCTCTCATTGAAAACCTTTTATCTTTCCACTTTAATCTTTGACGGGCGATTTCTCTCTCATAAATTTTTTGTACAAATAAATCAGATTAATTGTGCTCTTTAATATGATATCCACTTTGATATACTTTTAGAACAAAAAAAATTGAGTCATATTTTACCAGTCAATACCATATGGTATGCTCCTATTTAATACCATATGATAAGAAAGCGTACCATGATAGTATGAACACACCAATATGGTAGGAAGGTTGAATACATTATAGTAGGAGTATGTTAATTACCAATGTCGACTAGTTTATCCCATTTAGACAAGTTATCATATGATTGTTCAATTAAAGAGTTTAAAGGAAGAAATCCACAGAAAGACTTCTGCAGAAACCTAATTTAAACTGAATTACTTTGAATTATACTTGATCCAATCAACAAACGAGAGAACGAAAAAGAAGCAGAGAAGAAGAAAGGCGCTATGCCCGAATAGGCTCGAGTTCCTGACTGAGAAGTCCCAACTCGAGCTTATTCAGACACTTACAACCGAACCCTAACCTTTACTCCCAAAGAGCTACTCCGCTCTTACTGAGAAAGGAAACCGTTACGGAATTCCTTCACTGGGTCGCCTTTAAGTAGACAGCTGATCCTTGTCACCTCTCTCTCTTCTTTAATCGTCATGACCGTTGTCAATGAAGAGGAAGGATTTCGATGTTTGTTCGACTGGGAATTCTCTTGACTCTGTTCTTTATTGTGTCAATTGCAGGAGGATGAAGGAATGACAGCGAAGACGCTTTCCTCTGTCTCGAAGAAGGCTGAGATTCATCTTGGGCTCATTTGAGTGGGCTTATTCCTTAGTCTGTTCGAGACACTCGGGCCAGTGGCCCAACAATCTCCCCCTGCGATCAAGCTTTCATTCCTGTAACATCAACATCAATTCATTTCTTTTAGATTAATCTTGTAACTTAAGTCAAACAGACAACATTCTTAAGCATTCTCAGTAATGACTCACAGGCAGGGTATCTTAGTGACAGTACTCACAAAGACATTTCATTCTGCAGAATGAGTTCGGTAGACACAGACACATTCATCACATTTATTTGAAGATCATTATGATCTCCTTTTATTCATCAGCAACAGCAAGATACATTAAGGAAATGCATAGACCATTATGGTCTTCTAACTCAGAAATAAGCATCAAATATCAAAGGTAAATATAGACCATTATGGTCCTTCATGAATCAAATAGTTCAGATAGTTTTAATCCTTTGGATCGGAGTTTTCTTATGGCTCCCCCTGAGTCCCAGCATCTCCTTCCATCATGTTATCGTCCTCTTCCATAGCTTTCTCCCCCTGAGTTCCAGCTATCATTTCCTTTTCAAGATCTTCAGCAAACTGGCGGATTTCTTCTTCAGATAAGTTTTCAGGTTCAAGTTCAGCTTCTTCTTCATCAAAGGAGATGATCAGATTTTTGCGGATGGAAGATGAATCACCAGGCTGGAGGGATTTAGTTTTATGTTTTGAGAGTTTGACAGCGGCTGGGTCGAAGGATCCTCCCCCTTTCGAATGCTGAGGATCAATCCCAAGGTAGTTCAGGACAGTAAGGGCAGGAATAAAAACTGAGGTGTCGACAGAAGAGTACCCATCGAGGGATAGGCCAAGGTTGGACAGCAAAAGAGTGATGAAACCTCCATAGGGGAGACGTCCATCTAGGTGAGCATCAGCATTTCGAACCAGAGAGCCAAAGAGAAGTTGAGAGTAATCTAACTTCCTTCCAGTGAGAGCATTGGAGAGGACCCAGAGATCAATTTTGGTGACAATGTTGAGACCATGAGAGCGAGGAAGGAAGAGGTGGGTTATGAAATAGTGAAGTGTGCGAAGAGTAGGGTTCAAATCAGCAGAGGTGATAACTTCATTTCCAGCAACTCTTCGCTGAGTGATGCGAGAGTATTCCACTTCATAGTTGAAGTCATAGAAGAGGAACTCATCCTCATGAGCAAGAGGAAGAGGCCCATCAACAGGGAGATTCAGCAGAATACCAATGGCTTCGGCAGATGGAGAGATGAAGTAACCATTGACCAGGGTAGTAAGTTTTCTGGTAATGATACCTTGGCAATCAAGGTTTGCATAGAATGATTTGACAGGCAGAGGACAAGCAGCTAGTGGAGGGTAATGAAGAAGGAATTCCCATCCAAGATTCCTAATGAAGGGCGAGATATCTATGCCAGAGGCTTTGAATTCATAGAGATCAAGAGCTATAGGATCAGAGAGCTTCCTGTGGGCAAAGAACTCCTTAAATCTATGGAGATTGAACTCAATTGGTTCATTGAAGGTTCTCCCTACATATGTCACAATAGCACCAGGGATGTTCGAAGAAGTGAAAAGCTCAGTCATGGTGAGATTTTGAGTTGAAGGCTTGATGGAGGAATGAAAGGAAAAGGCTGGATATAAATACTAAACGAAGGAATACAAAGAGTTACTATTATTGCATGGGAAACCAACCACGAACACCAGTCAACAGCAAGCATCATTTCAAGGCATAGGAAACTTGAACAATCAAGTAAATCAGTAGAGTAATCATAAATGTTGACTTAATTTAAGGCTTAAGTGAGGAAGGATAGTACCTGGATCATTGATTGCTCTGAATCGAGTGTAGGGACTGTAGTCCAAGTTCGTCACAAAGTTTAATAAATTTTTCAGAGGGCAAGGCTTTAGTAAAAATATCAGCAACTTGGAATTCTGTGGGTATAAAATCTAATTCTATATGACCAGCCTGAATAATGTCTCTAATGAAATGATGCTTTACTTCAATGTGTTTGGTTCTACTATGTTGCACAGGATTTTTGGACATACAGATTGCACTTGTATTGTCACACAGAATAGGGATTTTATCAAGACAGAATCCATAGTCTGCTAATTGAGATTTTAACCAAAGGATTTGAGTACAACAGCTGCCAGCAGCCATGTATTCTGCTTCAGCTGTTGATAGGGCCACTGACCCTTGTTTCTTACTAGACCAGGATACAAGAGATCCCCCAAAAAATTGACAATATCCACTAGTACTTTTTCTGTCAGTGATGCTTCCAGCAAAGTCAGAGTCTGAATAGCCAATCAGAGATAAGGGTCCAGATTTTGGATACCATAAACCTAGGTCATGAGAGCCTTTAAGGTATCTAAATATTCTTTTAACAGCACTGAGATGACTTTCTTTAGGTTTACTTTGAAATCGAGCACACAAGCAGACACTGAACTGAATGTCAAGTCTGCTGGCAGTTAGATACAAAAGAGACCCAATCATGCCTCTGTACTTCTTTTCACACACTGATTGTCCATTTGTATCGTGATCCAGATGAGTATTTGTTGCAACAGGTGTTTTACATGGTTTTAAATTCATCAAGTTGAATTTGGATAACATAGACTGTAGGTACTTGGTTTGATGAATAAAGATCCCAGACTCAGTTTGATTAATTTGTAGCTCAAGAAAGAAGGTTAATTCACCCATTAAGCTCATTTCAAACTGACTTTTCATGGAAGAACAGAATTCATCACACATAGAGGGGTTAGTACTCCCAAAGACAATATCATCTACATAAACTTGCACTATCAAGGAGTGATTTCCTTTTCTTTTTATAAAAAGAGTTTTGTCAACTCCTCCTTGACAGAATCCTTGAGAGATAAGAAATGAGGTCAGTCTATCATACCAAGCCCTAGGTGCTTGTTTGAGACCATATAGAGCCTTTGATAGTTTAAAAACATGGTCAGGGAATTCATGATCAACAAATCCTGGGGGTTGTTCAACATACACATCTTCTTTTATTTCACCATTTAAGAAGGCAGTTTTCACATCCATTTGATAAAGTTTAAAATTCATAAGGCTTGCATAGGCACACAGAAGTCTAATTGATTCTAATCTAGCAACAGGAGCAAATGACTCATCAAAGTCAATTCCTTCCTCCTGACTGTATCCTTGTGCAACAAGTTTGGCTTTATTTTTGATGATAAAGCCTAGTTCATCAGATTTGTTCCTAAAAATCCATTTAGTGCCAATAACTAAGCAGTTTGCAGGTCTGGGAACCAGTTCCCAAACATTCAGTCTAATAAAATGAGATAACTCTTCTTGCATGGCAAGTAACCATTCTTCATCAAGAATGGCTTCCTTATAGTTTTTAGGTTCAAGAAGAGATACAAATGCATATTGGCCAGGAATATACTTACCTCTGGTTTGGATGGGATCAGATATATTACCTATGATCTGAGATGGGGGGTGTCTTTTCCTGATATGAGCAGGAGCTTCAGGATCCTCTGGCATTCTGACTTCTTCAGAGGATGTTTGAGGACAGGAGTTTGTCTCATTGGAACTTTGAGTTTTTGATGAATTACCTGTCTCAAGAGAATAGCTAATAGGAAGAAAATCATAGTCCTTTATATCAGTTTTCAAAGGATTTGGAGACTCGAGTGAGTCAAATTTAATATGAACTGACTCTTCAACCTTTCTTGATTTCTTATTAAACACTCTGTATGCTTGACTCTTACTGGAGTAGCCAAGGAAGACAGCAATGTCAGATTTTGCATCAAACTTTCCCAAATGATCCTTGGTGTTTAAAATATAGCATTTAGACCCAAACGGTTGAAAATAAGACAGTTTAGAAGGGGTTCCTTTGAGTATTTCATAAGGTGTTTTGTTGATAGATTTTCTAATAGTTGTGCGATTTAATACATAGCAAGCAGTATTTACTGCTTCCGCCCACAGGAATTTAGGACAATCATATTCAAGGAGCATTGTCCTGGCAGTTTCTATGAGAGATCTGTTCTTTCTCTCCACAACTCCATTCTGTTGTGGAGTTCTGGGAGCAGAAAAAGTGTGCAAGATACCATAATGATCACAGAAGCAACTGAAGTTTTCATTCAAGAACTCACCACCATTATCACTTCTGATGCTTTTGACGAGGCAGTTAAACTGATTAGACATTAGAAGCACAAATGACTTAAACTTAGAAAATGCTTCATCTTTAGAAGACAGAAAGTAAACCCAGGTGAATCTAGAAAAGTCATCAACAATCACAAGCACATATGATTTACCCCCTAGGCTAAGGACATTAGTTGGACCAAATAAGTCCATATGCAGAAGATCAAATTTGGCTGAGGAAGTGATGTCTTGTTTGCTCTTAAAAGATTTTTTACAGTGTTTGCCAAGAATGCAAGCTTCACAAGTGAAGTTTTCAGGAAATTTTATCTTAGGTAAACCTCTAACTAGATCGAGCTTGGAAAGTTTGTGTATGCGAGAGGGACTCATATGTCCTAGTTTTCGATGCCAGGTGACAGCAGATTCAGTCATGGAGCTTAGACATATATTTTCTGAGAGGTCAAGATTGGAAAGGTCTACTGTGTATACATTATTGGCCTTTTTGCCTTCAAAGATTACGGTATTATCAGAGATTCTCTCAATTTTGCAGCATGCTGGGTCAAAAGTGACACGATAGGTGGATCCACATATCTGACTAATGGATAGCAGATTGTGTTTTAGTCCTTCCACATACAAGACATCTTCTATAACTAGAGAGGGGTTACTACTAATGGTGCCCTTTCCAACCACAGATGCAAAATTATTATTTCCATAAAATACCTTACCTCCACGTTTAGGATTAAGATAGGTGAAAAGAGTTTTATTACCAGTCATGTGATGAGAGCATCCAGAGTCTAAGAACCAGATGTTACTCCCTTTATTATTCTGAAAAAGATAGGTGAGGTTTAATTAGAAGATTTTGCAACCCAAACAAGTTTGGGTCTATATTTTCTGGAGTAGCATTGTTCATAGACATGCCCTGTTTTACAGCAGAATGAGCAGAATTTATGATTGATCCATGGTAAAGCAAGTTTATGGTATCTATACTGGTTTGAGTAAGTGTATCCATTTTTATTTGAACATTTTCGAGAGTCTTCCCAGTATGTTTTGTTCATACCCCTGTTGCATCTCTCAAGTTGTTTCTTAAGAGTTTTGTTTTCATAAATGAGATTAGCAACTTGAGAATCTTGTGTGAATTGAGCAGCCTGCTGTAGATCAATGATTTCTTTTAATTTCTGTACTTCAATATTCTTGTCATGCAGTTGTGTTACAGTGAGTTGATATTTACTTCTCAGTCTGTTACATTCCTCTTGTAGATTAGATAGAGCATGAAGGAAGAAGTCTTCATTTTGATTTTCTGAGAAAGAGTCAGAAGAGAGATCAGACCATACCTGTTCATGACCACTACCTTCATCATTACTGGAATTTAATCCCATGTAGGCTATTTCTTCAGATTCTTCTTCTGAGCTACAGTCACTCCATGTTGCAGTCATGGCTTTCTCTTTTCTTTTGTTTAGGGGGCAGTTGGCCCTGATGTGACCTGTTTTACCACATTTGAAACAAATTGTGGAGTCAGTTTTGCTTTCAGAGGAGTTCTTAGTGTCTTTAGGACCATTTTCCAGTCTGTTAGCTGCAAATGAGTTCTTATCAAAAGAACTTCCAGACTGATGTCCGCTAGTTCTATAGGAATGATTGAACATATTTCCAGGAGTTCTGGGAGAATAGCCATTATTTTGACTTCCTCTTCTAGTATTCTGATTTTGTTTGTATCTCATCATTCTCTGAAGTTTTTTGCTGGTAAGAGCAAGTTCATTCTCGAACTCCTCATCCAGTTTGTCTCCTTCATTTGTAAATAAAGAAGAAAAAGCAATGGATTTGTTCTTCCTGTCATGAAGAGAGTTCATTTGTTTAAGAACTTCTTCATGACTCAGTAAGGATCCAATTAAGTTTTCTAATGACAGAGTGTTCAGATCTTTGGCTTCTTCTATAGCTGTTCTTTTGGCCATCCACTCTAAGGGAAGAGACCTGAGAACTTTCCTAACCAATTCTTTGCTAGAGAATGTTTTTCCTAACCCTTTGAGTCGATTTACAAGGGTGGAGAATCTTTTGTCCATTTCAGATATAGATTCTCCTGACAACATATCAAAAGTTTCATATTCCTTAAGTAGTAAATCTATTCTGGTTTCTTTTACTTCTGAAGTTCCTTCATGAGTAGTTTCTAAGATATTCCATATTTCTCTAGCTGATTCACATTTGTTAACACGTTCCCCTTCATCATCAGATATAGCAGACAACAAAATGTGCATAGCCCTAGAGTCTAATTGAGCACTTTTTTTTGTTCTTTAGACCATTCCTCCTCATCATCCTCTTTCATGTCAATTGGTCCATTTCGGACAATTGCCCATAATTCACAGTCGATTCCTCGGAGGTAGAGTCTCATTCTTTTCTTCCATACAGAGTAGTTTGATCCAGAAAACCAAGGAGGATTTGAACTATTGGGGAATGAATTAGTAGACATGGTAAAAGCAGAGGATCTCCTACTCGGCAACAAAGGTTCCACGAGAAGGGGGCTCTGATACCAATTGTTAATTACCAATGTCGACTAGTTTATCCCATTTAGACAAGTTATCATATGATTGTTCAAGTAAAGAGTTTAAAGGAAGAAATCCACAGAAAGACTTCTGCAAAAACCTAATTTAAACTAAATTACTTTGAATTATACTTTATCCAATCAACAAACGAGAGAAAGAAAAAGAAGCAGAGAAGAAGAAAGGCGCTATGCCCGAATAGGCTCGTGTTCCTGACTGAGAAGTCCCAACTCGAGCTTATTCAGACACTTACAACCGAACCCTAACCTTTACTCCCAAAGAGCTACTCCGCTCTTACTGAGAAAGGAAACCGTTACGGAATTCCTTCACTGGGTCGCCTTTAAGTAGACAGCTGATCCTTGTCACCTCTCTCTCTTCTTTAATCGTCATGACCGTTGTCAATGAAGAGGAAGGATTTCGATGTTTGTTCGACTGGGAATTCTCTTGACTCTGTTCTTTCTTTTGTCAATTGCAGGAGGATGAGGGAATGACAGCGAAGACGCTTTCCTCTGTCTCGAAGAAGGCCGAGATTCATCTTGGGCTCATTTGAGTGGGCTTATTCCTTAGTCTGTTCGAGACACTAGGGCCAGTGGCCCAACAGAGTATACTAACTATCATTTACCACTTTCATCATTGTTCACTGACACGCCTCTACCGTCACACTAGAAAGTGGTCAAGTGCAACAACCTACTAATGCGTAGTATAGCGGGTTCAGTTCTAAATTTCAACCCGGGTCCTAGGTGTGATGACTACTCCGTGAAAATCTTATTATTTAGAAGTTCTAGTGTAGTGAAGGTTTAGTTAAACTAGCAAGCAATGCCGTGAAAGTTGTGTTCAAGTTGAGAGAGGTCATCCGATATGGTTCCCCCTAGACTGCAGTTAAGCCAGGTTTTAATTCACCAAGTTCAAGTTCAATGATAGTTATACTGCGGGAGGTTCTTAAACAGTCTGTAGTCTCGACTAAAGGTCTCTAGACCCTCTCAATCTGAGTCCCCAGCGGGCGACTTACCTCCACCGGAGTAGACAGATTGACGCCCTAACGAACCAAACCTCCTCTACCGAAGTAAATCCGGTACTGAATAGTGAATTGACTCCTCAACTAAAAGTCGTCAATTCACTACCTTCAATCAAGGGTGCTCTATCAACCTAGGCATATACTCTCTTTCTAGGTCAAAGCAGAAATAACAGGAATTTGATCTGGATTCATGCCATTCAAGAAATCAAACCTCAATTGAATATAATCATATCACTGAATTCGTACTTGGGTTCATACAATCAGATCTAACATACAAATCTAGGGTTCTTCATACCCAGGTGAATGAGAAAGTCTACTCCATAGAAAGAGAAGGGAAATCTAGCTCAGATGCGGAAACCATACTGTGAAGGATGAGATTCTGCTTCTGGCAATCAATCGGCACTTCTCCAAGCTCAAGCCGGGCTCCAATGGTGATGAAGATCGATCTAGGGCACTTGGAGAATCAGGTTCATCACCTCTCTCTCTCTCTCTAGGTATCAGCTTTTTCTCTCTAAAACTCAGAACCTTTCAAAAGTTGGCTTTCTTTTCCTTAAGAGCCAGCATATCGCAATCCCCGGCCATAATACCCGGTCGGGTATTTTAGGTGTCCGGCCGGGGATTTCAAAATGCACAGTTTCGCGTAGGGGATTAATACCCGGTCGTGGCCCAAAATACCCGATCGGGTATTTTCGCTCTCTGGCCGGGACCCCTCCTGCTTCTTGGCGTCCAAAAAACGTGAATCCCCGGCCTCCCTCAGCAATTTACCTGGTCGGGTATTTAACTCCTGGCCGGGTATTTTCCTCTTCCAACGCGTCTTCCTAGATCATATAGCAGCTTACGAGGTCATCTGGTCTTCTAAGACATCCCCTATCTCTCTCAATTCGAGTACTAGACTCAAGCCAGGATCATGAGAAGAGGTGGAAGTAAGACAGGCAGTTCATGGGTAAAGGGACTCACACCATTCACAACCAAAGACTCATTGTACCAGGGTGCTCTTTCACTTCATTTCACCATTGAAACCCCTTTTTCAATTTCATTTTACATTTCTTTTTTTTCATTCACTTGGCGGGGGTTCCAACTGCAGTCTTTTGTACGATCGACCCTTATTAGTCGAGCAAGAGCAATTTCTGTACATATGGCACTCGCCAGAGTACTTCTTTTAACTCCTTTTCCTCAACTCGTGTGGAGGGTCAATGAAATTAAGGGGGGGGGGGGTCGGAAGCTCTATCCGTGCCCTTAAAAACACATCCTCGAGTAGGCAAACCATTCAACGGGTGAAAATTTTACTCGTACTAGAGACAGCTTAGCTTCACCTTGTAGGAGAACCCCACTAAGGATCACTAAAATCTCTTCCAAAACCCGATTTTTGTGCAATGAACGGTGCCACACACGTTGGGCTTACCCAATGTTTAAAATTTCAGTTATTCTGACATGGAGGACCAACTGCTTTTCATTTCGCACATGAGCACCCTATTTGATACACGAGTCCATAACACAATTCAAAAGGAGTCACCATTACACATGAATTCAACGGTCTTAACTCCACTAATTCAAAAAATCAACCGGCACAGCAGAGAGCTAGATAGGAAAAATCTTATACTTCAACACCCTCCATAGTGCTACATTACCTTCCTAGGTTGCACATTACTATAGAGACTGTCGATTCAAAGCATACTGAGCAGGCAATTTGCAAGGCCAACCTACTTGGAGCCCTCAAATCGAAATTTGGACAGTGGACTAGGCTCCAAGCACACAAACAGATCTAAGCAGTCAAATAGTGCCCTCAATGGAGAAGAGAGAAGGATAAGGGGAACGATGTTACCAGTTTGCGCTGACTGCATGAGATTAGAAGGTGGACCAGTCGGAGTGAAACGGACTGGAATGGGACCAGTCGGGCTAAGGCAAGGCTAAAGAAGACACAAGCACTTAAGCACATATATGTTAGGTCAAATGTCAGCCCCATAGTACATCATCCAAAAGAAAAGAAAATGAACCAAACAAAAGCCAGTTTGCACTCCGAACCAAAACAAAAGAAACACAAAACGAGCAGCGAGTACAGCCTACTCGAGCTCGTTGAAGTCGATCTGTCCCATGAAGTCGTCTACCCCATCTGTCGGTGGTGGCGGGGGGTGGTGGGTGGTCCCACCGGGTAGTCCAATGGTGCTCCTGTGGCGGGTGGCAAGACTGGAGCAGGTGCTCCTGATACTCCATCATTCGGCGGTTATGATCCCGCTCCCGCTCGATGCGAGCACTGGTGACTCCCTGCTGAGCCTCCATCCGGTCGAGGCGCTCGTCCAGAACCGTCATCAGCGAGTGGTACTCGGCCTGGTGAGCCGAATACTGCTGGTAAAACTGGACCTAATGGTCCATGAGCTGGCGGTTATGGAGCCCAAGCTGCTGAAACTGGAGCCCCATCTGATGGAACTGTTCCGTGAAGAAGTCCATCGACGGACCAGAAGCCATCGACGGACCAGAAGGACCGGAGGAGGGCTCGCCTCGCTTGGGTCTCCGTCGTGGCTGAAAATCCCCTGGGGGGAGAGAGGGAGCTCCGGCTCGTCAGCATCCATCGCACCACCGTCATCATCCTCAGCCTCATCCGCGCTGGTGTAGTCCTCGTCCTCCTCGTCCTCATCATCATCTTCCTCATCCTCGTCGGGAGGCATGGACAACCCATCCACCCAGGATCGTCTGCCATCGGAGGCCAACAACAGGGCGTCATGAAGCACCTCCCGGCTGAGAGGTGCGGAACCACCCTGTGTTGTGGCATCAGTCAACCCATCGAAAGGGATCTCGAAATGGCGCGCCAGCTTTGTGTTCAAGGGACCACAGAAGAAGTAGGTGGGTTTGATGTGGCACCAAGAAAAGGTGGTGGCCACAACAGACCTCAGGTGTAGCAGGTGGTCAGGGCACCCCATCGAGTACATGGCATACAACACTCTCTTCGGTAACTTGAGAGATCCGGTGGCGTTGGGCGTGATCGAGCGGGTGAGCAGAAGGTTGAGGATGTGCCACTCAGGCCGAAGGGTGGAGACATAGGTTTGGCCAGCGTCGAAGGGGTTGACTGATAGGCGGGACGGGCGATGCTCTGGTAGAACACGTCCTGCAGCCAGTCCTTCGGGTGGGCGACCTCCTTCTCATGGTGGGAGAACGGGTGGTAATGGATTCCCAGTGCCTGGGCCAGCCCGTCGATACTCAGTTCTCGCATATGGTCGCCGAGCCGAAAAGTCACCCCGGTGGGGGAATCTCTAGCCACCTTGGGGTGGTACTGGAAGGTGGAGTAGAACTCCCACACCAGCTCCGTGTAAGTAGAGTCCTCGATGCTCAGGAGCGCCCGCCACTATGGGTGGCTGATGGCTGCGGCGATCTCATCCATGCAGTGGAGCTACTGGAAAATGCCCCACACCAGGTGGTAATGGCGGTGGAACACTCCGTTGATGACCCGGCGGTACCGGTCAGCGTACTCTGGGTGCAGGCGCAGGCCCTGCATGAATGGGTGGTCGAGACACATGATCCTGCAAAATCAGCAAACCAAAGGTGGAGCCAAGAAAATACGTGTTAGGACCACAAGTATGGGTTCAACAGTTCCCCCACACTTTAAGGACACCTATGGTAAGCAATCACGCCCAAACGGTCGATTTGCAAACAAACAACCGCAAATTAAGTAGGAATCATGTAGAACACGACACATTCAAGCAGTGGGACATCAATCATGCAATTGCCATGCCTAACCACGGCATCCCTCACCCTATTATAATTCAAACATGCCAGGCAACTCATAGTTCTCGGTCTTAACATCTATAGTCCAATTCTCCATAAAAAGATCAACTTAAGCAAGAAACACACCTGGAAACACAAGTAGGACCGTAGAGGGACGCGAGCAAAGGATGAGGGATGCAGAAAAAGCTCAGAAAACGGCCCGTGAAGGCTCGCCGGAAACGTTCGTTGGAAGGTCGCCAGAAAATGGCGACGACGGTGGCTAGAAGTGGCGGCGCGGCGGTCGGAAGTGGCCGGCGACGGTGGCGAAAAGGCGGCAGGCGGTGGCCGGCGGCGCTCACGCGGGAGAGAAAGGGGAGGAAATGAGAGGGAAGAGAGGGGAAGTGTGGAAAAAATGAGAGGAGAGAGAAAGATTTGGCCGGGGGTTAGCTTTTATAGGCAAAATACCCAGTCGGATATTTCGAGGCCACGGTCGGGTATTCCGCCTGAGTCGCCAATCACGAACAGGGGGGGTCCCGGTCGCGAGGCCAAAATACCCAATCGAGGATTTCGATCTCGATGCCCCCTTGAACAGAAGAGGTCCCGGCCGCGAGGCCAAAATACCCGGTCAGGTATTTTGAGTCACGACCGGGTATTTTCCCCTTCGCGGCCAAATCTCCCTTTTTCTCATTTTTTCGAACTCCCCTGCACGAAAACACCAAAACAAGGCATACCAGACGACCGAACTTCAGCACAGGCATGCAACTGAATCAAGGACGTCACAAAACAAACAAAAAAAGAAAGGGAAAAAGAAATGCAAACCGTGGTGGTGCCTCCCCACAAGCGCTACTTTACCGTCTTTTGGCTGGACGCCCATGGCGGAACTAAGGGTCCTCAAGTTCAACCACCAACTCCGCTCGTTCGACCTCGTCTCTCAAATAGAGCTTGAGACGATGGCCATTCACTTTAAACGGCTCAGTTTTAGGATTGGCAATTTCAATCGTGCCATACGGGAACACTTGTGTGACCATGAACGGTCCAGACCACCGGGAGCGGAGCTTTCTAGGAAAGAGTTTCAGGCGAGAGTTATAGAGGAGAACTCGATCACCAACCCAAAACTCCTTCGGACCCCTTAATCGCGTGTCGTGCAGGCGCTTAGTACGCTCCTTGTATAGCTTGGTGTTCTCATAGGCGTGGTAACGCCATTCCTCCAGCTCCAGCATCTGTAACTTTCGTTCAACACCTGCAACACTAACATCCAGGTTGAGCAGCTTAAGTGCCCAGAAGGCCTTTTGCTCTAGCTCCACGGGCAAATGACATGATTTTCCATAGACAAGCTGGTACGGTGAAGTACAAATTGGCGTCTTGTAAGCAGTGTGGTATGCCCAGATAACATCATCTAGTTTGGTGGACCAATCCTTGCGGGACTGATCCACCATTTTCTCTAGTATACGTTTGAGCTCCCGATTCGTCAGCTTGGCCTGATCACTCGTTTGAGAGTGATAGGCCACGGACACCTTATGAGTGAAACCATAGCGAGACAACAACTTATCAAACTGGCCCTGGAAATGGGTGTCTCGGTCGCTTATGATACCTCTAGGTGTCACGAACCGGGAGAATAGCTGCTTCAAAAATCCACGAACACGTCTAACATCATTAGTGGGCACAGCTTGCGCCTCAGCCCACCTAGAGACGTAATCAACAGCAACTAAGATGTAGGTATTGGAAAAGGATGGAGGGAAGGGGCCCATGAAGTCGATACCCCAGACATCAAAAATCTCACAGGTTATAAATACATTCTGGGGCATCTCATCACGGGCAGAGATATTACCTGACCTCTGGCATCGGTCGCACCTGCGTGCGAAGGCGTCTGCATCCTTGAAGAGCGTGGGCCAGTAAAAGCCCGAGTGTAGCACCTTTCTCACAGTGCGGTTATCGCCATTAGGTCCCTCATGGCAGTGAGATAGAATGCCCTCCATCTCACTTTCCATGACACAAAGACGGATGATCCCGTCGGCTCCGATCCTGAAGAGATGAAGGTCATCCCAGAAGTAGTGCTTCAGGTCGGAGAAGAACTTCCTCTTGGTGTGAGTTGTCATCCCCTTAGGCAGTTGCTGGCCCACCAGATAATTTGCAAAATTGGAGTACCAAGGGGTGACACTCTCCACCAGGCACATCATCATCAGTCGCTCATCTGGGAAAGAGTCGTTGATCTCCTCCATGAGGTTGTCCGCAGGTGGTGCGTCCAACCGGGAGAGGTGATCAGCAGCAACATTTTCAGCTCCCTTCTTGTCCCGAATCTCGATGTCGAACTCCTACAGTAGTAAGATCCATCGTATGAGCCTAGGCTTGGTATCGGCCTTGCTCATCAAGTATCGAATCGCGGAGTGATCTGTGTACACGGTCACATGGGACAAGACCAGATAAGGACGAAACTTGTCGAAGGCAAACACCACCGCGAGCAGCTCCTTCTCCGTAGTGGTGTAGTTCTCCTGGGCATCATTGAGGGTCTTCGAGGCGTAGTAGATAGGATGGAAGTGTTGATCTCGCCTCTGCCCCAAGACAGCTCCAACCGCAAAGTCACTAGCATCGTACATCAGCTCGAACGGTAGGGACCAGTCAGGGGCGACCATGATAGGAGCATGAGTGAGCTTCTCCTTCAAAGTCGTGAATGCCACTGAGCATGCGTCGGTGAACTGGAAGGGGGCATCCTTCTCAAGGAGCGTTTTCAGGGGCAGGGAGATCTTTGAGAAATCCTTGATGAATCGCCTGTTGATAGCGTCGTATTTGCACATGTTTTCACTCTTGTTCCCTGACCATTTTAGCTCGAATTTGTTGTTCCTTGGCCTATTTTACGCTAGGTTGTGTTGTTTTGTCGTATCTCAGGTCCTAGCAAGAAAAGAGGTGTATGGGCGCAAGTTTCAGGTCATTTGGAGGTCAGCTGGCGGTTCAGGATGGAAATTACGGGCAGACCCTGACTAATTACGGTCGTAATTGGTCCTGTCTTGCCCGTAAACGCAATGCCGAGCCTAATTTCCCAGAATTCCTGTCGCAGAGTCAATTACGGGCAAGTCACTTTAATTACGATCGTAATTCAGTAATTACTGGCGGTATTTGAGAAATTACGACTGTAATTCCCTTCTTCTGAGTTTAGTGAAACGCGCATTTGGGCAATTACGGGCAGATCATGATTACGACCGTAATTTAGCCCGTAATTCACCCAGAATCAGGTTTTTGAGGCAGATTCGAGCCAAATGAGAGGGAGTCGACTTTTTGGAGCAAAAACAGAGTCCTGGAGAGAGAAAGTGCGAAGAACAAACCCTAGGAGCTATTTGGAGTGGATTTCTCACCATTGAAGCCCATATTGCATCCCCAGGAGTGAAGATCATCATCCCGGAGCAGATTATCCTCATCTTTATGAGTATGACTACTCTGATTACTGTTTTCCTCTCTCTCTCTATGGAGTAGAACCTTCTCTCACTTGGGTATGAAGAACCCTAGTTCCATGTGTTAGGAATCTTGATTGTAATTACGTTTGGATTGTGATATTGCTTGATTATAATCGATTGAAGTGTTTTGAATGAGTCAATTGAAGTCTGATCACCTTTTATTGATTTCTGCTGCAACCTGAGATAGATAGAATATGATTAAGTTGTTAGAGCTTCTTCAATTGGTAGTAGTGAATCGATTATACGAGAGTTAGTCGATTCACTGCTTTGTACTGGAATCTAATTCCAGTAGTGGAGTTCTGTGTTTATAGCCTCGGCTTTCTATCTTGGTGAAGACTAGTCGTCTGCCGGGTAGTTGGGTTGAGAGGGCTTGGTCAGCTTAAGAGATTCCAAGCTACTGTCGGATCTTCCGCAGTATAATCAGCAGTAAAGCAACCAAAAGTAATTACAACTGGAGCCTAACTAAGGAGCTAGGGGGACTCATTCCCGAGTGACTCTTCCTTTGCTTTAAAAAACCGAACCATTTCCTGCTTTCTTACTGCTTTTACTTAAATCAACAATCACTTGACTTAGTTGGCTAGATAATAGATATTCACGAAGTAGGCAGTAGATCTAGACCCCGGGTTGACATTAGAACTTGCATGTTATTGCATTTCCGGACTGCGATTACACTTTGTCGCAGTTTTGTGTTGTGTTTTAGCGTGTCACCTGTAGAACCCTGCATGGCCAAAAAAACTCCGGATCCCCTTAACAGATGTGGGAGGAGACAACTTACTGATAGTCTCGATCTTTTCCCTGTCCACCTCAATCCCCATCTTGGAGATCTTATGCCCCATAACTTATGCCTTCGCGAACCATGAAGTGACACTTCTCCCAACTCAGTGCCAGGTTCGTCTCTTCACGCCGTTTAAGGACGAGTTCTAGGTTATGGAGACAGTGAGAAAATGAGTCCCCATAAACCGAAAAGTCATCCATAAACACCTCCATAATCTCGCCGACCAAGCAGTCAAAAATGGCGAGCATGCACCGCTGAAAAGTGGCAGGGGCATTGCATAGCCCGAATGGGATCCTCCGGTAGGCGAATTTGCCGAAGGTGCAGGTGAAAGTGGTATTCACCTGGTCCTCCGGTGCAATGGGGATCTGGAAATACCCGGACATCCCATCTAGGAAATAGTAGAACTCGTGCCCCACAAGTCTCTCCAGCATCTGATCAATGAATGGCAGTCGGAAATGATCCTTCCGGGTGGCGTCGTTGAGGCGACGGTGGTCGATGCAGACGCGGTACCCGGTCAATGCGCATAGGTATGAGCTTATTCTTCTCATTGGGTACCACGGTCATCCCGCCCTTCTTAGGCACCACCTGGGTTGGACTAACCCACTCACTGTCGGAGATGGCAAAGATGATCCCCATGTCCATCAACTTCACGATCTCCGCCCGAACAACAGCCTCCAGGTTCAGGGTCAATCTCCGGTGGGGCTGTCTTACCGGCCGCATCTCATCCTCTAGCAGTATCCGGTGGGAGTAGAAGGAGGGGCTGATCCCCCGGATATCAGTGATCTTTCACACAAGAGCTCTCTTGTACTGCTTCAGCAAGGCCACCAGTCTGACCTTTTGCTCGGGTGTGAGGGTCGAGCTAATGATGACTGGGATCTTGTTCCCCTCCCGGAGAAATGCATACTCCAAGTGAGGAGGGAGGGTCTTTAGATCCAGCTCTGGTGCTTCTCCAAGGAGGTAGTGATGCGAGGTGAGGATGAGATCGGTTTGAATAGCCTATCGCCCTCCAGGAATGCGCCACTCTCCAGCGCGGCCAACTGCTCCTCCAGTTGTGGCTCCTGCGATGCCTGCTCACCTAGCAAAATAAAACACTCAAGAGCATCATCAGTACCCGCACTCGTTATGGCGAGTGCGGTCTCAAAATCAGCAAGCATATGACAGTAATCTAAGTCATCATGCAAATGGGAGTGTTTCCCATTCTCAGACACAGAAAAAGTAGCCTTTTCATCCCCAGCACGCAAGATCAGTTTACCACTATGCACATCAATAAGCGCCTTGGCGGTGGCAAGAAATGGTCTCACCAAAATCAAAGGCACATCCACATCCTCATTTATATCTAGAATAACAAAATCAACAAGATAGGTGAATGCGCCTACATTAACAAGCATACCCTCTATGATACCCCTAGGATGCACAATAGAGCGATCAGCTAACTGAATGCTCATCCTAGTAGTTCTAGGTTCACCTAGGCCTAGCTTCTTAAACAATTTATAAGGCATGACATTTATGCTGGCGCCTAAATCCGACAAGGACTTCCCTACATGCATGCTACCAATAACAAGAGGGATAGTAAAACTCCCTGGGTCTTTGCGCTTCTTGGGCAACTTGTTCTGCAAAATGGCAGAGCACTCCTCTCTCAGCATCACTGTTGAGAGATCCCCAAGTTTCTTCTTGTTGGTGAGGAGATCCTTCATGAATTTGGCGTAGTTGTGCATCTTTGACAGTGCCTCCACGAACGGCATGCTGATGTTGACCTGCTTCAACATTGCCATAAACTTGGCAAACTCAGTCTCCAGCTTGTCTTTGTGTAGGCTAGTGGGGAAGGGAAGCTTGGGTACATGCTCCTTAACCACTGGCTGTGGCATGGGAGCGGGTGCTTCTTTCTCCACCCCCACTTATGCATCGTCAGCTGGAAGTGTTGAAGCATGTAGTGGCTCTTCTTGCTTAGCTGGGGCAGGGGCAGCAGATGTGGTCTTGCCACTCCTGATAGTGATTGCATCCAGCTGCTGGTGAGGCTCGCGAGGATTTGGAATGGTGGTGGCAGGCAAAGTCCCCAGTGCTTTGGTGTTATTCTGGCGAGCAATGCCACCAATCTGATTTTGGAGATACTGCAGTATAGCGCCCTGGTTCCTTTGGACTGCCTCCAAAGAAATTATGTTATGGTCCATCCTGGCGAAATTCGCTGACTGGTAGTCATGAATGCCTGCAAAATATTTTGCAGCTCCGTCATCTGGGTATCTGGAGCTGGAGCTGCTGGCAGCTAAGCAAACTGGCGCTACGGCTGCTGGAATGGTTGTTCCGGTCTGGGCTGGTAAGGCTGCTGCTGTAGAACAGGACCCTGCCTGGCCTGGAAAGGTTGCCTCTGATGAAAACCACCTGTTGGTGCTGGAAAACCAGGTGGTTTAGTGGTGTTGCTATTATTCCAGGAGAAGTTGGGATGTTGGCACCACCCTTCATTATATGTACAAATGTAAGGATCAAGGCGCCGAGCATTGGCGATGAAGTCCAACTGCTCCTGGGGTGTATAAGACTCTCGCATGGCCTGGCAGTCTTCCACAAGATGGTTCGAACTCTCACACCACTAACATTGAGCAACTGGAGGCCCGGCCAGTCCTCTGCCCGGAATAAGACTGTTTGGCTGCTTCAATGTCTGGACCAACTCGGCCACCTCCCGGTCTAGCCCGGACCTAGACTCCATGGCACGGGAACTCCTGCATCTGGTGCTCTGCCCCCAAGAGTGATCCCTGGCAGCCAGAGTACTGATCATCTGATTCAGGTCGGGTGGAGTCTTGGTGAGAATATCCCCTCCTGGGCATAGAGACTCGATCACCCTCTGGCTTTCTGGGGTTAGAGCGTTGTAGAAATTCCCCACTGTGAATGCATCACTGAAGCCATGATGGGGACACTGCCAGAAGAATCCCCAGTACCGCTCCCAGGCATCACATAGTGACTCATATGGGTCCTGGCGGAAATGAGTGATCTCCCGCTGAATCTCCGTGGTCTTCGAGGCCAGATAATACATGTGCATAAATTTGTCGGCCAATTCGTCCCACGATGTGATGGATAGTGGGGGATGGGTCTCTAACCATCTCTTCGCATGCCCCGCCAGAGAATGGGGGAAAAGGTGGAGACGGATTGCATCATCGGGTACACCATTCATCTTGAATCTATTTGTCAGCTGCAAGAACCGGGAAAGGTGCACCCTCGCCTCCTCATCCTTCAAGCCATGGAACTGGATAGAGGATGTAATCGGAATAATTCCCAGAATACAGCATAAATTAAACATAATTCACATAATACATAGGATTTATAAAATTTTCCCAAAATACCCAAGTTTCAAAGGGTTCGAGTTCCAAAAACTCGAACTACTAAGTAGTTCGATGAATAAGCACTCGATCTACCATCACATCGAGTTACTCAAACTCGATCATTTGTACATCAATTTTTGAACCATCGATTAAGGCATATCGACGACAAGTGACTCGATGCATATATTGATCGAGTTTAAACAACTCGAACTAGTAGATCGATGCCCAAAAACTCGATCCTATACATCGTCTTTAAAAGCATCGATCCATTTCTGCCCAAGATCGATGAGTTAAAACTCGAACTACCTAAATCGATTCCGCCGGCCTCGAACCAATACTCAATTATTCCCCGACATGCTTCAGGATAGGGTTACAGGGATATGATTTTTTTGTTGTAGTAGATCGAGTTTTAAGGACTCGAACTAGGGTAGATCGAGTTCTATGGACTCGAACCACTTCTCAATCCTTTTGTCCCGTCACTTTCGGCCCGACATGCTCCAGAATAGGGTGCAGGAGGAAAATTATTGTTTGCACTGGATCGAGTTTTTAGGACTCGAACGACCCTAGTTCAAGTTTTTTGGGCTCGAACCACTGCACAATGAATCGAGTTTTTAGAACTCGATCTACCCTAGTTCGAGTTCTTTGGGCTCGAACCAGTGCACCAATTTACGAAGATAAAAAGCAAGCACTTAACACATTATGGCAGCTCTTATACTTTCTTCTATCTTCTTTCTTCCAAACACAAACTACAGCAGCTGGAGCACCATAGCTGAGCAAAGAAGAAAATTTTTGGAGGTAAGTTAGTTCTGCTTACGTTGTTTGAATGAGCATATTAGAATTTTGGATTAAGTTAGTATTGGTTGTACTGTATGTAATGAGCTGTTTCTATAAACTGCAGAAATGGGTAGAAAATTTCGAAAATTCGACTTATTGATTCGGTGGAATGGTCGAATTACACATTTTCATGATAGTATTGACTACGAAGATGGTGAATCAAGTACTTTCCGGATTGAGAGAATATTTACTTGGCAAGAACTCAGCCATATTTTTGCGGAACGATGTTGCATGGGAGGGCGAAGAGTATGCAAGATGACTTACCGTATGCCGGTTTACAAGGATTATGCACTTGTATATGAAGGATCAGTTTTGTCTGACGATGATGACATTAATATGATGGTGAGATTTATTGCAGAGAACAGATTTCCAACTGCTGAGGTGTATGTCGAGACAGAAGTTGTTGGCCAATATGGTGGCCGCGGTTATACCGAACAAGGTGAAGGATCGAGAGGGTTTTCCGGTTCCGGAGATTTTAGAGTTCTGCATGATGCACCATGGCCAACATACGAGGATCAAACTGCAACTGGTCCATTGGTGGAACATGACGGACAGGAGTGACCAGTATGGGGTGAAGAATGGGATTACATAAGGGCGCCCAGACAGTCACCCAGACAAGCATCTACACCAGCATCTGGCATCAACAATGATCCTTATGTGGATAAACCAAGTCCTCCATACACTAGCGAGGCAAGCGACGTGGAAGATGAAGAGTTAGAATCAATGAGAAGTTCAGATGGTGAAGATCTGGAAGTTGATGAGGGGTAATTTGAGCCCCCCACACCTCACTACACGATGGTGCCACAACATCCTCTCTATGCTCACAACGACGATCCTGACCTCCCTCCTATACCTATCTGGACTCCTGATTATGGATTCGTGGTTGGCCAAACATTTGGAGGAAAGCCTTAGGTGGTCGATGCATTGAAAGAAACTGATATGCGAAGAAGCTTTCAATATCGTGTCATCACTTCTGACACTAAACAAATTCATGTTCGTTGCGAGAACCATGGCGATGGATGCATGTGGCATGTTCGGGTAGCATATGTTAAAAGAAATGGGGCTTGGCTCATTCGTAAGACAGACAACAACCACACTTGTAGGTCGTCACTGATTTCTCTAGATCACCGACAATTGAGTGCAAGGAAGGTTGCACAAACAATCTTGTGCTTCCTCGGGGATGTTGATACCTAAACGCTAGCTTATAAATTGGCCCCAACCATTCAATGGCTTCTGTGAACTTTCTATTATTGCATCACCATCGATTGGAAGCTTAGTCAGCATGGCTACGTCCTTCAACGTAATCGTCATCTCTCCCTCTAGAAGGTGGAATGTGTGCGTTTCTTTTCTCCATCTTTCCACCATTGCCGTAAGAAGTTTGTTGTCCATCTCCATCCCCACAAACTTTCGCACCCTCAGCAATCGCGCTCTTTCAATGAAGGGCTCGATACGATCATCCCATTTAGGCAAGCGAGATAGCGATCGATGGGTGATTACGTCAAGTTGTTCCTGTAGCAAAAAAAACATTAATTATTATACAAAAAAAAATTCGAAGAATACTACCACATTTAAAAAAAGAAAAGTACATGAGGAAGTGCTTACCGGATCTGCCGCCCAAACACTTTGAGACCGATGGTAAGGTTGCTCATTCAACAAATCGTTTACTCGCGGTCCGCCTTGAATGTATAATCTAGGATCGTAAATACTCGGATCCATCTCGACAATTTTGAGTGATAGAAGTACCAAACTAAAGAAAAAAAATCTGATGCGGAAGATCGGGCTTAGCCGCAACCACAGAGCATATTTTTTTCTTCAAGAGTGGTGGGAGGAAGAGAGGAAGAAGAATGGAGTGGTGTGAGATTTGGTGGAATGGAAGGGGGTATTTATAGGTGCAGTGGGAGAGTGGATCGAGTTTACAAAACTCGAACCAGTGCATCAATTTCGGGGCACTCGATCCGCGTCAAAAGTAGATCGGGGTTAGGCGCATCGAACAACCCAGATCGAGTTTAGGGTCCTCGATCAACGGTTGTTCGCCTTTGACGTCATCGATCCGCGTCAACTTGATCGACCACAACCGACTCGATCCACTGCATCGAGTTTCGCCCACTCGATCTGCGTCATCCCTGCTTCGCGTGTTTTGCAATCGAACGGGGTGGATCGAGTTTAGAGTACTCGATCGACGGTAGTGCGCACCTGACGTCATCGATCCGCGTCAATCAGATCGATTTCCATAAACTCGATCTACCTACATCGACTTTCCCACTCTCGATCCGCGTCTTCACTACTTCGCGGGTTGAGCAATCGAACGGCGTAGATCGCTTCTCGGTACATCCATCTATGGTGGAGCGCTGCCCATCTCATCAATCCAGTTCTTGCTGTTCGAGTGCTTTATCCTTGATGCACGTGGATCGTTTTATTGTCAGTCGAACAGCTACTAGTTCGAGTTTGTTAAACTCGATCCATGTCAAACTTTGGTAGTTTGGGAATTTTTTATAAAAGTTATGTATTGTGGGAATTAGTTTTAATTGTTACTGTATTTAGGGAATTAATCCGATGTAATCACTTGAATCCAACACGACTTAATCTCAAAGTTGTTCGCTGGAATAGGCGGATAGAGGATGACGAGGTGGATGTCGGCGACCCGTGGAGTGTAGTAGTACTCCATAGTAGGACCCGGCGGCGGTGGTGGATGTTGAGCCCCATCTCCCTGGGGGACTGGGTTGTTCCCCAAGATCTGATTCACTGGGGGAACCTGCATGGGCATCCCGAGGGGTTGGTTATGCCCCAGGTTGAGGTTCCCCCTGTTGTGCTCGTCGCCCATCTCGTATTCCTCTTTGGATTCGTTGCTCAGATGGCCGTCAACGTGCAATTCCTCCGTAGCCAGTCTCGCTCTCTGTTTTCTCCTTAGTTGGCGACAGGTGCGTTCTAGCTCCGGATCTAACGGTAGTAAACCTCCCTACTGGCTACGGGTCATGCACTACCTGCACACAGCCAAGCAAGCAAACCTGTGAAGGCACAAGCGGGAAAAAGCAAACACTCAATGCGGAAATGGAAATGCTAAAGTAACTTAAATCATGTTTCTTCAACAAACTAGTCGTCCCCGGCAACAACCTAGTCGTCCCCGGCAACGGCGCCAAAAACTTGACATGCCTCTACCGTCACACTAGAAAGTGGCCAAGTGCAACCACCTACTAATGCATAGTATAACGGGTTCTAAATGTCAACCCGGGTCCTAGGTGTGATGACTACTCCGTGAAAATCTTATTATTTAGCGGTTCTAGTGTAGTTAACGTTTAGTTAAACTAGCAAGCAAAGTAGTGAAAGTCAAGTTGAGAGAGGTCACCCAGATATGGTTCCCCCTAGACTGCAGTTAAGCCAGGTTGTAATTCACCAAGTTCAAGTTCAATGATAGTTATACTGCGGGAGGTTCTTAAACAGTCTGCAGTCTCGACTAAAGGTCTCCAGACCCTCTCAATCTGAGTCCCCAGCGGGCGACTAACATCCACCGGAGTAGACAGATTGAGGCCCTAACGAACCAAACCTCCTCGACCGAAGTAAATCCGGTACAAAATAGTGAATTGAATCCTCGACTAAAGTCGTCAATTCACTACCTTCAATCAAGGGTGCTCTATCAACCTAGGCAGATACTATCTTTCTATGTCAAAGCAGAAATAACAGGAATTTGATCAGGGTTCATGCCATTCAATAAATCAAACCTCAATTGAATATAATCATATCACTGAATTCGTACTTGGGTTCATACAATCAGACCTAACATACAAATCTAGGGTTCTTCATACCCAGGTGAATGAGAAAGTCTACTCCATAGAGAGAGAAGGGAAATCTAGCTCAGATGCGGAAACCATGCTATGAATGATGGATTCTGCTTCTGGCAATCAATCGGCACTTCTCCTAGCTCAAGCTGAACTCCAATGGTGATGAAGATCGATCTAGGGCACTTGGAGAATCAGGTTAGTCACTCTCTCTAGATATCAGCTTTTTCTCTCTAAAACTCGGAACCCTTCAAAAGTTGGCCTTCTTTTCCTTAAGAGCCAGCAGATCGCGATACCCGGCCATAATACCCAGTCGGGTATTTTAGGTGTCCGGCCGGGGATTTCAAAATACACAGTTTCGCACAGGGGATTAATACCCGTTCGTGGCCCAGAATACCCGATCGGGTATTTTCGCTCTCTGGCCGGGACCCCTCCTGCTTCTTGACGTCCAAAAAACGTGAATCCCCGGACTCCCTCCGCAATTTACCCGGGCGGGTAGTTTTAACTACTGGCCGAGTATTTCCTCTTCCAGCGCCCTTCACTCCAATGTCCTCCTTTTTTACCCAAACTCGTTTCCTCGCCTTCACGTCAACGCCAAGTCCTGAAATATGACATAAACACATAACCTAACGTGAAATCGGCTAAAAACATGAGAATCGACTCTCAAACGGCTCAAGAATAGAGGTATAAACATGTGTAATTATTGATCTATCATTAACCACAAGTTACCACCCACATACCATAGTGGTAAAGTATGGTAATATTTGGTCCTGTATTTTTTTCACCCAAAAATTTGTAGATCCAATAGATCATGGTGAACTCGTTCCTTCTGAGCAAACGTTTTCAAAAACGACTTAAAAACGAAGAAGTTACCATATGGTATGTAGTTGGTAACGGGAGGTATGAAAAAAAGTTTCTCGAAATATATTAAAAATTTGTCTCATTTTGGAGAGCACAACGAACTCGTTCCATCTGTGCAAAAAAAATTTGAAATCCGAGTTAGAACGAAGAAGATAAGAGCCGATTAAGAAAACTAGGGAAAATAAAATGTCTTTAATCCACAACCCTTAGATCTGAATTTTCTGGGCCACTTAGATGTAAAGGTCCAGATTTAGTTACTCATAGGTCAGTAACCAATGGTTATGGACCGTATCCCATGTCGGAGTTGAGATGCGTAAGGTTGATCTTCTTGCATAGAGGATGATAAAGAATCTTTCTAGAAGCAGCTGCTATATTAAGTAAACCAGTGATGCCTTCCATTGCAATAGAGAATATGTATGGGAATAAGGGATCTCCCTGCCTAATGCCCTAATCCCCTTCTTTGCAGCAAAAAACCACATAAACCCCCATTGATGCTGATACTAACACATATCTTAATCCATTTGATAAACACATAAGAAATGTCATTATATCCATCACCATGAATAGATACTTCCAACTTAATGAGTTGAATGCCTTCATTAAATCCACCTTAATAGTACATGGAGAAGAGAGCATTTTCCTGTTGTAACTTGTAACCATTCACAACTCTCTGTGGCATCATCATATTATATATCCATGATTCTTCTGCCCTTTACAAAAGCTGACTTGAGGGAGAGCCATACTAAGTCTATTGGATAAAATTTGGCCGCAATCTTGTGCAAGAGATTGATACATGATATTGGCATGAAGTTCTTGAGATGAATTGCACTAGGAATCCTAGGTATAAGTGTACCATTTGTAGCTGATAGACCGTTAGTTACAAATGTTTTTACCCCTGCTCTTACTCCGTTTGAGGTATTGATTCTCGTGTTTTAGGCCGATTTCACGCTAGGTTGTGCTTGTTTATGATATTTCAGGTCCTAGTACGTGAATGGAGGCTTGGGAGCGAGTTTGAGGTCGATTGGACGAGGATCGGACGCATGGCGAGGTTCTGAGGAAGTCGCACGGGCACACCCACAACCCGCACGGCCGTGCAAGTGACCAGTTTGGCCGTGCGGGATTGTGCGAGAGCACGCACAGGCACAAGTGAAATCCGCACGGCCGTGCAAAGTGCAATCCTGGCCGTGCGAGATGGCTGAAGTTCGACTTAATGGTACGCCGCGTTTTGAGCCGCACGGCCAGAATGGTGATATGCACGGCCGTGCACCCTGGCCGTGCGAGTCGGGAAATTCTGGTTTTTAAGCGGATTCCGAGCCAAACAGAGGGGGATTCGAGTTTTTGAGAGACAGAGCGGTTCCTAGAGAGAGAAAGCGACGAACAAGAGTCTCCAAGTGCCCTAGCTTGATCTTCAACACCATTGGAGCTTGGCTTGAGCTTTGAGAAGTGCCGATTCAACGTCCAGGAGCAGAAATCCATCTTCACAGTATGATTTCCGCGTCTGATTCTGCTTTTGCTTCTTTCTCCATGGAGTAGTTCTCTCATTCATCTGGGTGTGGGAAACCCTAGTTCTGTATGTTAGGTTTGATTGTATGAACCCAAGTACTGTTTCTATGAATTGATTATATTCGATTGAGGTTTGAATGATTGAATGGCATGAATCCTGATCAAATTCCTGTTGTTTCTGCTTTAACCTAGAATGATAATATCTGCCTAGGTTGATAGAGTATCCTTAATCGAAGGTAGTGAATTGGTGACTTTAGTCGAGGAGCCAATTCACTATTCTGTACCGAATTCAATTCGGTAGTGGAGGTTTTGTTCATAGGGCCTCAATCTGTTTACTCCGGTGGAGGTTAGTCGCCCGCTAGAGACTCAGATTGAGAGGGTCTGAAGACCTTTAGTCGAGACTTCAGGCTGTTTGAGAACCTTCCGCAGTATAACTATCATAGAAACTGAACTTGGTAATTACAATCCGGCTTAACTGCAGACTAGGGGGAACCATATCCGGGTGACCTCTCTTAATCTGAATACAAACGCTTAGTTACTTTGCTTGCTTGTTAGTTTAGAACTTCACTAAAGTTTCATTGCTAGTTAATACGAATTCACTGAGTAGTCATCACATCTAGGACCCAGGTTGATAATAAAACCCAAACCCGCTATACTACGCTTTAGGAAGTGGTTACACTTGGCCATTTTCTAGAGTGACAGTAGGAGTGAGTCAGTAGCATTAACTCTACTCGCCATATGTTGTATTGAAATAATTCTAAGACTCCAACTATTGCATTAGGACCAACGATGTGCCAGGATTTCTTAAAAAAATTGGATGTAAATCGATAAGGACTTGGAGCCTTCAAAGAATCCATGCCAAAAACAATTATTCTAATATCTTCAGCACTCACAGTAGCATTAGGTTAGCTTGTTGTTCCTATCGTAGCCACAAATTGATAATTCTCTCCATTTTCTTTTTATTTGGATGTACTTCGTGATCTGCAACACCAAAAAAAGCTTATTGTAGGCTGTGTGGCTGGGTCTCCCCCGGCCCGCAGCCATGCAGACACCCAAAAAAAAAAGCTTATTGTATAAACTAACCACTTCAACCACAATATCATCAATTTCAACTAACTCTTGGCCATTATCAATAACCAGCTTTCTGATTGCTTTATGTGATGTCTTAACTTTAGTAGTTTGAAGAAAGAATCTTGTACTCTTATCCCCCCAAATTTAACCAAGAGATTATTGACTTTTAACGCTAATTATCTGCTCAAGTTTATGGAGTTCATTAGCCTTCTCTTGGATTTCATTCACTTTCCCACAACTGTTCACATAAGGTCATTCTAGTGTCTCCCTCATGGACATTGTGAGTTCATCTTCTTCTTCCTAAACTTTGTCACTTAGTCCAACATAGACAGTCTTGTTAAGTTGTTTCAAGCATTTATTCACTTTTCTAAGTTTAATTACTCTACACAATCGTACAGGGAGATCCTACTACCTCAGTTGACCAGGCCTTCAAGACTATCTCCATAAACTCAGGATGATCCAACTAGAAATATATAAAAAAAAAATAAAGAGTTTGGGCAGGGTCTTGATAAGAGGCTTGGTCATCACAAGTCTTCCACGTTTATTTGAAAAACCTACAGGGATCGTATCCATTATGCATCAAGAAAATAGTAAACCAGTCCATATTGATGAGTGATCTATCCAGTAGGGGTGGGCATTGGGTGGGTCGGGTGGATTTTGACCATAAAATGCACCCACCCGCGCTTAAACGGATTGCTAATTTTTAACCCACCACCCACCCACATTTAGTCTCGGGTTGGGTCGGGCGGATGGTGGATGATGCGGGTGGGTTTGTGGGTTTACCCACATCACAATGTATACAATATAAAGGAGTCAACTTGACATGATAATAGGTGAAGAGAGTTCTCGGAGGAAACAAGAAGATGAAATAGGGCGGCAAAAAATGTCGAATTAGTTCTTAAATTGGATAGAAATTCTATTATGAAAGAGTTTTCTACATATTAAGATGATTACCGGGTGCAAGAAACTAAGGAAAATAATTCCACAAAGGAAAGAGCAGTGATCTAGGCACAAGAATTAGAGGAAAAAATAAAGGGAAGAAGAAGGGATCGCTATTTGGAAGGTTGGCTTTGAGGTTCAAACTCCACGAGCAGTCCTAATTTATGTCTAACGTCTCCACTCTCCCCTCTCTAGAGCCAACGACTTTGATCTTTTTGTTGTTGGGTTGAGCGGGTCACCCGCGCACCCACCCACCACCCGGCGGATGGCTCCCAGAGCAACCCGTCACCCACCCACAGACCCACCCACTTAACAAAATTCGGGTCAAATGCGGGTGGGTCGGCCCAAACCCGCGGATGATCCGCCCGCATCCCCAGCCCTACTATCCAGGGCAATTGAATTTGCTCTCTATTTGTTTGTCCAAGTGAATAAGGGTCTTCTTGTTCTATATATATCCTACTCCATTCTCCAAACTCTTTCATACTAGTAATAATGATGCTTTAATTGGAAGCTTCCTCTAGAAAAAATAATATGTTAAAATTTCATCCTACAATCTAGGCATGTCCTGCCACCTTTAGTCTAGACATTGCAACATAAGTATCCATCCTTTCAACCTCATCATTGGAGGCATAGACATAATTCTTTCTTGGTTTCAGCACCCTTAAATTGACATGAGGTGCCCAAAACATTCATACTCTCCCTAAATCTAACTCCACATAATTCATATGACACTCCCAGTCATCCAAAAAATCATCCACCACCTCCAATGAATTAACCTTCATGCACTCTTGTTTCTAGCAGAACCACTATATCAACTTTGTTCTTATTAAGAATCTTATGAAGATAATTTTTCTTAGAGGGTTTATTAAATCCTCTTATATTCAAAAAAAAAAATGTATCATCATTGGGAAGAGAGGGACCATATGATCTGACTTCTTACCATTCCCCCTACCTTTAACAATCACCTTCATAATCTCCAAATGCTCACTAAGGTTTTGTAGCATCGACTCCCTATACCAATGTGTTTTGTGTCTGCCATACTTGTGGTTTAGCTCCATTTGATAACCTTCTGAAATTCAACATCAGATGCAAAACTAACATGCCCTGCAATTTCACATAAAGATTTCTTCATATTAACATTAGTTACAGCACTAGAGCTCGCCTATTGTCTCACACTTTGTACTCTAGTTGGAGCCTCACAACCTGGAGAGTTAAGTATACTGCCCACCATGGCCTCCTGTTGTGGATCTTCCACACTTACCATAAACTCTTTACCTTTGTCCACGACAGGAGTCACCCTTATACATTCACTCTCCTCTACCTGTATAGCCATAATCTGTCCACCAATCTGACCCTCCTTCTGAAGGATACAACCATATCCATTACCAAATAAAGCATAATGAGGGCACACTGGAGAAGATTATAGTATTCAATGTCAATTCTCATAGGAAGATCCTCATCCGGCTAGAGCATAACATGATCCGAAAAGTCCCCATCAACTCATAGTTCAATTAACACATTAACATAGCCCAATCGACCCCCATATCCTGGTTGTATGATCAACTCTCTAAGAAACCACTACCCATCTAGCAATTCGACTATGACCTTGAAAATTGATATACTCAAGAGGGACATATGCCAAATGAATCCAAACCGGGAGAGTTTTCCTACAAAAATTAGTTGCACTCATTCTTGGTGCCCACGGCCTCAAGTAAAAGATTACCTTGATAGAACCAGAGTCCATTCTCCAAGATCAAGTCACAAGTAGACTGAGATGGGGGCTGAATTAGGAGGAGACAATCACAAATCAAGAAAACCCAAACTTGACCATCTCTTCCCCAGAGCTTATTCGCCCAACGTCTTAGAACCATCAACGATGGTGCTTATTGTAGAAACTGTCACACAAGGCAATTATTCCAACGAGCTGCGCCCTATTCCCAAATCAATTTTGGCATTCGAAGCCCGCCATTGACAACTTTCGACTTGATGTAATAGAGCTTGTTTGATTAAGAAATCCCAAACAACTTGGCCCATGGTTTAAGTGCTTCGCCTTAGACTAGGGAGTGAGATGATGATGAAGAAGCAGCAGAAGTATCATTCAAAGCCATGGCGATGATGGGCGACGACGCTGATGTCGCCACGACCGAACATGACCGGAGATTTTGAAATAATGTGTAACCACTTTTCTGCTCTCTCTCTCTCTCTCTTTCAACTTTCGCAGCTCACATAGTTGGAACTTTAGTTTCAAATTTTGATATAACGAATCATTAAGTTTTCTCCAAATCCTTAAAAGAGATGTGTCGTTTGATACACTTCTACCAAAACCTATCTTCGTACCTGACTATGCAACCAATACGTAATGACTATTGTATTTACATAGTGAGACTTATAAAATCTGATATAGTAACAGTTTGGTAATTTCCCCCCACCAGGATAAAAGATCCCACGATCTATTTTACGTCAAGCAATAAGTGGAGTAACTCCTGATATAGCATTAAAAGCAAGATGTGTAGGCGGATCGACTCATCAAGTTCCGATTGGAATAGGATCCACACAATTAAAAGCACTAGTCGTTGGTTATTTGCCCATTCATTAGATAGAGAAGATCACCAAAAATCGAGAATGAAGTTTTCATTATGTACATGCCATATCATGAATTAGTAACTGCATCCAAATCTCAAACAAAATCTCAATTGTTTCGAACTTGCTTTTTTTTTAAATGAAATATTTATGGAATCCCCATATCAAAGAAGCAATACCAAATTCACCTTTAGAAAAATCCGAAGTGATAGGAGTTGTAACTTTACGTGCTTGTAAAGAACTCAAACGCAACAATGGTATGAAAATACGATATGATGACAATGTTGCAGTTGCCATGATCAAGAAGGAAATTCAAAGGGAACTCGAATTTTTGGTGCGATCTCACAGGAGTTGAGACTGTAAGGAAGTGGTTAAGTACCATACATGGGCATGTATAAGATACAGTATAACCTTCTCCCAACAACTCGAGTTATTGAGACCAACTGGTTTATGACATGGTATAAGAGCCTGTTTGTCCTTGAGGTCACGTGTTCAAGTTCTCACGCCCCCCAATATTAACTGTTGTCTTTCAAGCACATGGTATGACAGATAGGGATGTCAATCCAACCCGTAACTATGGGTACCCTATCCGACCGTAATCGGTCAACGAGGGTAATTACCCGCTTTGACGGGTTAAGGGGCGGGTACGGGTAGTACCCGGTTTCAAAATAAAGAGTAGGGTACGGGTATGGTAATAGATAGTACCCGCCCGGTTATACCCGCCCCGCTAACAATGGGTCAATTTCCCTTGAGAAATTTAGTTTAGCTTGAGAAATTGAGTTTAACTACCATTATTGATAATGAAGATGTAGACGATTATTATGTTTGTGTGGATTGTAGAAGCAAGAACAATTATTATATGTTTGCTGTTTTTATTTGTGTGGATTGTTGAAGCTAGAACAGTTACAAGTATTGGGAATTTTTAATGGACAACCGTATGTATGTGCATATATGTGTATAAGTTCATAGTTTAGGATTCGTACCCATGGTTACCCGAATACCCGTGGTTACCCGGTGGGTAGGGTATGGTTATATAATTTTCATACCCGGTGGTTATTTGGTCGGGTATTTTAGAAAGCTCTACCCGGCGGGTTAGGAGTTGGTATAGGGTAAATCCGCACCCGACCCTACCCATTGCCATCCCTAATGACAGACCTGTGCAAACTTCAAGCCCATGAGTGGGCTTTCGTTTGAGGGGGCGTGTAAGGAAGTGGTTAAGTATCCCATATATGGCCCTGTATAAGATCCAGTATAACCTTCTCCCAACAACTCGAGTTACTAGGACCAACTGGTTTATGACAGAGACAATTAAATTTTATTAAATACTTTCTCCCAACAACTCGAATTATTGAGACCAAGTAATTTATAACAGAGACAATTAAATTTTACTAAATAATTTCACTAGCGCCCTAAGTATTATAAGAACTGAGTATTCTAAGATATATAAAACGATTAAGATGAGACCATTCAAATTACTTTGAAATCCTATCTCTTAAACTATGAAAAAACAAACGATTTATCTACTAACCCGAAAATCCATTGTTTAGCCGAGTCAACGATTGGATCCAAGTTAACAACTTAAAAACTTTCAAGTATCTCCAAAATTGCGGGTCATTATTTACTGCCCACCGGCAGATGAGATGGCGAGTGAAGACTGAAGTGAAAATCACGTCAATTAATATTGCCAGCCATCTCAATCTCAACTAGCATAGAAGTTACAAAGACATTCCGGATCGCTGACGTGTACGGCCAGGATTCGAAGTCCAGGGTGTCCTTAGATTCACCAGACCATTTAAAAGTGAAACCCAACACGCCCGCCAGGCCAGCGTCGGGCCACTCTTTCCTGCTCTGTTTTTCCTTCCCCCTTTGTTTAATCCGAGACTCAGCGGAAGAGAAAACAAGGATATCGTCGACCTCGAAGTGGAAAAAGGAAAAAGGAATAACAGTCTCTCAGATCTCCTATTCTTCATTCTCCGGCAACGATCTTCGATAGGATTTCTGTGCCCTCTTCTCGGCCTCGATCGAATTCGGGGATTTCCCTTCTCTGAACCCATTCTAACCGGCTTTTTGAAATTATTCAGATCTTGGATGAATAAGATTGATCTATCCTAACCTGGTCAAGCTTTCGATCAGGTTCCCTGATTTGATTTCCCTCTCGAGAGACGTACATAGGATTGCTGGTGGTCTGAGAAATTTCGAGCTTGAGTTCGATCGTGCATGCCCCCTTCTCTGGATCTAAATTATTTTTATTGAATGATCTCTAGACAAGGGGAGGAAACCCTAATTACCACGATGGGGAACGATGAGGCCGACGCCTTGAAGGTGGGAGACGTCGAGGAGGGCGAAATCTCGGATAACGAGTCGGTTGAGGAGATCAGTGAGGAGGTTTTCAGGAAGCAAGATGTTGTTGCCAGCTCTCCTAATAAGGAGTCAAAGCCCAAAGACCCAGATACTAGGGTTTGGACGATGAACGATCTGTATAAGTATCAGATGGGTGGGGGTTACGTTGCCGGTTTGTACAACCTCGCTTGGGCGCGCGCTGTAAAGAACACGCCTCTAGACGACCCAATTGTCAAAGTTGAGGAGGATAATTCCAAGCGGCCGCTGTCTCCGTCTTCATCCGCTGCTTCTTTGAATAGCAGCGGGAAGGGAGGGAAGAAGATTGATAAGATTATCATTGATGACAGTGGTGATGAGAAAGAAGAGGGGGAGTTGGAAGAAGGGGAGATTGATCTGGATTCTGACCCGAGTGTTGCCAATGCTGCTGCCGACGGCTGCTTGAATGGGGAGTCGACAAGGGAGGTAGAGAAGCGAGTTAACACGATTCGTGAGGCTCTTGCCAGTGTCACTGTGGTTGAGGCAGAGAAGTAAGTGGTTGCTCTGGCAATTGAGATTTTGGTTATGGGGGATTAACAGTTCCCGCCTTTGAACTACTTTTCTCGAGCTAACGGTTTAAGTTGGTTCACTCTCTTGTTTTCTTTTGTCGGCTCTTTATTGTGGGTTCCTCGTCTAGATCGTTCAAGGGAGCGTGTTCAAAGTTGCATGACACATTGGAGAGCTTGAGGGCAGTGGTTCTGAAAAATACTTTTCCATCGAAAGTTGCTATAGTCGACCTTTCATTGAATGCTATTCGTTCAGTTAGTTTGGTGAGTTGCACATAGAGTAGATCTCTCATGCCCAGCTCTGCCCAAAGGGCAAAGTAGTTTGTCTTTTCAAGCTTGTTATGTTTTCTGCGGGCTTCATCAAGACTGAATTGTTGTTCAATGTAGGTCTTTCGGTCCATGGATGGAAGATTGAAGGAGGAGAGCAATAACATCTTTTCAAGGCATGCCCATTTTTCATGATTCTTGTTTATGGTTGTCATAAAGATTGGTGGTCTGAAGTCTTGAGCTATGTCTGCAGTTCTAAAAATGTATTTGCCTGCCTGATACAGGTTGATGTCTATTGTAAGAGAGTGTCACCCTCTTCTTTTCTCCATCGATCAAATTGCAGAGGTATACTTTCTTTGCTTCTCAATTCTGTATTCTTAACTGGTTACTTTTTCTTCTGTGGATAGCTAGCTTCTCTTATCGATGCTATTCTGGCATGGTTTATGTTCCACAGGTTGAGGCTATGGTTTCTTCACTAGATCTTTCGTCATCTGAGAAAGCAGCTGTTAATGGGAAAGAAGTACCTATTGAAGTTGAATTAAGTAAGAGGGGTGGTGAATCATTCAGTGCAGTCCAGGATGATACTACAGGATATAGAAATAACATTAATGCAGCTGCTTCTGAGTTAACATTTGAGAATAAGACAGGCACGTCATTTGAAGATTCTAAAGCAGGACTTTCTGCCTTGAGGAGTAGAGGTGTTCTGCTTCCGTTGCTGGACCTCCACAAAGATCATGACGTGGACAGTCTTCCATCACCGACTAGGGAAATGGCACCACCTTTACCTTTGCATAGACCGGGATTCCCTACACCTGTGCGTGTGTATGAAAGTGATGCACTTAAAGCTTTCTCTAGCTACCAACAGAAATTTGGTCGTGATTCCCTTCTCATGAATGATAGACTTCCCAGCCCAACACCATCCGGAGAATCTGGGGAAGGTGAGGAGAATATTAGTGGTGAAGTTTCTAGTTCATCCACATCTACTTCAGCCCAACCAGTACATACTACTTCCTTACTCGAGAATTCAAGTGTGGATGTCTTCATGCATCCAAGGAATTCAGTTCCAACAAATCCTTTACCCACCCCAGTGCTGAAAACCTCAGCAAAGAGCAGGGACCCTAGGCTTAGGTATGTGAATTCTGAAACCAGTAGTTTGGACCAGAACCAGAATGCCCTGCCAGTCATGAATAATGTGCAGCAAAGCGTCAATATGATTGGAGGGTTGACGAACATGAAAAAGCAAAAGGTTGTTGAGGATGCTATTCAGGAAGGCCCTGCACTTAAAAGACAACGAATTGGATTGGAAAATCCTGGTAATGCCAGGAATCTAAAAAATTCTGTTGGAAGTGGAGGCTGGCTGGATGGTTCTGATACTAGTGAACCACAAAAGAATGTCAGTGTAAATCAGTTTTCAGGGAATGCAAACAGTAATCTAATAGGAATCGATAATGCAGTACCTGGTAGTGGCATCATCAATGTTGGTGTTGGGAGGGAACATCTACCAGTGTCTAGCTCTGGTACTGCCCCGTCAAAGGAATTGTTTCCGGGCTTATCCGGTACTAATTCTACCTCCCTTCCCGATTTGATAAAAAACATTGCGGTGAATCCCACAATGTTGTTAGGCCTAATTAAGATGGGACAACAACAGAAGGTTGCATTAGATGCCCAACAGAAGCATGCTGATTTGGCAAACATTACATCACGTCCCATGACCTCAAATCCAATTCCAGGAGTCTTTACTGCCGGTCCCTCACAGTCATCCGGGATAGCAACTTCATCAAGGCCAGCTGGAGCTTCTCAACCTGTGCAGCTAACTGCTTCTGTGAGTATATGATTTTGAGTTACTTATAGATAAGTCGTGTCCTTCTCTTGAACCTTACTTTGTTGTTTGCCATTGTGATGGCAGGATGGTTATAAGGAAGCCGAAGCCTTATGTTTCTTTAGTTATTTTTTTTCCACAAGAAATCAAGCTCCTGCTGTGTATTCCACAAATACCTTTTAATATACTATATATTCTGAGATCAATACTTTTGTCGTCTGCTTTTGGACTTGGCTTCTTAGCTTTTTACACAATAACAAGTTACTGACATTCAGCCCATGCAGGATGACTCAGCGAGGCTGCGGATGAAACCTCGGGATCCAAGACGTGCTTTGCACAACAATAGCCTCCAAAGGACTGGTAGTATGGGATCTGAGCAGTTGAAAGCAAGTTTAACGCCTACATCAACCAACCTTGGTGTGAAAGGACATCAGAGCGTTCAAAAGCAAGAAATCCGGCCAGAAATTAAGGCAACAGTGACTTCTCCACCTGACATCTCCATGCTGTTTACCGATAGCTTGAAGAACATCGCCAGCATCGTGTCGGTCTCTCAAGTGCCAACTGCTGTTCCCAATCTCTCTCAGAGCCTTCCAGTTCAAAGTGTTCTACCAAAGCATAAGGTAGTTCCAGAAGAAAGAGCTGGAGCTGGAGCTTCGACAGCACAAGTTAGTAGTTTGGCCCCTCGATCACAGCAGAACACGTGGAGCGATGTTGAACATCTGTTTGAGGGGTATGATGACCAGCAAAAGGCTGCCATACAGAGAGAAAGGGCGAGGAGGTTGGAAGAGCAGAAGAAAATGTTTTCTGCAAATAAGCTATGCCTTGTATTGGATTTAGATCATACTCTTCTCAATTCAGCCAAGGTAAATAATACTGATGGGTTACTCCCTGTCTGTCTGTTCTTCTGTGCACGTCCTTTAGGCTTCTAATGTATCTGTTTATTTTCCTCAGTTTTCTGAAGTGGATCCTGTTCATGACGAGATTCTGAGAAAGAAAGAGGAACAGGATCGTGAAAAACCACAAAGACACCTCTTCCGTTTCCCACATATGGCCATGTGGACGAAATTGCGGCCTGGAATCTGGAATTTTCTGGAAAAGGTGATTGGTTGTACAACAAGGGTGTTTTTTTTGGGGGGTGAAATACTGATGAGCATAATAGTATTAATGTGATTTCGTTGACATTTTCAGGCTAGCCAAGCATTTGAGCTCCATCTATATACCATGGGGAACAAGCTGTATGCTACAGAGATGGCTAAAGTACTTGACCCCAAAGGCGTTCTGTTTGCTGGGCGAGTCATTTCTAGGGGCGATGATGGGGATCCTTTTGATGGGGATGATAGGGTTCCAAAGATAAAAGATCTGGAGGGTGTGATGGGGATGGAGTCATCTGTGGTGATTATAGATGATTCAGTGAGGGTCTGGCCGCACAACAAATTGAATTTGATCGTTGTGGAGAGGTAAAAAAGTTACCTGAACCTATGGACATGCACTCAGTTCTCTATTACCTTTGTGGTTTTTGGTAGGGGGTGTGCAACTATTTGGTTTGTGCCAGTCTGAATCGACAATTGGGCTGAATTGAACTCGACTGAACATGGTTCGTTCAATTTCAATTCAGACTGAATACAGCTTCGAGGAGACTCTGGTGCTCATTTTCCCTTATTGTTGATCTAGATCTGTGTCGATCCAGTCTGGTTCTGAACCGGATCAGACAGTGCACACCCTCAGTTTTGTTTGAGGTCATCTCCCTGTATAGCTAAACACTGGAACATTCTATGCAGATACATATATTTTCCATGCAGTCGGCGTCAGTTTGGTCTTTTGGGTCCATCTCTACTTGAAATCGACCATGATGAGAGACCAGAGGATGGAACTTTAGCTTGCTCTTTAGGGGTGAGAGAACGGAGGATTATTCACCTTTCCTTGAGGTTAACAGCTCCATACATGTTTTTTTTTCTTTCTCTCAGCTATTAAAGTATTGTTATTTTCAATAAACAGGTTATAGAGAGAATCCATCAGAACTTTTTTAAGCATGAGTCACTGGAAGAGGCAGATGTTCGAAATATTCTTGCCTCTGAGCAGAGGAAAATTTTGGCCGGATGTCGTGTGCTGTTTAGCCGGGTGTTCCCAGTTGGGGAAGCCAACCCCCACCTCCATCCACTGTGGCAGACAGCAGAACAGTTTGGTGCTGTGTGTAGTAACCAGCTAGATGATCAGGTTACTCATGTAGTTGCCAATTCACTTGGTACTGACAAGGTATTGTTAACTGGGCTACCTCTGATTTGAAAGGAGCTGGGGAACTTTGAATTGAGTGTTACTTAAGTTGGTGTAAACTGTTGGCTTACAATTGTTTTGGTTCAGGTAAATTGGGCTCTATCCAAGGGAAAATATGTCGTGCACCCAGGCTGGTAAGGATCTTTTCGCCATCGTCCTTCCACATACCTCTGGTTTTGGTACCTCTTTCTGATGGCTTCCATTCTCAATGCACACAGGGTTGAAGCGTCAGCTTTGCTATACAGGAGAGCGAACGAACAAGATTTCGCGATTAAAACATGACCAATGTCCTAAATAACCTGACCTGGTAATTTGCACCGGTTGAACAAAGAAAACATTTAAAATCAGTTTTGGACATAAAATTGGGAGGAGAACCGTGTCATCGGAACTGTGGAGGGAAACGAAAAGGTTGTGAAGGGAAGCTGGCAGAATGCATGGGTTGATGTGGGATGCCGCTTGCTGATAAGAAGCAAGTCTGTCGTAAGTACTTGTGGAGCTATGGACACCGGTTTAGTGCAAAACAAGGGACCATTTTTAAGGGTAGTTAAGCTACGCGGAGAAGACGGGCCGGTGGACTGGTTGGGGGCTGGCCAGGGGGATTGTGTGTAGGGGTATTCGTCGACCCATTGGTGCGGTGTAGGCCGAGCTTTTGAGGGCAGTTGCAGCTCGGCGGAGGGATGGGAGTTGTGGCTGGTGGTAACATTTCCTGTGAAATTATTTACGGTACGGCGGCGGCGGCCAACAGAAAGTACATATACATGAAGTTTCCGGCGGCGGCATTTGGTCGACCGGGGAAAGAGAAGGTGGCGTGGTGGTTTCTTGTTTTCTGGTTTGGGCCTTGGTTTTGGTGTTCCTCTGTTTCTGTCCCTCCTCATTTCCCCGCTGATTATTGATTACTTCATCTGGAGGTCCTATCCCTAACAAGTAACAACAACAAATGAAATGGCTAATCAAACTAATAACGAGTCTCACCAATGGCTCGTTTGAAATGAAAGAAAAGACAATGGAAGTTGAATTTACTAATTACTAGGACGTTTAATGAAAATGTTGACCTTCACCTACCAGTGAAAAACAAATACAACTGCAGAAGTGGACGATTGGCTGAACATGATTTCGTTACAACCACACTCCAATGAAGTTCACTCCTTACTAATATTAATCCCTTGATTAGTCATCTAATAAATGCATTTATGGTAATGTTGGCTCTTGAATGAATAATGATATAGAATAATTGTTTATATATAAAAGCCAATAGTGTCAGGGTTTTTTTTGTTTACAATAGCTTTAAGGTTACTATTCATTGAAGGCTGCTTTTTAAAATTTCATCCAAAGTCACATATTTGCATAATTTAGTTATTTTGCGAATTTCCTTAGTGGATAAATATTTATCTCAATTTTCTTTTCTTTTAGTCACATCTAGCCGACAAGAACCTTTTAGTAATTCTCTTTTTTATTTGTTTTATTTTACCATTTTGTTTTTGCTATTTTTAAATCGACATCTTTGTTCGTATTTGATTCACATTTAGACGATATGTTTCCATTTTCGAATTCATATTTATTGGCAGTTTTCTTTGTTTTTTTTATTATTCAAATCACGTGTATTTGAATCATGTGTATATTTGTGAAACATTGTTCATTTTTGAATTCTTATATATGGACTATCTTTGTGAGTTTTCTTACTATTCAACTAGAAGTCGTCTAATCACGTGTACCTCAATCACATGTGTTTTTGAATCATTATCGATTGACAATCTTGTGAGTTTTCCAACGATTTAAGTAATTTTTGTTTTGTTTTTGCATGGTCATATTTTTGAATATGAGGCTAATTGGCCATCGAGTCCAAATTACTCTCATAGGCAAGTTTATAAGTGTAGTATTTTAATGAGAATTCGACTCAGTAGCTTCACCCTGGTGTTATATGCGGTTGAACATACATTTTCTTGAACCGCTATCAGTGGCGGACCCAGGATTCTCGTATAGGTGTGTCAATCGATAAAATTAAATAAAATAATAAATAATTTTTAATTATATTTTACTGTGAAAACAACGAGAAGTGGGATCGATAGAGGTAAAGCGAACACTAGGGTTTTTTTATAAGATAGTAGTTCATATGCAACTGGACTCTCGATGAAAGAGCATTTTTGTCACTAGGTGGACAACTACGTGAAAGTTACAAGGATCAAGAAGAAACGAAACTTATTCAGGTAGAGAGAAAAAGGAGAAAACTTCCTTACGATTACCCCTGCCTAAGACCTAAGAGCAATAAACCATTGCTTCTAAATGCTTAACCAATGGAAAGAACCCCAAATTTGTCATAAGTTAACTAAAAATTAAAATAAATAATATATATTTACGTATTTTGGAAACTTTTATGACACCAATTTCATCGTAGTGTATTAAAAGTGTGTCGTTTACAATTATTGTAGGTGTGTCGAAAGTTCTAAATTCCAAAAAATTATGCCGACAAAACATGGGTCTCTCACAAAATATCCGGGCGGAGGTGTGTCGCTTGACACACCTCCTTAACACATGGGTCCGCCCCTGACCGCTATTATGTTATATTATTTCATTTACCAAGCCACACCATTGAAAATTGTATGACTTTTAAATTTTTGTTTAGTATATTATTTCGTATTTCAAAAAATACACATTTTAATAGGTTTAATTCACCCGCATAGCCATAACTTTTACAGTTTTGACAAATATAGCCACTTTTTGAATAATACACAGATGTAGCCACACTTTTCAAACATCTTTGACTAATGTAGCCATTTCCCTTAAAACATTTGACGAAGTTAACGTCTCCGTCAGTTAAGTGGATGTTTTGTTGATCTGTCCGCCAAATGGACGACACGTCATCGCCAACCGGATGGACATAGGCATAGCCACGTGGACACCACATCATATAAAAAAATTTATTAAAATTATTTAACTCTCTCTCTCTCCTTCATCATCGTCGTTTTCATTCCCTTCCTGCCTTATTTTCTAGGGTTCGGAGCTCTCCAACCCGCCGAACTCCTTTTCAATCCCTTCCCTTTCGTCGATACCTCCTCTCCACCCCAACTCCTCACTGCCGCCGACGCCTCCTGCTCAGCCTACCAAGATCGCCTCCCCGTCGACTCCCCCGCTACTCTCCTGAATCCAACATCGCCTAAATACATCCATACCCCAGCCGTTGCTTGCTTCATCTCTTTTTCCAGCAGTTGAATCTATGTCGAATAGGTATGGAAAGAAGGTGGATTTCAATGTTGTCGATTCCGGATCAGCAAGCACCAATAGTAGGATTGTCGTTCGATGCGAGCACAACGTTCCATGTGTTCTTAAAACTTCGGGTACTTATACGAACCCAGGGCGACAATTCTACTGTTGTCCTTATTGGAAGGTAAGCAGCTCCATTCTTTGTGTGACCCAATTGGTTTTTACCTATAGTTTTGACAGTCATGCTTATTATTTTGCTGCAGGATAGGAAAATAAATTGTCGATTTTTTCGGTGGGTGGAATCAAACGATGATGAAACTGGCTCATGGACTAATGAAATGGGTTCTATTCAGAATCTGGAAGAGAGTCTGATGCTAGCAGAAAGGAAGGCAGAGAAGATGAAGAAGGAAAAAGAACTGTTGGCCGAAGAACTAAGCAGATTGATGCTTGCTCATGAGGTTATGGCAATGCGTGTTAGGAGATTGGATGATGATGTCCGTGTCATTCGATATCTGTTGATTGGTGTTGTATTGATGAATGCTATTTTGGTGGTTGTTCTTTGGAGGCCAGAATCTGGTCTGTAGTTGTTGGCATTCTGTGGAAGCTTAGGCAATTTGTAGGTGTTTCTGTTTGAGTAAGAAACTTCGCAAATGTAAGCAAGCTTTAAATGTAAGGATCTTTACTTATTAATGTAACATGTGGTCTCTCTATTTCCTTAAAGCAACATAGTGTTGGTTTTTTTAGATACCTATATTAAGCAAGTGCAAAAGGGTGCACATCAAAATGGTGTTCATTAGAGTACATCATACACCTGCAGTTAACAAGCTGTCTGCATCTATAAAAGTGTGTTCATTTGCATCCCTAACTTCAGTACTTGCTATCTAATCTGCTAAGAACTGCTTCATGAGTCATGTAATCATCGTTACATAGCAACGTGCACATAAGTGTCTACTATCGACATTACACAAAAGATTACTCAAGCATTATATTCCTCCTAAATCTAAGGCTGACTAGGTGGTGGCTGACTTCCATGCAGGTCCATGACAGTTGGCTGAGGTCCACGAATTGGCCTGCCAGCAGCTCCATTAAGCTGAAATGTCGAACAACAAACATATTAGTAATTAATGTCCATTACATTAAATCGACTTAGTACAATTAGAAGACAGGTTGGAAACACACCCTAACATATTGGTTCCATGTCCTCTCATTAACATAAACTCTAACTCCAGATTATGCAATTCGCAATTCCCTTTCAATTGTTCTTCTGTCAGCCACATTGAGTATCACGTCCTACATATATGCAAACTAAGTCCTATAAATTTGTCTCATTCAAACACATTCCAGCATTAGTTTAAAATCACTTACTTGTACACCATTTCCTCTATTCAGAGGACAAGTTATTGCGTTGTGAGTGGAACTCTTACATTTGGAATAATGAATAGTCCTCTTCCTTCTAGGTTCCTGGCCTGAGTCTCGCGCCGCTGCTGGCTGGGTATTTCTCTGTGTACTTCTCTCCTGCCAAGAAGCAAACACTTAAATCACAGGACATAGGCAATCTAAGAAACAGTAATGAACAAGAATCTTACCACCACAACTTCAGCAACAGGGGGTGCCTTGCAAGATCTGGCATTGTGGCCCTCGCCGCCACACTTGGAGTAGTGGATGAGATTATCTCTCCTTGTAACCTCTTCACCAACCCCGTTTCTTTGTGCCCTGGTCTCCTCCACCTCATTTGCAGTCCTTCTTCTTTTCTTTTTTGGCCTGCCAGACATTGATCTACTCTTGGGAGGATGCAGAGGTGTTCCCCCAGGTGCAGACCATGCTTGCCTACCATCAAGGCAAGGTATCCCATATTTGTATGCGAAACTAGACATGTACACATGATAGTATGAATTGACACAATCATCCACTTCTCTTCTTATATGGCTAATTGTTGAAACCGCGTGGCAGCATGGAATGCCACTAAGTTGCCAGTAACCACAAGAGAGTTACATTCTGTCAGATCCACTATACACCCTTCATCCCCCTTCTTTATCTCACACCTTGCATTGAGAGTTTGTTTAGCTACACATAACCTAGCCTCTTCCTTTTCCCTTTCAACTCGTTTCCTAATCCTTTGAGGCAAGGTGTATGTACACTTGGCAAACATTTCTGACTTAAGCACTACCCTGTCCATCATGTACTGCCTTATACCCTCCAGCATCTCTACAATTCTAAAACCCCTATACTTAACAATACAACCATTCCATGTCTCATATACATTGCTCTCAATCGAGTCACACTTTGAATAACATGATAGGAAGGCACGACAGAAACAACGAGGTTCAGCAGCCATAAAGTTTGTATATGGGGTAGAACCATCACCTGACTTTTCAATGACCTCCAGCTCAGCAGTTGCGCGGTTCCAATGTACTTCGTTGCAAGCATAAACGACATACCAAAAGAGCTTCCTAATACGATCTGTTTTGTTCTTGGCCTTCCAGTTGGCATATACATGTCTTGCACATTTCCGGTGCTCAACATCAGACAGAATGGTGTGAATTTCCTCAACTAAACCCTGAAGTCAGCAATAAGTAGGGAAAAGGTTAAAGTCAGCAATAAAGTCAGCAATAAGTAGGGAAAAGGTTAAAGTCAACAATAAATTCAGCTATATTGGACATTACCTTCTGTTTATAAAAAATAATAGCCCATCCCATTTCGTCAACTAGAGTTAAGTCTTCAACTAATGCTTGCACGAACCAACACCATGAGTTGGTGTTTTCACCTTCCACCACATCCCAACATATTGGAAACATTTGATTGTTTCCATCTTTCCCAACTGATGTCAGTATCATCCCTTTAACTTCTCCTTTCAGAAAACATCCATCCAAAGCAATCATTGGTCTGCATCCTTCTAAAAATCCCTTTCTCAAACTTGAGAACCCGATGTACATATGTTGAAAGAATACCTTGTCGCCATTAGGATGTGGGTCTACCTCCAAGATGAAATGTCCTTCACGATCTCGTTTCTTCAATTCAGCCATATAGCTTCTGAGCTTCACGTACTCATCAACCAATGAACCACTGAGCATCTTGATAGCCTCCACTTTAGCCCTATAACAAGTTCTATACTTAACCTCCATATGCTTTAGCTTCACCTCGACCATTATCTGATTCGGAGCCCATTCAGGATTTATCCTGAATCTTTCTAACATGTCACTTGCTATCCACTTAGCAGTGAGTTGATTCACTCTAAGCTGCCTTGAACAAGAATGTGGCAGCCCTACTTTTCTGATCATGAAGCTCTTGTCCTTCCTGAACCAACTGGCATACAACTTCCACTTACAATTCGGAGCCTTACACTTCACCTCCCTCCTATTAGGGTTAGTCCTAGTCGACCTCACACTTGCACCTGCTGCGACAGAATGTCTAACAACAGCCTCCTTGAATTGCTCTGGACTCGCAAACTTCATCCGACACACGAATTGCAAGCTCTTGTGATCACATTTTGGATCATAGTGTGGAGCATCATCGTACATTTCCCTAGCCTCTTCATCAGATATGTTCGGACGAACATGATCCTCTCCCCCTGCATCCTCTCCATGTTCACCATTCTCATTCTCTGATTCCTCTTCCTCTCCACTTTCAACCTCAACATCTTCAAATTCGTCCAATTGCTCCACCTCTTCCCCATCAACAGCACGCTTTGACTGCACCTTCCTCCTCCTCCTCCTCGTCTCGCCATATGCTCGTAAGTTGTCACGTGCTTCGTGATATTCATCATCCGAAGTATCAACATCATCCGAATCGTAAACGTGGTACACCTCCTTTGCAACAGAAACTGCTACCCCATCTTCTACTGACAAGAAATCATCTTCTTCCCCAACCTGGTTTGTGAGATTCTCACCATTACCTTCCTCCCACGAATATGCCATCTCTCTGCATAAATTCATTGTTTATTCCATTAACTACTAATTAATGATTAATCCCTAATAAACAAGTCAGACATACACATCCAATAAGAGATTAAACAAATTGGGGAACTCCACATACAACCAAGAGAAGCACGAGAAGTGGAAGCTTTTATAGTAAATGACAATTATAACCAGAGGTTCCAGGTGTTTACCATCTTTTTCAGGGGCAATCTCGTGAAAGTAAACTTCTTCTGGTCCCTCGAAGAAGTTGGGATGTCGCTTTCCACCTTTGAACCTATAAATACACAACACCCACTTCCCGTTAACAAAGCATTCATTCATTCGAACCGTGCAAAGAAGAAAACCAGAGCAGAAAACCATAGCTGTTCACAAGGACTCACCAGTCACACGATTTAGGGTTTCTTAACAAGGCAAAATTTAGGGTTTCCTCACCCGATGTTTCTTAGCCGCCGTCAGCCGAACCGCCGAAGTCCGTACCACCGTCGAAAGAATGACCGTCCGATGTTACTTGCCGCCGGAATTCATGGCTGCTCTTTAGTCCAGTCGCGAACAGATGGGGTTAGTCGAGAGAGAAGGAGATGAGGTTGGTGGGAACAAATGAACGAAAAAGGGGAAAGTGAGCTTAATCCCCTTTTTGGCTTCTTTTTGTCGTTTCACTTTGCTTATTAAAAAAAAATTGTTTTCCACGTCGCAAATACTGAAAAGGAAACACGCCACATCAGCCGCGGCCGTTAGTCCAGTCAGCGAGTTAAGTGAACCGTAAAAGAATTGGACGAAAATAACTACATTTATATATTATTCAAAAAGTTATGACTATGTGAGTGAATTAAACCATTTTAATAAGAATTGAACATTGCGTGCGGTGCACAGATATTAGACCTAGTTGTCATCCTCCAATTATCCTTTCCTCAATCATCATCATCATCATCATCAATTAATATATGGAGGTTCTTCTACCGAACCCCTTCAATCCCAATTTTCCTATCTCCTGAGCGAAAGGCGGAGAGGCCTTTAGGTAAAAACGATCTCCCACTTTTCTTCCGCCGCCCAAGCTAGCACAAAAATCACCAAAGTTCCCTTCCTTCCGCAGGCATGTAAAAGAATTCTTAGGATCATTAAGTTTTCCCATAATTCGTTATTTCATTAGAAGTTGGTTTATATGAATTTAATAATACATAATTGAACAATGGCAATTTGAATAATAATTATATGTGTTGGTTGTGATGTTATTTAGATCAGGGAGAGAAATCAGTAGGGTTGGATGACAATTCTTCCAAAAAATTATCTAATTCAATTGACTTGGGTATGAAATAGAATGTATACATTTTTATGGTCTTTACACATATAGTCATATATTTATTTATTTGGATTGGTTCGGATTTTAAACCATGAATTTGGATATGTACGCATATCCATATAAAATTATATTTCATAACTATAGTATATTTGAAGAATTAGTACGCTTTTTTGTTGTTGCATAAAAGTCTTAAAAATCAATGGGAATTTTCATTGTACTTAAAGCTAAAAGTATCTTGCCTTATATTTTGATGCACAAATATTTTCAGAATTACAAATCAGTAAAATTTTGTATAAGTAGTTAATACAATCTCATATAAACAGACAAACTCATTCCCAAGTAAAATGCTTATTTAACTTCTTCGGGGTAATGATATTTCGATGCAAATACCCAAATGGCAAGTTAAGGACTTTCAACCCTATTTCAGGACCAGAGAGAGTCTATATCATCAGGAACTTCAAGGTCAGTCTGACAACAGGAGATTACGGGCCAATTACAAACAAATTGGTCATCATTGAATAGAAAATTGAGGTTGAAGCATGCGACGATATTCTAGACATACCAACTTACAAGTTTTATTTCTTCACACAAGATCAAATTGAAAAGAAGCGCATCCAAAGGAAATTTCTTTGAAGTTCATATTACCATTCCCACATCAAATTTACTTTAATTAGATTCATGTACAACCAAGACATTCACTTTTCAATGGTAAGGACACATCTTACTTGCTTTATTATTGATCTAAGCATTTGCGAACAACTTAACGACATTTAATTAAATAATCGTCAAATTTGCAGGCAAGAATACCGTCTCCTCAACTGGAACGACCTTGCTGCTAGCAAACCCAATAATTCAAGAAGTCATTAATTTTGGGCTAATATTAAATTCACGATAATCACTGTATTTGTTTATGTGTATAAGTTTGAAGTTTGAATAACATAAAGAGATAAATTAACATTTTTTTTGTTAATAAAGTGATGGTGCACCAACTCCTCTAATGAAAAGCATAGAAAAATCTCAAAAGCCAATCCCAACCATAACACTACATGAGCTCAATCAATAAAAAATGAAAGATGGAGAAGAGATATGCATTAGTTCCGATCTAACTCCCAATTAACTATCAAATAATAACACTTTGTGTGATATGTAGGGATATATGTATTCCGTCAAATGTAAAGTTATCGATGATAAGAATGGGTGGTGCTATGTTGGATGCAAAATCTGTCCAAAAAATACTAAGAAGATCTCTGACGAGTACTTATGTGAGAATTGTAAAAAAACATTAAAAATGACAACAACAAAGTAATTCAACCATTATTAACATGAAATTGGATTTGATATAGATCGTTGATGAAAATACATGCCAAGTGATTTGATATTTAGTTTTTTACAACATAATTTATTACTTTTTGTTGAATGCATAGATTATACTGCTAATACTACAAAAAGGAACATATTTTTTATAATTAGCAATGCATGAGCCAAATTTCAACATGTACATATTACAATATTAAATTAAATATGGTCAATATAAAGAAGTCGTAGGAGAATGGTGTCCTAATAAAAAATAGATATATGCAATTCATATGAGGCTACATTTTTCTTCTACTTACATTTTATTTGCAAGGGGACATAAAATGAGGTGATTGCTTGAATGTCATGGCTTCCCTTTGTCTATTTATATTTTGGTGGCATGTACTGAGTGAATAATATGGAAATTGTTCTTAATTTGGACGAGGTAAATTCTACTACAATGAAGAAGATGATTTATATTTGCAAATGTATTTTACCATCAAAATTGTGTGCTCAATAAAATGCACGAATTGAGATAACTGAAAAGATTAGGGGTGGCTATCCGGTCCAGTGAGGTTAAATTGACCTGAATTGATATGGTCTCAGTCCGGTCTTTTTGAAAATATAGGGACCAAAAATTTGATTGGGTACATCCGATTTTGACCTAGTCTGGTCCTAATCCGATTTTGACATGTTTTGACCCTCTGGCAAAAACTTCAGCAACATATAGCCATTTTCCTGGAATGTAGACAATCTGTTTGTACATCATTTGTAGAATAAAACAAGCAAAACATTGTACAATTCAAAATTACAAACATCCTTGTTGTCTATTACAAAATCAAAGTCCAATTCAAACTTCAAAATAAAAATAAAGTGCATCACAACCAAAGATTAGACATGGAACACCAAATTCACTCCAATCTAACATGTTTGTGATTGTGATCGCTTCTTACTAGGAAGAGGAGACAAATTGTCATCTCCTCTTAAAACCGATACTCGCTTCTTACTATCCTGCACCAAACAATTCAATCAATAAAAAAAAAATTGCACTTTCCTCCCTTCTCTATTGAAAAACAAGCAAAAACTAATCAACAATAAACTTACGGGAGCAGATCCAGTGAGTAACCTTGTGGTGAGTAACCCCATGCATAACCCAATAAGAATCTGCCACATCAGCGCCTCCTTCTCTCTCCTGGAAAAATCAATAATTTTCTTTCCCTTAATCTTTAACGGACGATTTCTCACTCGTTTTAACTCGGAATTTAATTTTTTTGCACAGTTAGATCTTATTAATTATGCTCTTCAAAATGATATCCACTTTGATATTCTTTGGAACAAAAAAAATTTGCGAGTTATTACCAGTCTATACCATATGGTATAGACTATACCATATGGTATAGACTGGTAATAAATAACAGCATACCATATGGTATGAAAAATACCAGTCAATACCATATGTTGTTATTTATACCAGTCAATACCATATGGTATTAAATAACAGCATACCATATGGTATGAAAAATACCACCTCATATCAGGGTGGTATAGTATGGTATGGAGTTGGTAACGAGAGGTTTGAAATTTTTTCCCCCATAAAATTTTGAAATCCAATAGATCGTGATTAAATCGTTCCTTTTGTGCAAAAATTTTCGAAAATGACTAAACAACGAAGGAGATACCATATGGTATGGAGTTGGTAACGAGAGGGATGAAAAAAAAATTTCTCAAAAAATATTGAAAATGGATATCATTTTGTAGAGCACAACGAACTCGTTCCATCTGTGCAAAAAAAAAATTGAAATCCGAGTTAGAAGGAAGAAGATATGATCCAATTAAGAAAACTAGGGAAAATAAATTCCTTTAATTCTCCACCCTTAGATCTGCAGTCACTTAAAAGAAGGATCCAGATTTGGTTACTCATTGTTACTCACCCTAAGGTTACTCACCCTATCTTGAGCCTAAACTTACCCATTCAATTCATCACTAAAACTAATTACCAAAACTAGGTTGTTGTTCCCCAGTTCCCTCCATCTTTCCACCAAAACTAAGCTGCTGCTCCCCAGTCCCCTCCATCTTTCCATCAAAACTAGCTGAGGTGGGATCGACCTGGGGGTTGGGACGGAGCGGAGGGCAACAAAATGCTGGACAGGTCGCGTCACAGAGCGGAGCAGAGGTGGGAGCGACCTGCGACTGCGACGGAGGGGATGGAGACCGGCGACGAGATGCTGGGTCGCATCACAAAGCCTCGGAGAGGAGGTGGGTCGTCGCCGCCGATCGATTTTAGGGTTAGGGAGCTCGGCAAGGCTGCGATTCGGAGGGAAGTGGATTGGATTTGGTGGAGGTGTCGCAAAACTCACGATGGAATGGAGAGGGAGCCCTCACTGCAAATTGCAATCCTACAAAAAGTGGCATCGCCAGGGCCGCTAGGGGGGAGTGGGCCGAGTGGCAGTGGGCTGGCCTAGGCCCTGGTAGACTTTGCCTTTGGGTCTATTTTTAAGTTATTAGGTGTTCCGATTTTGATACGATTTTAACCCGGACTAGATTGGTTTGGGTTTTTTTACTAATTCTAGGATCAAAGACAAGATTGAATTGTTTTACATCCGATCCTGGTCTTAAACGTCCGATTTCTGGTTTTACATCTAGTCTCGGACCAAATAGCCAGCCCTAACTTAAATGCAAGAAAAGAGGGAAGAGTCAATTTATAGAGTAGATAAATGTGTCACTAATGGAGATGAACACATTATTACTGGTCACTTCAAGGTTGTTGCTCATGTAGGAGGAAATGCAAACAAGTAAAAAGAAACGTGTTGTAATCTCTAACATTGAGGAGTAATTAGAAGGTCATTTTGATTTGACTTTAGGAGTCGATTCCTTGCATTAGGTTTGTTCTTTCATTTTCGTAAAAGAGTTTTAGTCAATTAGTCATAAAAATGCCAGAAAGAGCATGATGTTGATCCTCATTGAATTGTTGAACTACTTTAATAATAATGTTTAGAGAATTTGAAAATTTTAGTATAAGATACGTAAATCGGATACAAATTGCTACTGTTATTTACGTGATTGCCAACTAAATTCGGCCAACTGACCGGGTCCGTGACTAGTTAATAATAAAAAAGAGTAAAGGAGTCAAGCTTTGGTAACAAGTTTCCGCGAGTTTTGGGGAATGTTTGCTTGCTTCCCAAAGTGGCAACTCCGAAGAACCAAACCCCAAGAAACGATGGATGACCAATGAAGGGCTTTTATGGTTTGGGCTGCCAATTCGGGAATGGACGAGGACGATGGACAAGCGGCGTAAAAAAATGATGGTATTAGTGTGATAGTAGTTAATCAAGTCATTAATTTAGTAATCAAGACATGGAAGCTTGAAGAATTAGAAAAGGTAACTTGCACCAGACGTTCGTTGTGCTTCCATTCAGGCTGGTCAGTCTGTTTAAAGATTGTTTTGGTAATTGAGAAGGCCACTCCACTCCACTCCAATCCCTTTTGGTTCGCCAGTCTGTGTCTGCTCTGTCCCTTTTGTTGCTTTGCTTTCGGCTTTCGGTTCCGACAATTGGCTTAACAGTGAGAGAGACCATTGTTGGAGTTGTTCGCTATATCACCCAGGGTAAATGATTGTGTGTGGTAAATCTTTTCCATTCCAAAAATACTCTTCGTTTAATCTTAACCATCAATATGAAAAAAAGAAGAAAGAGACAGGAGAGAGGCCGTATCCAATGGTGAGGAGGTAGGTTGTCAAACTCACAAACCCCTAAGGGGGTTGTCACCGTATCTCATCCCCTCACTTCATATGGTAGTCTATGAATCGCCGATTTGAACACGTCTACGCAGAAGCCGCCCACGTAAGTAATTGCGGACGACTTCTGCTCCACGACCACCTTAAACAGCTCCTCAAACCCCGGCCGATGCATAGGGACGCCGACTCTTAGCTTTCTAGGCGCCTCGTCATAATTTCAAGTCGCGTTGTTATGACTCGAATCGTTAGCCTTCTTGTGAGAGAGATCATTATCAAAATTACGAGTACCGAATCGCGACATTCTCTCGACTGCTGGAGATCTACGTTTCGTCTCTAGATGGAAAGTTGAACTCTTGATGACCTCCTCTCGGTCTATGGATCACCCTTTTCCCGGGTTTTGAAAATCTCGCCATCGGTCCTTCGAATTTCTTGAGATCGCCGAAATGGTACCCAAATTTTCTTCTTCCTCCTCCTCTGTCCATGGTCATGGTATTCACCACCTCCAATGAGTCAGGAGGAACCAATTCCCTATTCCTTTTGGTTCGCCAGGCCTCAACTTCTTCAATTGCTCCGCGACCTGCATCAATCCTACCGCGGCTTGGCCCTCACCTACCACCACCGCCAGCAACTGCCACATTATTGCTCATCATCATCAGCAGCAGCTGGTGCACCTGCTCCTCCTGCTGCTGCAGCCGAGCTGCTGGATGAGGATGAGGAAGTGGCGGTGATGATGAGTGCAAGGGAAAAAGTGGGGAGGATGCTGGAGGAGCATTTGGAGCAGCAAAGGGAGCTAGTGAGGAGGAATGAGGAGAAGAGGGACATCATCAAGCGCCTGTCCACCCGAGTTGAGTCCTTGGTGGAGGAAATGATGCCCTCAAAACGAGGCTCATCATGGGCATGACGTCTCCTCCTAGTAATTCAACATCCAAGGAATGACCTGCTGTCAAGTCAACCACTCTTCTTCTTCAGCTACTTGTTGTATGTCCAGGGGATTGATGAAGTCTGGTCTGATAGAATATAGAACAAAATGTAATTTTTGTTGTTTTCTGGGTAGTTATTGTAATAAGTAGTTTGTATAGGTATTGAGTGGTAATTTGGTGAACATTATAAAGGCTGTACAATGTAACAGAACATCTCACCGGTTTATGCAATAATCATTTTCTCTTCCGCAATTACGAATTCTGACATGGTATCAGAGCTAAGCTAGGGTTTCATTCTTGATTTCTTTTCTTTCATTCTTTCTGCTTCGCGATGGCGATTCCTCCTCCGGCGAATCTCGATCCTAACCATCCTTACTACCTCAATCAGAACGAGAATCTGGCGCTCGTGCTAGTGTCGACGCTCCTCCTTGGTGGCAATTATCAGTTTTGGGCAAGGTCGATGCGGATGGCGTTACTCGCGATGAACAAGGTCGCGTTCGTCAATGGTGAAGCTTTGTTCTATATTCTATCAAAGTCCCTCACCTACATTGGCAACACCACCACTACCCAAATTTTGCTGCATTTCGATCTTCTTCCTCCTGCTCATTTTTTCTTTTTGTTTCACAACTACTACTCGTTTATGGAATAAGTTGATAAACTCAATTGGGAGAATTTGAACTTTTAAAGACAACAAAGCATTTCGTGATCGCCTAATTTCTCAGTTGACAGGAGCACATTAATAACAAGTGTGCAAATGAATGAGACTAAATAGAAGTGTTTGTCTTTTCTCCTTTTGTTGGCGACCTTCCTCGCTTAGGGGTGTCAGTTCGGGTCGGGTTCGGTTACCCGAACCGAAACCCGAAAAAACCCGAAACCGAAAACCACTAAAATCGAACCCGAACCCGATAACCGAAACCCGAAAACCTGAACGCCTAAGAATACGGGCTGAATTCTATTTATTGGAGGTTTTTAGACGAACCCGAAAAACCGATAAGCAAAACCGAACTCGAAACCGAAAAACCCGAAACCCGAAATGAACCCGAACCCGAAAACCCGAAAATGTGTATAATCGGGTCGGTTTCGGGTAAACCCAAAAACCCGAACCGAATGGACACCCCTAGGCTATCATCGCTGCTTGCCTCCTAGAGACCTAGACCCTAGTTCCCCTCACCAGTTTACTTGTTCCTCGCGCTTCCCAACCCCAATCTACACATCGTAGTGATCGTACGATCCACATATGTTTAGCCTTCCTTTCTTTGCGCTCCTACTATAACTAACGGGTTTGATACTATTTTGAGTATTTTCTCTTATGGAGTTGTCCTTCTATGGAAGGGATACATAGTTTGGTGACTAAATTGATATTTAATCCCAAGTCACCATTAACTCGCAGCTCCCAACTGAACTGCCGACTCTCCTCTCCTCTCCTCTCATTTTCCCTTCCCTCTCACACTTCTTCACTTGACTTCAGTCTTCACACACACACACAGCAGCAGCAGTAGCAGAGCACCGCCACTGCGCAACGTGCTCGACTTCTTTCCCCTTTTCCCTTTTGTTTTGTTTGTTTGCTTGGATTGATTCTCCTCCATTTTTGTCGGCATCGCCACTAAGATCTAGCTCCTTATCTCAGCACGCCACTCCCCCACTTGCTTCTATTCTACTTTCCCAAGCCACAACTATGAACCGGAGCAGGACGCAGAGTCCCGTCTACGCCCGCCAATGGGGCTCCGACTCCGGTGCCGGCGTTTCTCCCGTAATGTCGCCGTCCCGTATCCCTCACCACGCCCGCTCCTCCTCTGCTTCCTCCGGCCTCTCCACCATCAAGCGCAACCAGAACTTCGCCGCCAAAGCCGCCGCCCAGCGCCTCGCCCAGGTCATGGCTTCCCAAACTGCCGACGACGATGACGACGACCCAGACGACCTCGATTTCCGTTACAGCGCTCCCCCTCCCCTCTCCATCTCCCGCACTTCTGCTGCTTCCAATGCTACTGCTCACCCTGCTCCCAGGATCGCCAGATCCCCTTCCCCTGCTGTAAATCCCCTCGCCATTTCACGCTTCAATCTATATCTTCTCTTTGCTTCCCGATTGAATTGGTACAAAATGTGCGAATTGTGGGCTGTGCTCGATTTAGGATTACTAGCCAGTTCATCCCCCTACTCCACTTTCAGTTAATTACTTAATTTAGTTTGGCGTGTCTTTAGCTAGTGGTTTTCAGTTTAATGCCTGCCGTTCTGGTAATCAGTTGAATTAGAAGAAAAAAAAACCCCAGAGAACAGGAAGGCGATGTTAATGATTATGAGCATTCTTAAGCTTTTTCCGATATTGGGTCTGCTATGTAATGATGCAGATTCCGCGTAACATTGCCGAAGAAACTCCCTCAGTTCGCTCCACGTCGGCTGGAAGGTCGGCGACATCACTCCGAGCAGCAGCTCCGCCGGTTCCTCCCAGTAAAGGGTCATTGAGAACGGCGGTCTCCTTACCTCCACCTCTGGAGCCGCCTAAAAATGGCTTTAGGGACAGAAAGAGGTATGATTTTTAAGAAGCTTTCAGTTAAGAACAATTTTCTATTTTTCTGTTTGATTAAGTAGCCACTATTAGTGACATTTTCTTCGATAGTTTTAATTAGAACAAGATAAACTTGATGCTGCGTAGTGAATCGATTTTTTCCTTTTATGGGATGGAATTTACTGCAGATTTTCATCTGATGAAGTGCTTTTCAACTCAAAAGATTCTGGTGACCAGCGAGAGTCGTCTGCACTCCGTGATGAAGTAAGTGTGCCTTGTGACTCTTCCTATTTGTATGTGACGTTGGATCACTGTTTAATCAAAAGTTTTCTCACTGGATTCACTCGTTTTGCAGCTGGATATGCTACAAGAAGAGAATGAAAGCATGGTTGAGAAGGTGCATCATCTTTCCGTTTTGTTTGTTTGTTTTTTTAGCATCAGTGTGATTGTAGGCTGTATAGCATGTCCATGAAGATCTGAAATTGGTTTACAGCTGCGATTTGAGGAGGAAAGATGCCAAGAAGCGGAGGACAGAGTCAGGGAGCTTGAGAAGCAGGTGATTGATTGCTTCATTAAGTATCTTTTAGATAGAATGAATGCCTTTCGATTCCCTCTTTTCACGGTTTTTGATTGTTTGTCTTTCCCCCCTTGGTGCTTAGGTTGCTGCTCTTGGAGAGGGAGTATCTTTGGAAGCAAAATTGATGAGCAGGTTGAATTGATTTTCTGCCTTGTTGTTTCTTCTGGTTCTCTTATTATTCCTTCAAAATAATTTGATAGATCTTCCTATCATATATGCAGGAAGGAAGCTGCTTTGCGTCAAAGGGAGGTACTTTATTTGCTCTATTAACTTTATTTGACCATATAATTTCACCATTTAAGCACCTAAGATTGTTTTTGGCCAATCTATGGGCTGAATTGGTGGTTTGAAGCACTATGGAAGATTTTTCTTGCTTATGATCACCTAAGTGTTTCTTCAGAAGGAGTCTGAGGCAGAAATCAGGTATATTTAAGGTTTTATTTTGTCCGCCTTTCAGGCTGCTCTTAAGGATGCAAAGCAGAATGCAGTGGATAAGGAAATTGCGACTGTTAGGACTGAAATTCAAGTGAGTATATTCTACAACCATGGTCCTTTATCGACTTATTCCTGTATGCATGCCGATGGCAGTCTGTTAACCTTTTTCTTGGTATAATGATAAGACTGCCAAAGATGAGGCGTCGGTTGTACTCAGACAACTGCACGGAGCTGAATCTGAAGTAAAAGCCCTTCGTTCAATGACACAAAGAGTGGTTTTGACTCAGAAAGAAATGGTCTGTCCAGAGAATAATTTATTGCAATAGTGCCTTATATAAACCCTCAGAAATAAGTATTATTCACTAGAATTCAAATTTCAGGAAGAAGTTGTTCTTAAGCGGTGTTGGCTTGCTCGTTACTGGGGCTTAGCTGCAAAATATGGTATCTGTGCGGATGTTGCTGTGCCTAAGCATGAATACTGGTCATCTTTAGCACCTCTTCCATTTGAAATTGTTCTTTCTGCTGGACAAAAAGCCAAGGAGGAATGCTGGGACAAAGGTTACTATTCAACTCCACCAACTTGTGACTAATCACTGGACTGTATCATCCATATTTATCTTAATGATCGACAAGTTCTCATTTTGATAGGTGGTGATTATGGTGAGAAGGAGAAGAGAAGCAAACTAGCTCCAGATCTGAGCGACCTAACTGGTGAAGGAAATATCGAGAGCATGCTGTCCGTTGAAATGGGATTGAAAGAGCTTGCTTCCTTGAAGGTATCTCTTGCTTACACCATCACCTTAATTTATCATCCATTACTTATATCACATACTTTAGAATTTGAAAAAGGCATTTGATCGGTGATTGATTGTATATTTATCTGTGTGAATTACAAAAGGTTGAGGAAGCTATAGTGCTTGCGTTGGCACAGCAACGGCGTGCGAATTCTGTTCGCCAATCAGTCACAGGCATGTGCTTTTTGATTTGTTCTTCTTCTCTGTTTTGTTCATATCAAAACATGGGGAACTATTTCCATTAAAATCTCCTTCAGTAAATTGTACTACTGACTGGTAGAATGTGCAACAATTCAGAACACACTTGGTATTCGGACCAAATCGGAACAGATATAATGTATTTCGATCCGAAATCGTATTGAAAATGCATATTGTCTTGACAATGGTCCTCAACTTTTGATTCTGGTCCCTTGCTGAATTGCTCCCATTATGGATACGATCAGACAAGACCATGCTCACACCTAATGACTAACTGCTTTAGTTTTTTTGCTGCGTTCAGAGCTCAAATCACCCGGTGACCCAAAATACATGGAGGCATTTGGTAAGCATATTTGGGAAGCATCAGCGCTCAACGTTATGTTCCATGCAGGAGAGTCTGAGTTGAGTCATATTGTCATTTGCCTTTCCACCTTTTTCTTTGGCAGAACTTAGTCCTGAAGAGTCTGAAGATGTCCTTTTCAAGGAGGCTTGGCTGACGTACTTCTGGGGGAGAGCCAAAGCAAACGGAGTGGAGGAGGAGATCGCAAAAGAGCGGCTTCAGTCCTGGATCAACCGGAGCAGGCACTCACCGAGTTCATACGATGCTGTCGATGGTATGTAACTGAGCGAACTCCTTGGGGTCTCTTCCTGGTCGGGTGGGCTTGATGTTTAGTGGAGGGGTAAATGGTGCGTGTAATTTTGCAGTGGAGCAAGGTCTGATGGAGCTGAGGAAGTTGGGGTTGGAGTATCGGCTATGGGAAGCATCGCGAAGAGAGATAGAGGATCTAGACAACTCTTCACGGAGATAGCCAAAGCAAGGCCAAAGGAAAGAAGCTACAGTGTGTCTATAAAAGTTCGTTGTTTCTATTCCTTCTTGTTTCGTGTGAAGATAGTAGCTATGCCTATCAGTGTGTATTACATACATGTCATGGTAGTCAATTTGACGGTAACATGCAAACATAAGTAGATATTCAAACAGACGTTTGATCCACGTCAAAGATATAGTGATCAGTAACTAGTATTTTAATCATGCACAACCCTTCATTCCTGTTCCCAGCTGATCATATTCATGAATCATAATGGTCTTGGCTCCATGCATTGGATTAAATTGGGTGATTGTACATTTCTGTTAGCCGCGTCAGCAAAAATCTGGCATAAAAAATTAACGGAAGATAACGGAGAGTGACTAAACTCCAACTGTCTAGCTAAGAATCTGGCATAAAAAATTAACGAAAGATAACAGAGAGTGACTAAACTCAAACTGTCTAGCTAATCTTAGTGACACAAATGAAATCTACACATAATATAATAGCAGAAAGAGAAAATTGTTGTTGCATTTCAAATTTCCTGCAACGAGAGTGAAAGTAGGAAGGACATTTTGGTCTTCACAATTACTTATTTCTTTTTTATTTATTCATAAAAAAGACACAAATTGAGACTCAAACCATGATCACTTTAAAGAAGAGTAAGGATCATAACCAATCACATTAAGTATATTTGTTGTATCTTTTTAAATTAAAAAACATACACAAATCTAATATGATAATCATATGACTTTTCAACGATTGGTTGGCCACTGAATCGCGCGTAAGTACTTATTTGATGTTTTATACTTTGATTTTCATATGTTGATTATTTTTATTATAGTTTAATACTTAATTTAAATTTCTATCGATCTTATAAATATATGATAAGTTGATAACATTAAAATTGCAGCCCAAATATCATTGATTCGAATATTGCAGATTGAATTGTAGAAGCAATGTCAACTTCTTAAATTAGTTTTAGTGTAGCAATCATATTTTTGTGCAAACTATATGGGACTGGTACTTTTAACGTTTTTAGTCGGGTTAACCACTGCGTTTTAAACCTCTTTCTAATATGACATGATTGGTTCCAATGATCATTATACGAGAGATTAAGGGTGGCTCATTTCACCACTTTTTAGCGTGTTAAGGAATTTGTAGGACAATGACATGTCTACACATAATATAAAGGTGAAATGAGAAATGAGGGATCTCATTTCAAATTTGCTGCATCTAGAGCAATTTTTTTAGGAGTAAATTTAGAAGACTCCATTACAGCCGGTCTGTTGAGCACGAAAGTGAAAACATGTTTTTATTTAAACGGGCCCATGATTTGGCCCACTAATCGTTCACCCATCGCAGCCTCGCCAAAGCTTCCTATTCTACTCGGCGGGTCATCTCCTCCCCCACGAACCTACTATCTTCATGTTCCAAAGTTCTCACTGAACTCTAATCTCTACAACCTGATTGCAACTACCCCCACTGTTCTGATAGCTAATAAGAAGACTCTGTTTGTTCAGCTGGATGGTGATTCACTTAATTTAACACACTCCACTCCATTGATAACCTTCTCTCCTCAATTGTATTGTGTTCACGAAGATATGAAGGTAGCAAGTGCAACCGGCACAGTGGTAATCGATATGTATAAAGCATTGACCAAATTGAATTGAGTCGTTCTACTTGGGATATGAAGATTTTTGCTTAATTGCTTTGGTTCGTTATGCGGCTAAGTTTGAAGGTAGACCAATGCAAATAGTAGTACAGCTCTAGAGCTATTATGCACATAATGTAGTTGGGGCAATTGATAATGATTTGGGATTATTCCAAAAAGTACAGAATTTGGAATTTGCCTTTATATTACAATGATTAATAGTGATTTGAGATTTTTCAAATGCATGATTTGACATGTTAAACTCTCCTATTTTGTTGAAATGGAACCTTCGAAGTGGAATATGAAGATTTTTTAATTAAACTTGGTTCCGTAATGCCCTTATGGATGTTTATTCTCTAAAATGCAGTTGTATTTCAAAGTAACCCATCGCAAATGGCAGGTCAGGATACAACGATGGTACAAGTATACGTTTATATCATTCGTAGGAAGCAGATTGAATTCATACTACAATATTGTTTAGTTAAATGCTTAGTTGTTCTTTTCAACTAAAAGTTGCGCTTAAATGCTGTGATTGGCCTGATAAATGTATGTCTTTGCATTAATAGTTAATGATTGTGAGTTTTAGTTTAATGGTGAAAAGTCCATTTATTTAGAAGTAAACAAATGCTTGAATTTCATTTTGAAGTTTGAACTAGACAAACCTGTTGGAAAATAGGCATGCCATAGCCATACATTAGTGTTGTGGGAGGTTTGTTTGATGTCTCAAAGTTTTGGATTTTCTAGAGGGTTGTTTGTTATATCAGAGAGTCCTTATAGCTAGCAAGGTATTCCTATGCGGGCTTTTCTGTTGTTTGACCGTTTCTCGCCTTTTTCTTTATCTATTTTTCTATTTTTGGCTTTTGTGTACCACTTTCAGCTGCTGGGTCTTCATTTGCGAGCCATCTGTACTTTTCTTATTCAGCGCCTAAAATCATATATACTCGATTGCACAGTAGCTACTAAGGTACATTTAAACCAATAGCGAGCTTTTAAGTTTTATTAGTTGTTAGTTTCAATATTTACTTACATTGCTTGTTTATGTAGTTTTCTTTGTAATATTTTGTCATTACACAACTAACTACTATGGCTACGTAGTTGTATAAGTGGGGGTTGGGCATGATAGTTCTCAGAAGCATCAATAGTTGGAGGCTATTATAACGAATATCTTAAAGTTATGGTTTGCCTTCAACTTGCTTGGAGCATTTCAGATATACTTCAATTGTTCTCTCTGTGCTTGATCGTAGTTACATTTAGGGTTCTTCTGCCTTCTTCAAAGTCTTTGGTTTAGTTGCTGACTCCGAGGTCATCAGGGTTCCTCCCTCTGACTGTTTATATAGAAATAGGTTATAGTAACTCTCGGTGAGTGCAATATTATTATTTTTTCGACGGTTATCTATTGTTTTGCTTAGAAATAGTATGAAAATTATATCATTTAACACAATGCATAGTTTGATTACTTGATTACTATTCAAGTGGAGTTGATCTAGCTTATTGGCATTCATGTAGTTTACTAGTATGAAGCTGCTCCTCTTTGAATTACAGAAATATGCATAGCCTGCTATTTGAAGAAAACCCCTTCCTCGAGTTTATCCCTTTCGCTCCTCCGCAAGTGGCAGTGTTCAAGAAGACGCGATTAATCTCTCTCCTAGGCGCGATTAATAGCAGGACAGGAGAAAATCGTCCCGTATAGCCCTCGGCGATTGATCTAGGCACATAGGCACTAGGAGGCGCGTTTCACTCTGGTGGGCGACGCCTAGAACAACTAATAAAGGGGGAAAGTGTAGCCTTTTTGTGAAAATCTCAAACCCTATTCTATTTCTCATTTTCATTCGGCCAGCCGCTCCCTCTCATCGACCAGCAGTGAGATCCCTCCTCATGGTTCGCGACTTGGGATGTTTGGGATTGTGGAAAAGGATTGTATGTGTATTTGAATGGATGAATAATGATATGGCGACTTGGGCTTTTGTGGAATATGGCTTATCTATCAATTTTTTTTCAACGTTTAATATCGCCTAGGCAACGACTAATCGGCCTGGGCGTTGAGCGGTGCCTCCTCGCCTAGATAGCGCCTAGCGCCTTCTTGAACATTGGCAAGTGGTTTTCTTATGGTTTAGTTGTCCTTCATAAATGTATATGCTAAGGTTGCTTTTCTTATATGCAAACCTTTGAGGGGTTGAGGAGAAAATTGGAATGTCATCAACTTTTAACTTATATCATATCAATGCCTAATGTTTTCGAAATTAATTTTTGACTGCTTCAACTTTCAACAAAAACAAACTTGCATATGTTTATGTGTGTGTCTTATGCATGATGTTAATTCCAAGAATGAGAAAATTTTCAGTTCTCTTTTGGGTTTGCAAATCTTTTTGCTACTGATTCCAGTGGTGTGGGTTGTGCATGGAGATCTTTAAGTCTGCATGCAGCTTTTTCTTACCGGGCTATGGACATTTTTGCTTATTTTTTCAGGTCAACTTAGGTAGCTACATTTTGTGGAGCTGGTGTTGATCTAGAGAACAATGGATGTAATTTATGTTGTTATGAATGTAGTTCCATTAATAAATTAATATACTCTACGTAGTACTTATATAGTTCCATTAATAAATTAATATACAATACTCTACGTAGTACTTATATAGTTCCATTAATAAATTAATATACTAGAGAATAGACAAGTGAAAATTTGAGGTAGTTGATGAAATTTTTTATTTGGATGTTGTAATGATTAGAGTCCATCCTATTTTTGACATTGCAATTTTTTTTATGAATGGTTAGCTTTATATTAATCATCAAAAAAACACTGTTACTTTGTGGCAACACCCCCTGCCACTGAGGAAAAAAACTAACTTCTAACTAACTATAAAGAGCCAAGAAAACCATAGCAAAACAAAACATCATCAGATGCACTCAAAAGAACTTTTCAACCTCAGCTGCTTCACATACAATCAGAACTTCTTCCTTTATCATTTTGACAGCATCATTAACACTTAAGACTACCCCTCCAAACCTGACTGAGCATCTTATCCTCCAGATATTACTTATCATTGATTGCCAAATCATCCTGCCAACCCTTGAATGAGGAGCAGAGGACGAGAATGAATCAATAGCCCACTAAAGTTCATTAGGCCAGAAGTTTGAGGAATCTCTATCACAGAACTTACAATAAAGCTTTTTGAACAGCTCTTTGTACCTGCAACACTCTGCAAATAGATGATTTTGAGTCTCAATTCTGCAATCACAATAAGCACAAGCAGTCACCCCTTGGAAGCCCCAACTCACCATTTTATCACAAGTAGAGATGAACTGTTTTATGACAAGCCAACTGATAAACTGATTTCGAGGAATAAATGGAGTTTTCCAGATCAATTTAAACCAGGGAACTTTAGGACTATGAGGTCTAAGTTCATCCCAGATCAACTTTGTAGAAAACTTCTTCACTAGTTTACCCTTCCAGAACCCTTCTCCATTATGAACAATCAAATTGTGTTGAATTACATCCCTAGTTTTAAGCACTTTGAGCCACAACCAGGAGCCTGTTTTACAGGTTGATGTCCAGAAATCAGCCCTATGAAGCCTGTACTCCCATATCCAAGCTACCCAAAGGGACCATTGTTTAGTAAGGAGATCCCAGATATGTCTCACAATACAAGCCAGGTTCCAACTTTCCATGTCCCTCAAACCCAGACCACCCTCCCTTTTAGGGAAAGTCAGCTTCCCCCATGCTGCCACAGCTCTTTTCTTTCCTTCTTTGCCCACTCCCCATAAAAAATTACTGCACAGTTTCTCAATTTCCATTATCACCCTCTTTGGCAAAATAAACACAGCCATCCAGAATTGTACCATGCTATATAGAACAGAAAGGACCAGTTGAAGTCTCCCTGCATAACTCAGAGTTTTCACACCCCAATTCTGAAGCTTTTTGACTATTTTGTCCAGTAAGGGACGACAAGCCTTAGTAGTAAGTTTTCCAGGAATTAATGGAATTCCCAAGTATCTAACAGGTAGAGAGCCTAACTGATAACCAGCTCTAGCTGCCATATTCTCCTGCCACTCCTTAGGTAGCCCACAACAATAGAGTTCACATTTAGCAGGATTAGAAACTAAACCAGAAAGTACCCTGAATTGATTTAGAACCTCTTTAATGCACTGAATACCATAATTGGAACCATCAGAAAACAGCAGTAGATCATCAGCAAACATTAGGTGGGTTAAACCTATTCTTTTACACATTGGGTGAAATGGCGTCCTATTTTCCTAAACAACTTGCTTCATAAGGCAGCTGAATACCTCCATAGCAACAGCAAATAGATAAGGAGATAGGGGATCTCCTTGTCTTAATCCCTTCTTTGCTGAGAAATAACCAACCACCCCTCCATTGAATCCAACGCTGATTTTAGGAGTTGTAAAACACATTTTAATCCACGTAATGAAACCTAAGGGTAAATTCATGGCCTCTAACACAGTGGTGAGGAAAGTCCAATCCACTGAGTCAAATGCCTTCATAAGATCCACCTTCACCATACATCTAGGGGACATGTTTTTCCTTCCATATTTTTGGACCATCTCATGAGCAAGTAGGATGTTTCACCTATGATTCTCCCTTTAACAAAAACAGTTTGGTTCTCACTTATCAGATGAGGCAAACATTCACTAAGCCTAGAAGAAATTATCTTTGCTATACATTTATATAAAATGTTACAGCATGAGATAGGCCTGAAATTTTTCATTTCTTATGGGTTCTTAGTCTTAGGTAGCAATGCTAAGAGGGTAGAAGTTACCTCTAGTGGGATTTCAGACACTGAGAAGCAATACTGTATAGCAGCAGTGATTTCTTCTCCAACAATACTCCAAGCATGATGAAAAAAGCAGGCTGAATAGCCATCAGGTCCTGGACTCATCTCCCCACTAAACCCAAATATAACCTTTGTTGATGTGACTTGAATCGGACTATCAGCCACTACGACTGGTAATCGGGGGTCTCGCTGTTATTTGGGTTCGAGTTCTGGGCCTGGTCTGTAACCGTTTCCTTTTCCAGATTGGATTAGGTTTAGACCCACATGGAGAAGTACTATAAATACTTCTCATACTCCTCTATAATCTGTAATCTCCTCGATATAGTGAAACTGGCTCTCTCTCGCCCGTGGACTACCTAACACACATCGTGTTAGTGAACCACGTAAATCGTGTGTCTGTGTTTTTCGATTCTCGCTTTCGTATTCTTGCTTTGTCGATTCTGACGATTTCCTGATCCGTAGCGGCGCGTTTATAAAAAGTGGTATCAGAGCCGCGGTTGGAAATCAGGCTAGGGTTTTCGATTCAGAAGAATGACGTCGGTGAACATGAAGATCGAAAAGTTCACGGGGAAGAACAGCTTCGCTATATGGCAGATCAAGATGCAGGCTTTATTAAAACAGCAAGGGCTGTGGGGGCCGCTGTCTGCGAAACAGAAGAAGGCAGCGGTCGATGACGATGAGTGGAATACCATGGAGGAGAAGGCCCACTCGACCATCATGCTATCGTTGTCTGATGACGTCATCATTGAAGTCGCTGCTGAGAAGACTGCCGCGGGCTTGTGGTTGAAACTAGAGAGTCTATACATGACTAAGTCTCTAACCAACAAGCTGCATCTCAAGCAACGTTTGTTCAGCTTGAGGATGCAAGAAGGTACGCCTTTGAGGGAACATCTCGAACAGCTTAACTCTATTTTGCTGGATCTGCGTAATATAGATGTTCAAGTTGATGACGAGGATGCTGCCCTAATCCTGCTGGTTTCTTTGCCGAGTTCATATGATAATTTCGTTGATTCTTTTATTGCCGGTAAAGAAAGCGTGTCGTTGGAGGATGTCAGGTCTGCTCTTCATACGAGAGAGATCAAACATAACGCGTCTGGTTCTGGTACAGGTGGTGAGGCATCAGGTTTGGCTGTTACAGGTGGAAAGGGAAAGAAGAAATCTGGTAAAGGGAATTCGAGCAAGAATTCCAAGGGTCCCGGTCCACAGCCAGGTGATGCTTGTGACAACTGTAAGGAAGTGGGGCATTGGCAGTACAACTGTCCACGGAGAAGAGGGCAACAGAAGAAACAAGGTTCAGTTGCCGTGGCAGAAGTGGACAACAGTTCTGAAGACGATCTCGCCTTGGCTGTAGACGAGAAGGCACATCGTGGTGATGTGTGGTTTCTGGATACTGCAGCCTCATACCATATGTCTCCGAACAGGGATTGCTTCACAACCTACGAGCAGATAGATGGTGGTAACGTGGTCATGGCTAATGGAGCTGTCTGCAAGGTTGTTGGAATCGGGTCCATAAAGGTTCGGACACATGATGGTTCGTTCTGTACCGTGAATGATGTCAGGCATGTTCCACAAATGACAAAGAACCTGATCTCCTTGAGTCTACTCGACAGCAAGGGCTTCAGCTTCAAAGGAAAAGGTGGAGTTGTGTATGTCTGCAAAGGTTCAAGGAAGGTGCGAAGGGCGTGAAGCGTGGGACCTTGTATGCATTACAAGGGTCTGTGTTGTCTGGTTCTGCTGCAGTTGCATCGTCTCAGGTTCAACAGGAATATATGACCACTCTCTGGCACATGAGACTGGGGCATATGAGTGAACGGGGGATGCAAGTTCTATCGAAGAGGGATCTTCTTTGCGGGCACAAGGTGAAGAATTTGGAATTCTGTGAGCATTGTGTGTTTGGGAAGCTACATCGCAGCAAGTTTCCCAAGAAGGGTATCCACCGGACGAAGGGGATACTGGATTACCTCCACTCCGACTGTTGGGGTTCTTCACGAGTTGAATCCATTGGAGGCAGCAGATATTTTCTGTCTATTATTGATGATTATTCGAGATTTACTTGGATTTTCATGATGAAGCAGAAAAGTGAGGCTTTCACGAAGTTCAAGCAGTGGAAGACATTGGTGGAGAATCAGACCGGTAAGAAGATCAAGAAGTTGCGAACGGACAATGGTCTGGAGTTCTATAATTCTGAGTTCAACGAATCCTGCAAGGATGAAGGGATTGCCCGTCATCGGACTGTTAGAGATACACCCCAGCAGAATGGTGTTGCAGAAAGGATGAACCAGACATTGTTGGAGAGAGCACGGTGCATGCTCTCTAATGCTGGACTAGAGAGAAGATTCTGGGCAGAAGCAGTGAACATGGCGTGCTTCCTGATCAACCGTGGACCTCACACAGGTATCGAGTTCAAGACTCCTTATGAGGTGTGGTATGGTAAGCCTGCTGATTACTCTTCACTGAAAGTTTTTGGGTGTCCTGTTTATTATCATGTGGATGAGGGTAAGCTGAACCCAAGGGCAAAGAAGGGTGTATTTGTGGGTTATGGAGATGGAGTTAAAGGATTTCGAGTCTGGTCTCCTTCTGAGCATCGAGTTATACTCAGTAGAAATGTGATATTTGATGAGAAGTCTATGTTTAACCCCATCTTGAAGGTTACTGTTGTTGAAGGTAGCAGGAATGTTGATAAGCAGGTGGAGCTGCAAACTCTCAATGAGAGTGAGTTTGAGAACCAAGGTGGAGAAGATCAACATGATGAGGATGTCCATGCAGAGCCAGAAACTTCAGAGTCCAGTGCACGAGCTAAACAGTCTATTGCTTCCGGTAGACCGAAGAGAGCGACTGCATGAGTACCTCCACAGAGGTATGGCTTCGAGGACATGGTGGCGTATTCATTTCAGGTTGTTGAGGAAGTGGATGCAGGAGAGCCACAATCCTAGAGAGAAGAAGTTTCGGGTGGTGAAGCTGATCAGTGGCTTGCCGCAATGGGAGATGAGATGGAATCCCATGACAGGAATCAGACTTGGGAGCTAGTCAAACGACCACAGGGAAGGAAGATTGTTACAAACAAGTGGATCTACAAGAAGAAGGAAGGAATCACTTCTAAAGAGGGCATGAAATTTAAAGCTCGGGTGGTTGCACGAGGCTTCTCGCAGAGGGAAGGAGTTGACTACAATGAGATTTTCTCACCAGTGGTCAGACATACTTCGATCAGAGTGCTACTAGCAATAGTGGCACATTATGATTTGGAGCTCGAGCAGCTAGACGTGAAGACAGCTTTCCTACATGGAGAGTTGGAAGAAGAAATTTACATGACTCAACCAGAAGGATTCGAGGTTTCGGGAAAAGAAGACTATGTTTGTAAGCTGAAGAAGTCCCTGTATGGACTTAAGCAATCTCCGAGGCAGTGGTACAAGAGATTTGACAGTTACATGCTTGAGCTGGGCTACAACAGAAGTCCATATGATTGTTGTGTATATCGCAGCAAGGCAGAGGATGGTTCGATGATATATCTAGTTCTGTATGTGGATGATATGCTCATAGCTGCGAGGTCAAAGTCTGATATCCAGAAGTTAAAGGGGCTTCTCAGTGCTGAGTTTGAGATGAAGGATTTGGGAGCTGCTCAGAAGATCTTGGGTATGGAGATTTACAGGGACAGGTCGAAGAAGAAGCTTTTCTTGTCACAGAAGAGCTACATCCAGAAGATATTGTTGAGGTTTGGCATGTCTTCAGCAAAGCCCTTAAATACTCCTAGTGCTTCAAATGTTCATCTATCCTCAGCTTATGCACCGCAGTTAGAGGCTGAGAAGGAGTACATGTCGAGAGTCCCATATGCTAGTGCAGTAGGTAGCTTGATGTACGCTATGGTATGCACTAGACCTGATCTTGCACATGTTGTTAGTGTTGTCAGCAGGTTTATGATACAACCTGGGAAGGAGCATTGGCAGGCTGTGAAGAGGATCTTCCGGTACCTTAAGGGTACACCTGATGTGGGGATTAGCTTCGGAAGTGATACAGAGTGCTTGGTGTCTGGGTATACTGACTCGGACTATGCTGGAGATGTTGACACGAGGAGATCGATGACCGGTTATGTATTCACTCTTGGGAGTTTTGTAGTGAGCTGGAAGGCAACTCTGCAGTCGGCGGTGACATTGTCTACTACTGAGGCAGAGTATATGGCGTTGACAGAAGCTGCTAAGGAGGGAATATGGTTGAAGGGACTGGTTGGTGATCTTGGTCTACATCATGATCAGGCAGTGGTGTATTGCGACAGTTTGAGTGCAATATGCTTGGCCAAGGATCAAGTCCACCATGAGAGGAGTAAGCACATCGACGTGAGGTGTCATTTCTTGAGGACAGAGAAGAGGATTAAGGTGAAGAAGGTTGGCACCGCGGATAATCCTGCTGATATGTTCACGAAGCCGGTTCCACATGGCAAGTTCCAACACTGCTTGGACTTGCTGAACGTCTTGAGTGGGTGACTCCGCCCTACGAGGCATTGATGGCGGGAGAGAGAGAAGGAGCAGAGTACATCAGAGATTTCAGAGGAAGAGGATTCAAGTCAAGGTGGAGATTTGTTGATGTGACTTGAATTGGACTATCAGCCGCTACGACTGGTAATCGGGGGTCTCGCTGTTATTTGGGTTCGAGTTCTGGGCCTGGTCTGTAACCGTTTCCTTTGCCATATTGGATTAGGTTTAGACCCACATGGAGAAGTACTATAAATACTTCTCATACTCCTCTGTAATCTGTAATCTCCTTGATATAGTGAAACTGGCTCTCTCTCGCCCGTAGACTAGCTAACACACATCGTGTTAGTGAACCACGTAAATCGTGTGTCTGTGTTTTTCGATTCTCGCTTTCGTATTCTTGCTTTGTCGATTCCGGCGATTTCCCGATCCGTAGCAGCGCGTTTATAACAACCTTCTTAATCTCATCTGCCATGACTGGTTTACATAGATCAATGGCAAGATTACTAGGAAGTGATTTTTGCAACAACCCCCTATAATATTCCACAGACTTAGCTTGCACATTAGGGTCGGCCTTCCCCAGTAAATTCTGATAGAATCTCTTGGCAACCTCACTCATACTTATGGTATCAACCACCCTTTCCCCAGCTCCATTAATAAGTGATCTGATTGTGTTCCTCTGGTTTCTGATTTTGACTAATCGATGGAAATAAGGGGAGTTAGAGTCCCCTTCCTTGAGCCATATTTCCCTAGACTTCTGTCTAAGGAAAGATTCTTCAGCATTTCTTACAGCTAATAACTCAACTTCCCTTTCTTTAACAAGAGCAAAAGACTCAGTAGATGGATCCACTAAAGCAGCAGCCTGTGCATTCTGTAATTCAGATTCCTTCAACTTTACTCTTTCTCTTAAATCGGAATATTCTTCCCTATTCAAACCCCTGAGCAGCTTCTTAAGAATTCTTAATTTTTTGCAAACCCTGGAGAGTGAAGAACCTTCCACCTCAGTACCCCATGCCTCTTTAACCAGATCAAAAAATTTAGGGTGAGGGGTCCAAAATTTGAAGAACTTGAAAGGCTTAGGAAGAGATTTGATCTTACTGTCTGTATTTAATGAAATGGGACAATGATCAGACACTGAAGGATCCAACAGATCCACAACACTATCCTTCATCTCTTCTAACCATTTCAAATTAATGAATGCTCTATCAAGCCTCCTAGCAATAGGGTTATTCAGCTGTTTGTTGATCCATGTAAACCAATGCCCAGAAGATTTGTGTTCCACTATTTCAGCCATACTCTACCAATTTCTGAAATCATCCATACTACTATTAGGATCAGGGCTATTTGAGGCCTCCTCAGGACCATTAATAGCATTATAGTCCCCCAGAATAATCCAAGGAACCTGATCAACCTTCAACCTAACCAAATCATTATAGAGTTGTCTTCTGTCACCTTCCTCATTAGAAGCATAGACAAAAGTGATAAAGAAGGGAGACCCTGAACTAACTAGGGCATGAACAAACTGCTCTGAACTATCCAACACCCTCAACTGCACATCCTGCTTCCAGAGAATCCGTAACTTCCCCAACCCATTTGCATTGCTAGCAACCTTCTTTTCCCAACCTGGGAATCTCTTACTAATGAGTGCATCTGACTCAGCTACTTTAATTCTTGGCTCTAGTATACTCACTATATATATATTAAGTTTATTTACTAGCTGCTGAACATCCTTATTCTTACCAGAGTCTTTAAAACCCCTGGTGTTCCATGATAGGACCTTCATTTCTTCTGGCCACCCTTCCCCCCCTTCTTAGCAGGAGGAACAGGAGGTTTCTTCTTAGCAGAGTTCCCAATAACTGTGATCCATGGGTTAGCATCATTTCTAGCAGGAGTTGCCTGAGAATCCAACCTCCCCACGGGTGAGCTAGATTGATCAGACAGAAGCTGAGTGATAGCAGGACTCCCAGTTGGTACTGATGATCCCTTTACCACTTCAGCAAAACTCCCAACTAGGCCCCCAATTGACTGAGAGGCAGGGCTTGAAGGACCTGCAGTAGCAGACCCAGAGTCAGCTGTAGACAAACTGTTACTAGCCTCATGAGAATCAGACTGAGAGCTCCCTTCATCAACAGACCCAGCAGAAATAACAACCTCAGAACTGTGCTCCATTCCTTTTCCTTTATCATTAACATCCCTTACTTGAACAATACCTGACTGTGACACCACTTCAGTATTCCCAGCATCAACCTTAACTTTTGGAATCCACTTTTTACCACTCTTAGCTAACCAATCACAATCATGCCCATAAATTGAACATCTATCACATACCAAAGGCTTGTTCAGATACTCAATCTCGATTTCAAATGATGGATCATCGTCAGGGTAATAGCGAACTTTATCCGGAAATCCACAATCAGCTGCCAAATCGATACAAACCTTTGCAAAACCCAATTGTGCCCCAACCCTAGTGGTCTGGTCCATCCAGAGTGGCGCCCCAATTGTGCTTGCAATCCATTCATGCCCCTCAAAGGAATGGTATTCTAAGGGAATACCCCACAACTTAACCCAAATCGGTAGGGTTTCAACAACAGGGTGACAGGTTGAATCCCAGGAAACCACTTCCGAAAATAAACCGGATTACCTTGAAAGTGTCACGGACCAGACTTGAATACCCACTTCCCAGTAGCTGCCGAAGGAAACTGGAACACCATCAATCGAGGACCAAATTTGGAGACACGAACCACTCCATTCCTCCCCCACAGACTGGTAGCCCATTGCTGAAGAGCAGCCGGTTTTGGAACAGACCCAACAAATTGGGCAATGAGACAGTCCTTTCACCTCTCCTCGTCCCGCTTTTTTACTTCGCGAGGAAGACAAAATCCATCATTCATCTTCTGAGGAGGTCGATACGTCATCTTGTTTGCCGGATCCACCTCAAAGAGCGATGCCCAGCTAACCGGCCCAGCAGCCGGCGCTGCGCCTGGCGGCGACGCCGCCATCGCGAAGCGAAGACTCAGAGAAATGCGATTAGATTAGAGAGAGAAAGAAGAGAGTAGACATTGCAATTCTCTATTAGTTATGACAAGATTTATTTGAATGAAGACAATAGTATTAATACGTCCATACCAATAATTTAATATTCGTCTCAACTCCTCCGACCAACGAATCGGGTTATAAGCTAGTTAAATATTTATATTAACCAAACATGAGCTTTTTTTAATAATCTCAATCCATCCTTCAGACTTGACACCAAAGGAATAAAATGCAAGCCCAATAAAAATGTTCGACTCTTAAGAGCCCAATATTCAATATTTTGGATCAGGGCCGGGTTTAGTTAAGTAGGCAAATAAATCCTCCCCGTCGCACTAGGTCCAGGATGCCGTCTGACCTGAGTGGCCTGGCCGCCGAATCGAACTACCGGAACTACCAGACTCGGCGACGACATGGCGGATATGTTCTTCTCCGGTGGCGAGGCAGCGATGGAAACGGGAAGCCGCCTTTCAAGTAACAACATTACGCTTCTTTCGGGGCCTCCAACCTGGTAACGGAATTCTCTGGCCCATTCTCTCTGACTCTCTACTTCTCTGGCTTCCTTGCTTTATTCAGCTGCTCGTGGAATTGCAGTGGGAAGACGTCTTTACTCTTCCAGTTTGCAATCAATTCCGCCTTGAGCTGCAGCGACCGCAAGGTGGTATTCATATGCAGTCGCCGCCGGATGGAAAGCAATCCCCCTCATCTCTCTCAGGTACTTGACTTCCTCCTCTTCGGTTCGCCCTTCTTGTCTTTTGCGGGCCAGCTAAAAAGTGGCGGTTGCAGGGGATTGATCCATCTTCTGACGTCTTCGATCGCATTCAAATGAAGTAATTACCCAATTCTCTTCTTTGGCTGTTGATTCAATCCATTCTTGTCGTTCATATAGTCAGTCGTCTGCTGGCTGGCCTTTTAATTTCTCCCGCTAAGGTATGTCGAGGATGATGAAGACATCAAGAGATACTTGGCTGCCTTCCACCTGCTCGACGCATTTCCTGCGGCAGTGGTTATCGACGACTTCGGAGATTTCCTTGATGAAAGGTATATTGACATGTTTAAAGATCCTGTCGTTTCTGCTCCAATTCCTGCTTGTTGGATGGATTGCAGCTAACTTCATTTGGGTGTCAACAAACCAGGGTTTGTCAGGAGAGATACAGCAACGCTCGGGGAAGAGACTTGGCAATGGCGAAGATCTTGGCTCTCGCCCACAACGCATTATCACTCGCCAAGTGAGTTATTGAGTTCTTTCACCAAGTAGTTGATTTTGCAGCAGCTGTCTTGTGTAATTTTCTGTGATTGAAATTTGAATGATGGCGTTGGATTTTGTAGCGAGAAGGGGCGGTGCGAGTTTGTCATATCTGATACCCACCATGGTGAATCCCCAAGATTGCTCTTCATCTACAAGCGATGGGTTTCCTCCATTTTTACCGTCAAAGGTCTGATCTTTTTGTTTCGAAGCATGTTGTTGAATTGTGTTTTCTCGCTCACTCTCTCCCCATTCTAAACTTGCTTGGTTTGGTTGTAGCTGATGGGAGAGGATGGTTTCTTCTGACAAGCAGCGATGGTGGGACAAGTTCAGGCAGGACTACTGCTAAATACTCCATAATGCTTCAGTACCTGTGTTTGGAAGGAATGATAACTGAGGATGACGATAGTCAACAGCAGTAAATCATCTCTCTTGAGGGTTTGGTTTAGTTAGAATGTCCATCTTCAATCTAAGCTGTTGATACTTGATACATGCTGCTAACAGATAAAGATTAAGGAGCAAAAGGAAGATAAAAACTATTTTCTTGTGTTGTTATAACTTATGTATGAATGGATGAGGTAAGGTATCAAATCTTCTGGGTTTGGATTTCATTGGAAGACCATAAGGACATTTTGTATCTGCTCAAGGCAAACAAAACAAATGAGCACGGCCATAGACTGTAGCAGTACATACATGGTCCAGGAAGATCTTTTTTGCACATTGGGAAAATGGATGCTACATCCCAACCAACACAAAATGCCATATCAATTATCAAGAACCCCAGCCTCTTTACTCCCAGAAGAAAAGAACCCCCACCCTCTCTCGTTAATAATAGCCTCGCACCAACTTGAGATTAGATTAGATGAGATGAGACACAACTTTGGTTGATTCCATTTGAAAAGAGAGCAAAAGGCCAATTATGCTTTCACACACACTTGTAGATAACCCATAACGTTAATTGAAAAGTGAAAGGCAGGAATGCGGAAAAGGGATCATTTTTAGAGATAAAAAGTTGGGTCCAAAAGTAAAAGGACAGACAGACAGCTAAACCACCATCATTAGCAGAGAACAACAGCATCAACATAATTCCTTCCTTCCATAATGCTCTGCCTTTTGCCAATTGCTGGCTTCCACATAATTCATCTCGTGAAATGAAACCCCATCTTCCTCCTTCTCCTTCTTCCAGTAGCAGTTACTGGTTACTGACTTACTGTTACTCTGTTAGTACCCTAACTTCCTTCCGTCCGTGTATTTGGTTACAAACGCTAGCAACCCTTCATACTCACACCATGAACACAATACTCAGAAGCAATGGGGGGATTAGTACGAAAGAGTTACCAACTTGAACTAACTAATTATCCATCACACAAATGTCTCCTTCAAAAACTGTGCAACTGCGACAGCATGAGAACAAGCTCGTCGCTGGACGGCCTATCTTGAGGCAAATCCGAGAGGCAAACCACGGCAATCCTTACTGCCATTAGCATCTCATCTTCCTCCCCCTCTTCCCCTATGATACTCTTGTCCAGCGCTTCTTTTGCCTCCCCAGCTTGCTGCAAGTGCCGCAACCAACACCCTAAGCTCCCTCCCGTCGCTTCTCCTTCCCCGAAAAACGGATCTTTGGGGTCCCTCCCCGTCAATAGAACCGCCATTATCATCCCAAAGCTGAATATGTCACTCTTATCCGTATACCTGAAACAGGGTTCGAGCAAGCTTTCAACTTCACCATAGATTAAAAAGTTTCACATCGTAACTAAAAGTTGCTACTTAGTTTCTTCATACCTGCAATTCTGGAAGCACTCGGGGGCGTTGTAGCCAGAGGAAGCACGATCCAAATTGGGGAGGAGGCCAGAGAGGCCACAATCGGTCAGCCTCGGTTCGAACTCGGCATCGAGAATCACATTGGTGGGCTTCAAGTCGAAATGCAGAATCTGAGGGGCGCATTCGAAGTGCAGATACCGCAGCGCCTTGACGATTCCAAGAGCTACATGGAGCCGAACCTCCCAGCTCAGCTGGAGCTGGCTCTGCCTCACTCTGTCCATGGCGTCCTGGAGGCTCCCCGTGGGGACGTAGTCGTAAACCAGAGAGAACCTATCTGGCTCCCGAATGTAAGCGCGAAGGCTCATGAGGTTGCGGTGCCTCAACCCGGCGAGCAATTCGAGCTGGTGCTGCGTCTCCCGCTTGAGGGAGGACTTGGACTGAGACTCAGGGGAAGCGCCGCCGATGTCGAAGGGGTTTAGGCGTTTGAGGGCGAGGGGGAGGGTTTCTTCGAGGAGGAGTTTGTGGTAGTTTTCGTTGGAGTTGGAACCCAGAAGCGGGAGCTCTTGGTGGAGGGAGGAAAGGTGCGATTTGGGTTGGATTTTGGGGGAGAAGACCACGGGGCCTTTGAGGATTGGGGTGCGGTTGATGTAGCAGAAGAGGAAGCGGAGCAGGGATGCGAGGAGGAACGCGGCGGCTAGGCCGGTGGCGATGCCGAGGGAGATGCTGATGAGGATTCGCCGGAAGTAGTTGTTGTTGGTGGTGTGGTGGCGGTGGGAGGGCTGTTGGGGTTGTGTGGAGGATGCGGTGGTGATGAGTAGAAGGAGAGGTAAGAGCAGAGAGATTGGAGAATGGCGAGGCCAAGCCATTTGGAGAAAAAGAATTACTCACTCACTCGGGAATTACTACATTAGCGGTATGAATATGATAATGTGGGCACTTGAGTTTAGGGAATCGAATTCCAAAACAGCTTGAGAGGGAAGATTGGGGGGAAGGGAAAGGAAGAATCAATTCGCAGGTTTTGCCGGGAAAAATGGGAACTTTATTTCCCCCCCTCTTCCTCCACAGTTTTGAAGCGGCAGAGCTTGAAACTAGCAGGTGTGGTAAAGGGAGATAATGAAGGAAGGAAAAGGAAAACAGAAGAGAGAAGGGAATTTCAATTTCTAAGAGCTTGTAGCTACAGGGAGGAGAGGAAACTCGGAAAATCAGGGAATGGAAGTGGGGGAAGTCATCTTGTTGTTGTTGGTAGGCGAGGAGGAGGAAGGGTCTGGGGGGAGGTTCAGGTTTCCGCCATTGGAGAGAGGCTGAGCGTGAGTAGGTGGGTTCCCGCCTTTGGTTTTGAGAAGGGATGTCTCTGCGAGCGAATACACCCAAAACAGCACAAGGGAGAGTGAGAAAGGAAGGAAGAAGAAGGGAGAGGGAGGGAGGGAAAAATGGAGCCCGCAGAGAAGGCAGGGAGAGGGAGGGAAACAAGAAAGTGTGGGGGCCGATGTCCACGTAAGCACCCAAGCCAAGAAAAACACAACACATCCTTTGCATCACGAGGAGAGGAAGAGAAAGAGAAAGTAAAGGGGGGAAAGGAAAAAAGAGAAGACTCGACTCGACAATCAATCAAATCAAACAAACCCCTCCCGCAGCACAACCTGCTACTACTTCGATATCTGTGCCCCTGTCCTCTGAATATTGTTTTTTTTCCCTTCTTTTTCATATGAAGCAAGACGAGAGAGAGAGAGCGAGAGAGAGAGAGATGGGAAAACAAAAGAACTAGTAAGGCACGCTCTAGCAGGGTGAGGCGGTAAGGGCATGGGCCACCTCTCAACCTTTTCCCGCTTCGGTGTTTAGCTAGCTAGTTTCTTTCATAGGGCTAATATTGGGTTTGTTTGTAAGTTGCAATTGTTATGTATTGTTATAAATGTATGTATAATTAATTGATTAATTGTGCAAGTATTGTACACTATTCCTCGCAAAATTATCTCGGCAATTTTATTGTTCATTGTGTTGTACTTTGCTGTGGCCGAACCCTTCAAAAATCAAAACCATCGGTCCTCTTTTTCATTTCCTTGGAGCATTTTTTATCAACCATTATCTCGGTCCTCCTCTTATTCTTCTTTGAGCATTTTTTTTATCACCCATTATTGTCATAATCGTCAAGCTCACACTATCATTTAGCCAAGCAAACCAATAGACCGATAAGTAGCTTCAACGTTATAAAATAGTTGAATCACAGTTAAATCATGGTTTTAACATAGAATACTCTAATATTGTTTTGTTCGGTATAAACTTTAGTACAATTTTGCAATCCTTGATTTATAGAAGGATAGATATTTCTTATATGAATTTTTCGATATAACCGCTGGTATAATTTAAAAATCTTTCATTCAAAGAAGGATTGATATTTCCTATGTCGGTTCTATCGTACCTTGATTAAAATCAAACGTACGACATACCTTGAGTAAGAAAATGTTATCTAAACCTTGAATTGACCTAATTTTGACATATGGTATTATTCTCAAAACCTTAAAGATTAAAATCTAGGTCTTGATTCTATAAATCTCATACACTAAGATCAATTTAATTAGAAACATAAATCGACGGTCATGATTTGATTATATATGCAAAAATGTACATGCACAATCTTAGGGGTTAGGCTCTATGATTTAGAACACTAAGACATAAGGTTCACTCATCAAGGGTTAGAGTATAGTATCATGCCAAAAAATCCAGTTAATTCGAGGTCTAGATAGCATTTCCTTACTCAACGTATATCGTACCCTATATTTTACTCAAGGCACAATAGAAGCCACCTTCCTATGTCTAAACAAACTAATATCTGCAATAGTATCAGTTAGAATGAACCAAATTTCTTTATTATTAACTTAATTGTTGACTTTCTCATCAATTTGTTTTACACAAAGGTTCTGCAGTCAGCGGCGGATCCAGAACACAGAAGAGCACTGGGCCACATTTCATTAGAAAATTAGAACCGTAAAAAAATATAATGATTATAGTTTTTTGCAATGTAAATTGTACACGACTGTATTTATTTAGGGAATGCATCAATAATGGAGTCTACATCATACCAATAATATACACTGTTTCAAATAAAATACTTGAGCAATCGGCGAGAAATTCATCGCTCATTTTATTGAGCAAATCAGTTCTCACATGTTTCATTGTTGAAAAGGTTCTCTTCGTAGTAGCTGTTGAAACGAGCAACATCAACACTAGATAAATCAATCGACTAATCAATTTGCATTGTGAGTCTATCCCTGCATCCACCAGCTGCTCTAGTAAATTTTCAAGGGAACAAACCTCATATTTCTTTTAGTATTTTACGTTTTAAACTTTTTAGAATTTTAGGTTTCATTGTTTTTTTTAGACGCATAATCTTTGGGGCTAAAATTTCTAGGCTGAATTTAGAGTAGTGATTTGAATATGTTCAAATTAATAATTTTTCTAGTTATACCCAATCTTATTATAATATAACACTGGGTCAAATGTCTAAAATCGAAAATTTCATAAGGACTATACTAACTACGGATCTATAGGAGGACTGGGCCGGGGCCCGGGTTGGCCACCCCCTAAATCCGCCAGTGTCTGCAATGGTAGTTATTTTTTACATAAAAATAACTACCATTCCATAAATTACATTACGCAAAATTTATAGAGTGATAATTATTTCATATGTATTAATTAAAAAAACACAATTTGTATTTCTTAGACCGAAAATTACTTTTTTATTAACTAAATGATTAATCATCTCATCAGTTTGTATAAAGCAAAAAATTTCAAAGTTAAGTTATTTTTTACATAGTAATTTAATCAAATATGATAATTTTTATCACTTAAATAATAATTATTAATAAAATGAACCTCATTATTAACAAAATATCAACATTTTATCAATTTGAATTACACAAATGTTTTCTATGATCAATTAAATTTTACATAACATTTTAATCAAGTTTGGAACATTTTGTAACTAAATATTATTATTAGATCACACATCACAGAAGATTTACTTAACAATCTTCTATAATGGTTATTAGAATTTGAAAATATATAACGTAAAACTTATGGACGAATAATGATTTCTTATGTATCAATTAAAAAAATTTATTACTAAATTCTATTATTAGACCATTTATTACAGAAGATTTACTTAACAACCTATTATTTTAGTTATTTCAATTGCAAATGAATTACGTAAAACTTATGAACGAATAATTATTTTTTTATATATCAATTAAACAAAACTTATTAAATAAGTATTTCATAACTATTAAGACACTATGTAAAGCTTATAAAGGAATGTTTATTTCTTATGTCTCATTTAAGCAAAATTATTAAGTATTTCGTGATGATTAAGATCATACGTAAAATTTATGGAGATATAGTAATTTATTATGTATCAATTAAACTAACATATGACATAAATCTTTTGTAATGATTAAGACATTACATAAAACTTACGGGGATATCTAATTTGAACGATTTTGTAAATTTTTTGATTTCAATTATATTATTAAATAAGTAAATATTTGTTTAAATATAATTAGTTATGCGAAGTGCGGGCCAAAGAACTAGTATTATATATATACTAGAAAATAGGTCTGCACTTCGCAGCGGTTTACTTAAAAATGTATAAAATCATTAGAAGTAAATAATTATTTTTTTTAAATGAAGATGCATGTTATTAGAGAAGAAAATGAACTTTTAATAATCTTTAACTTTTACGATACGAATATAATTTTCGATTGAGTTTTTTTATTCAAAATTCTGGACACACATTACAAAATCAAAATAACGAAATCAAACATTGTTAGTCATCGATCCCTATTGAACCAAAGCTAATTATACTTAACATATAATTAGGTTTTAGGTCATTGTGCTTGTGTAACCTTCTATATGTAATGACATTTAAACCTGAACAACGAACAAACCATAATCGATTTGGTCATAAAAAGGCTACTAATGAAGCAGGACATTAGGTTCTCCCGTGAGGTCTCGTGTTGTGTGGCCAGACTAATTTAGCTACTTTAATTCATTAGTATTTAATGTTACTTGATTAGTCTTTCGTTAGGAGTAAACAAAAGTTAATAGGCACAGTAAATCTTTTTGAGAAATGAAAACACATAGGTATTTCATACAATCATGTCTATATTTTTGTTGATGATCCAAGAGTAAACTAATTACTATACACGTCATCCATACGGGACTCAGCGCCCAAGATCCAAATTGTTCCTTCTCTTTTGTCAAATACTCAAATTTCAAGTGGAAGGTATTACATATTTACATTGCCAAGCTAGTAGTAAATGAAGCGGTCATATTCTGTTGCCTAATCAAAACATAATATTAGTGAAACTACCTTTCTAAGGCTTTAAAGAAAATGTTGGTGAAACAATGTTGTTAATTAGTTGTACCTACTGTTGGGCCAGGGGAACCACTACCCAAACCAGGGCCCCTAAGACAAGAGGTGGCCCAATAACGAAGGGCCCATAACATAAAGTCCAATAGCGAGTGGGCTAGCCGTAGTGAGGCCGCCCCGAGATTCGAGGGCGTAGGGACGAGTACGGCTGATAAGACAGCATCCATACCAATCATGTCGAGACTGGCACTTCATTAAATGCCGCCGTAGGCGTAGCCTCGTAAACCGTCGCTAAGGACACGCCCAACAGTGCATTAAATGCCACACCAACCATCACAGACTATAAATACGAGCCAACTGCCTCATTTAAAGGTAACTAATTTCTCTCTCTATACTCATTCTCTCTCTTCTCCAAAATACTAACTTGATCGTTGGAGAGTGTCCACGGGCCACGCCCCGGACCCTTTGTGCAGGTGACGATGGTCTCTATCTCAAGGAATACACGGTTTCCTCTAAGGTTCCTACAAACCCCGCCTGGCACTTTCTAGGCGTAAACAATTTGGCGCCCACCGTGGGGCCGAAGAGATTATCAGATTCCTTGAGATGTCAGGAGATTCCATCACCCCCATGAAGGAGGTAGTAGAGCCAAGAGCATTGCGCGGTCTGTCTCCAGAGGTCGAGGAAGAGGCAGAACTCGAAGATAGGGTGAAAAGTCATGGGAAGCAGATCACGCAGATGCAAGACAACTTTAACCAAATACTATCGTTGATAAAAGAAGGAATGAAAGACTATGACGCCCCCGGGCCATCCCTTGGGCAAATAGATAAAGGAAAGAAGAAGCTGATGGAAGTTGAAGACTTAGAAGACGAAGAAACCGACGATGAGAGACCAGAGGCAGACTTGAGCTTTTTGGAGGAGCATCTGCAATCAAGTTTCGGAAAGGGAAGCAGGAAGGGGAAAGGGCCCAGCATCCTGCATAACCCATTGGCGAAGAAATTATTCCGAAACCTAGTGCCTTCCCGTATACAATGGAAGCACGGACCCAAACGACCATCTGAGTATGTTCACAATGAAGATGCAGCTGATCAACACCACAAATGTCGATCTGTGCAGAGCTTTCCCCGTAACGTTCGGGGGAAGGTGCCGCACATGGTACACATCTCTCCCGGAAGGAATCATCGACAACTTCGAGTAGTTTGCAACCCTGTTCACGTCAAAATTCGCTTCCCAAATCCGGCGGCGGTTGACGGTCATAACGCTCATAAACTCCACACAAGGAGAAGGAGAGGCCTTGACGGACTTCTACGACAGGTGGAACACTATTGCATGTGAAAATACAGGGAGTAACGCCGAATGTGGCAGCCGGGAGCTTGTGGATGGCCACGCGCAGAAAAGAGCTTCAAAGAGCATTAATAAAAAAGGAAAGCAACATAAAAATGTGGCCGGATCTGGACAACCTGGTGCGACGCGCCATAACATTGGAAGAGGCTCTAGTATCGACAGATCGCTGGGGAAGAGGAAGAGAGACGATGACAGTGAACAGGTCGCCCCTCCAGAGGGGGCGGTTCGCTGAACGACACAGCTACAAGGCGAAGGTGCGCGGGGCCGAAAGCAAAAGGGAGGTTTACGCCACGGAAAGGGAAAGGGGGGACGCCCCATCTAGGAGAGTCCGCGATGAAAGACCCCGCCCTGACGCTCAAAGGCGTCCAAACTCCAGAGGCCCCCGTATATAGAAGGTGGTGCGACTGGCACCAGAAATTGACACATAATACAGTGGACTGCCGAGACTTCCAGATGAGTCTCGCCAACCTCGCACCGAGGGACTTACGCAACAGGCTGGAGGCTAAAAAGCAACAGAAGGAAAGATCGCCATCTCTCAGGCGTCATCGAAGCCAATCTCCAAGAAGGCCGCGTTCCCGGTGGCGAGACAGGAGGTCACGGTCGCCCGAAGGTCGAGGTCCCGAGGCCAAAGGGAAAGGGAAAGACTCCCGTCACCGCCCAACGCGGCCCCGCAAAGGAGACTGCCTCGTCTAGTTGAGGATGACTTGGAGATAATAATAATATCTGGAGGAAGGAAGCGACCGTGAGCGGCATAAGAGGGAGCGTCATGTCTAACCTTGTCGCCTGCAGCGACGGCCGAGGTTGTGTTCAATGCATCAGAACCGGCCAATCCGGGGGCGTTAGAAGACCCCCTCATCATATCCTTTCAAGAGCATGAAGAAAGGCCCCGAGGATCTCATACCATGGGCGACACAGCCGGTAGGTTTGTCGGGGTCCAAGATCAAGGTCTTGGGCGTAATAACATTACGCGTAACCATCGGAGAAGGCAACGTCACCAAAACAAAGACGATGGAATTTCACATGGCGGACTGCCCTTCCGCATACAATGTGATCCTGGGGCGCATTTTCTTGTCCGCCTTCGGAGCGGTAGCCTCAACTGCCACAAGGTGCGTCAAGGGCAACATGCAACAAGCAAAGGAGTGCTATCAGGTAACCATTAAGCAACTGGAGGTGGACCTAGTGGACACAAGAGGGAACGCCCCAAGACCAGAAGCATTAGAAGGAGATGTAGTCGTGCCCTTGCGAGAGGAGGATCCAGAGAAGACGGTACGCATTTCCGCGCACCTCCAACCCGAGTTAGCCGCCATCATGCTCGATCTCCTACGGGAATTTGCCGATCTTTTTGCATGGGGCCCAGAAGACATGTCGAGCGTGCCGCGCGAACTCGCAGAGCACCACTTGGCAATAAAACCGAATACACGCCCGGTGAAGCAAAAACGGCGAAATATATCAGTCGAAAAGCAAATGGCATTGGAAGAGGAGATACAGAAGTTACTCAAGGTGGGATTCATCAGGGAAGTTCGCTATCCCACGTGGCTGGCAAACCCGGTGTATGTCAAGAAAAGCTCAGGTTTGTGGCGCATGTGTGTGGACTTCACAAGTCTCAACAGCGCGTGTCCAAAAGACACGTACCCGCTCCCGAGAATCGACCAGCTCATCTATTCCACTTCCAACCACGCTATGCTAAGTTTTCTGGACATGTTCTCGGGCTATCATCAAATAAGTCTCGCCGAAGAAGACCAGGAAAAGACCGCCTTCATGACGGCCACGGGAAACTATTGCTGGATGGGCCTTTCGGCTTAAAGAACACGGGAGCGACCTATCAAAGGATGGTCGATGCAGTGCTCCGCAATCAGCTGGGAAGGAACGTGGAGGCTTACGTCAATGATGTATTGGTAAAAAGTAAAGAGGCAGGAACGCATCTACAAGACCTAAGGGAAACATTCACGAATATGAGGGAGCACGGGTTGCGCCTAAACCCATCAAAGTGCGGATTCGGAGTAGATGCGGGAAATTTTCTTGGATTCTTAATTACGAGGCGGGGAATCGAGGCCAACCCGAAGCAGATCGAAGCCATATTACAACTCAAGGTCCCAAAAACAATTAAGGAGATACAAGCTTTCAATGGAAAGATGGCAGCCCTGAGCCGGTTCATACCTCGCTCCGTAGACAAGTGCTCACCGTTCTTTCAAGTTATCAAGAAATCGACAACCCGATTCAGATGGAGCGAGGAGTGTAATGAAGCGTTCCTACGCCTCAAAGAGCAGCTTTCATCGCCCCCGGTTCTGAGTGCACCAGTCAACGGGGAACGTTTATTCCTGTACCAGGCAGTCTCAAATCAGGCAGTAAGCTCCGTGCTGGTGAGAAGATTAGAAGATGGCAAAGATCAACCCATATACTATGTCAGCAAAGCGTTGCTCCCCGCTGAGACAAGATACCTAGTGGTGGAAAAGGCGTTCCTCGCGATCGCTATGACTGCCAGAAAGCTGCGACCCTATTTCCAGGGGAATCCTATCACTGTCCTCTCCAATCTCCCCCTAAAGCGTATACAGCAAGGAATGGACGCCTCCGGAAGGATGACCAAGTGGGCGGTGGATTTTAGCGAGCACGACATCTCTTACGCCCCTAGAACAGCCGTGAAAGCTCAAGTCTTATGTGATTGTGTTGTCGAAGGTTTCACCCTCGACAAGGGCCTAGGCGGAAATGATGAAGCGTGGAAGTTGTCAGTAGATGGTGCAACGGGTAAAGGAGGAGCGGGAGCGGGAATTGTCATCGAAACTCCGGAAGGGGTCATCCATGAAATTGCCGTGTGATTCGACGCCCTGAAGACGAACAACGTCGCCGAGTACGAGGCATTGATAAATGGTTTGCGACTCATCGCAAACATGGGAGAGAGGAAAGTGAAAATTTACTCTGACTCATTGTTGGTAGTCGGTCAAATCAACGGAAATTTTGAGATAAAAGAGGAAGAGTTGATGAAGTTAGCGGGAAGAGCTCAGGGGGCGCTTGCGCAAATGGATGAGTGGACGTTAGAGCACGTCAAGCGTGAAGGTAATGGGCATGCGGACGCGTTGTCAAAGCTCGCTACCGCAATGGATTTTGAAGGAGAAAGGCAAGTCACTGTAATGAAGGAAGTAGCTCAGCTAGATGATGTAGCAAAAAGGAACGAACAGGATTGGCGAAGTGGTTTGATCGGGTTCCTGGAGCGGGATGAGACACCGGAGGATGCGGCGGCGACAAAGGCCCTCCGGCAGAAAGCTTCCCGGTACACTGTAGTAGGGGGAGAGCTGTACAGGTGATCTTTCACGGGAGCGTACTTGAAGTGCTTGGGAGGCGTAGAGGCTGAGCAAGCGTTAAAAATGATATACATGGGTACTTGCGCCACCCACATTGGCCCGAGAAGCCTTGAAAGAACCATCCTTCTACAAGGATATTACTGGCCCAAGATGAAGAAGGATGCTCTGAAAACCGTGCGCGAATGCATGCGTGCCAAGCTCACGCGGACAAGCATCACCAACCAGCATCCGAAATGAAGGGAATCGTAAGCCCATGACCCTTCTCGAAGTGGGGCTTGGATCTCCTGGGACCCTTCCCTAATGCGCTGTTGGGAAAGAAGTATCTAGTAGTCGCCGTCGACTACTTTACTAATGGATAGAGGCAGAGCCGCTTGAAGCAATTACGAGCGCCCGGGTGCAGAAGTTCCTCTTCAATAACATTCTCATACGCTTCGGAATCCCATAGACAATTGTCACTTACCACGGAGATTAGTTCGATTGTCGCCCGTTCGAAAAATTCTGTGAGGGGCACGACATAAAATATAGCATGGCATATGTGGCGTTCCCACAAGCTAATGACCAGGTGGAATCATCAAACAAGCTCATTCTTCGTGGTCTGAAGAGGAGGATAGGGGAAGCGAAAGGCGCGTGGACAACAGAGCTCTCCCATATCCTTTGGGCTCACCGGACCACATACAAGACGGCGACGGGCGAAACGCCATTCGCCCTCACATATGGATGCGAAGCTATGGTTCCAACAGAAGTTCAGCTCCCAACGCTCCGCGTCGGGGCCTACTCCCCGGAGGAGAACCCCGCCAATTTGCTCCATCAACTGAACATGACGGAAGAAAGGCGGGAAGCTGCGTTGACCCGCACTATTGCAGAAAAGGAGAAGGTGGCAAGGGCGTACAACAAATAAATTCGCCCTCGCCCGCTGGAAGAGGGCGATATGGTGCTCAAAAGGATGTTCGATAAGAAGGAGAAGGAGAGGCACGAGAAGCTAGCTGCGAACTGGGAAGGACCCTATCTCATAAGTGACAAGATCGGTCCAAGCACCTACAAGCTCTCAACCATGAGCGGGGAAGCAGTGAGCAAGACATGGAATTCTCTCCACCTCCGCAAGTACTATTCAACAGACTAGAAGTGTAATCATATTTTCAGAAATATTAATGAATGCACGTCATTATGCATCAGAATCCACCAGTTCAATGGTACTGCATCCCGGGACAAGGGTTATTCTTAAAACGCTACCCCGAAGCAGAATAACCCGCTCGCAGAATGCCCTGTGGGGCAGGCTCTCGCTCACAATACGCAACCCCGAGGTAGAGCAAGGTCGCATTCGAAACGCATCCCGGGACAAGGGTTGTTCTTAAAATGCTACCCCGAAGAAGAATAACCCGCCGGCGGAATGGCCCGAGGGGCAGGCTCTCGCTCATAACACGCCACCCCGAGGCAGAGCGAGGTCGCATTCAAAACACATCCCGTGACAAGGGTTATTCTTAAAACGCTACCCTGAAGCAGAATAGCCCAGCCGCGGAATGCCCTGAGGGGCATGCTCTCGCTCATAACACGCCACACCGTGGCAGAGCGAGGTCGCATTCGAAACGCATCCCGGGATAAGGATTATTCTTAAAACGCTACCCCGAAGCAGAATAACCCGCCCGCGGAATGCCCTGAGGGACAGGCTCTCGCTCACAACATGCCACCCCGAGGCAGAGCGAGGTCGCATTCGAAACGCATCCCGGGACAAGGGTTATTCTTAAAACGCTACCCCGAAGCAGAATACTCGCCCGCGGAATGCCCTGAGGGATAGGCTCTCGCTCACAACACGCCAGCCCGAGGCAGAGCGAGGTCACATTCGAAACGCATCCCGGGATAAGGGTTATTCTTAAAACGCTACCATGAAGCAGAATAGCCCGCCCGCGGAATGCCCTGAGGGGCAGGCTCTCGCTCATAACACGCCACCCCGAGGCAGAGCGAGGTCGATTTTGAAATGCATCCCGAGACAATGGTTATTCTTAAAATGCTACCCCGAAGCAGAATAATCCGCCCGCGGAATGCCCTGAGGGGCAGGCTCTCGCTCATAACACAACACCCCGAGGCAGAGCAAGGTCACATTCGAAAATGCATCCCGAGACAAGGGTTATTCTTTAAACGCTACCCGGAAGCAGAATACCCGCCCACGAAATGCCTTTAGGGGCAGGCTCTCGCTCACAACACGTCACCCCGAGGCAGAGCGAGATCACATTCGAAACGCATCCCTGGACAAGGGTTATTCTTAAAACGCTACCTCGAAGCAGAGTAGCCCGCCCGCGGAATGCCCTGAGGGGCAGGCTCTCGCTCATAACACACAACCCCGAGGTAGAGCGAGGTCTCATTTGAAACGCATCCCAAGACAAGGGTTATTCTTAAAACGCTACCCCGAAGCAGAATAACCCGCCCACAAACCCAAAAGGAAGCTGCGCATAAGACCAACAAGGCTCGCTATACGAAACTTAAGCATAAAATGAAGAATGATTCAGAAGGCACGAAAAATAACTAAGAGGACAGCATAGAAGCGGTAGTGTTAAATATCACGATAAAAAGGAAATTAAGTTAAAAACACTTGTTCATATTCGAGGACATACTCGACTCCAAACCAGAAAAAGAAATGTTTCAAGAATCCCCCCCCCCCCCCCCCCCCCGTCCTGAGAAGTAGCTTCATCGCCTCTAGCAGTGGCAGTAAGAGCAACCTCGGAATTAAGATCACTCTCCGAGGATTCCCAAGCAACCACCGCATCCCACACGACATCCATGTCCGAATCCAATTCAGGGTGCTCACGTCGGAATAGATGACGAATCGAAGCCACGGTGTCTGCCATCACCTGGCGGCCGCAACTTTGGTTGCAGCATCAACCTCAATCTTGTGCCTCAGCGCACACTCCTCCTTATCTTTCTCCACCTCCTCCACGCGTCCGCGTAAGCGCGGCACGTCAGCTTCCAAGATCTCCTTGTCCGCCATTAGGCTGTTCACCTACTGAACGTCGCGGGACAGCTCTGCACGAAGGTCCTTGATAGTGTCAGCGTGCTCCTTTTCCAGCTCAGCCCTCGCCTCAGCCCGAAATGTTGCCCGCCCCTTGATGGACTTCGCCTCTAGCTCTCCAATCCGCTTACGAAGCTTTTCCGCCTCAGCGCCACCACGCAGCTAGGCCATATGGAGCTTCTCATTGGTCATCCCAATCTGGATAGACCAAATCCAGCCAACAAAGTCAAAATAGCACGTCAATCAAAACACCAACATATAACACCCACCAGCATGAGAAAGAGGCTACTTACGATAGAAGAAAGAGGGCGGCGGTGCCGACCCAATGCCTTGTTGAGGGATCCTCCACTTCAATATACTCAGGCGGCACGAACAGCTTCCCAGACAACTCGGGGAGCATGCGGCGGGCACAGTCTTCGCGAAGCAAAGAAAGAGGGGAGAACGCGACAGTCTCGGTCAGAGCGGTCACCTTCGTCTTCTTCCGCCCTTCCTCTTGATCGTCTCCCAGGCCCTCTGTCACACGCTTCCCAACATCACACATTTTGCGCGACACCTCCACCCCCGCTTGAACAGTCATCAAACCGTCAGCTCCACTCGCGAGCGTAGTTTGGCCATCAGGCGGTAAGTTTTTGCCCACTAGGATCAAGGATTTAGAAGGTGCAACAACGCCGGCAAACAGACCGGGTCTTGTGGGAGCTTAGAAGCGGTTCCAGTTTTTGGAACAGTGGGCTTTCCTCGCCTTGGCGGCCTGGCCATCATTGCCACGCTACCAAAATGCATAGCTGCAAAAGAATAAGCAAGTTAGCAATGCAATATTCAAAAAATTTGTTGCAAAATGCAATGCAAGACGACAACATTACTGACCATCTCCGAAGAGTTCAGTCAGAATGGACTTCACAGAGTTTGGCCCCCTGGGCTTCACGTTAAACGACGAGAAGTCAGCAATTTTCGATACATGGTCTTTCTAGGAATCCAATGTCCAAAGCTTGGCATCCCAGTTCTCCCTCCGACCGTAGGCGAATCTCGTTCTAGGCTCTTTGTTGCCAGAATACCATTTCGTGGTAGGCTTGGCGTAGAAAAAATTCTTGAACCAGGGAGAGTATAGCTTCGGAGTCCTAGTGACAAAGCCGTATGCCTTGTCACGCCTCCCGAATGACCAAACGTTCGACACCCGACCATAAATGAATCGAAAGGCGGCAAAAGATGGTTCGACCCCGACCCTCTGACATGCGAGCTTGTAAGCACACGCATGAAAGATAACGGTGGGCGACAGACGCCCAAGGGTGCAGTTCAGATCCAACAACGTCTGTGTGAGGATGGGTCGAGAGGGAAGCGCAGGCCAAGCTTCAGTTGTTCAGTGTATATAGTCACCCACCCTTTGGGACACGTACCCGCTCTAGAGGTCGGCGATGGACACGCGTATTTCCATTCAGTGGGGAGCTGGTAGTTTCTAAGGTGAGCGAGTACGGTGGCAGGTTTGAGTTTACTATACCTATCCAGCCCCCGATCGGAAGCGCGAATTGGAACTTAACGCGTACCCCACATATGCTCATGGAGGCGCACGTAATATTCGTCATCGCCACCGCTCGATAGTCATAGCCCGAGGTATCCTCGGACAGCTCAACAGAAAGCGAATCAGGCCTCTTAGGTGAATTTTGCTCATCAATGCTAAGCCCTTCCTCAGTGCTTACGCTCGCCGCGGAAACATCATCAAAACTCGCCAAGTTATCTCCAACCGCTGAAGCATCCCCCCTAGTAGCTACATTCTCTACGCCTAAACCCAAAGCAACATCGGTCAATTCAAACGACCCATCTCCAGTTCTACCTAACAAGTACCGACCGTCATCTGACCAAGAGCCGCCGAAATCCAAATTTACCCCACTAAAATCCCAGTCAATGTCGGACATACTAAACAGGGATAAAGCATTCAGATTGAGCATACCTTGAGCGGCAGAAGTAATGAGGTCCGTAACTGTCTCCGAGGAGTCAAGGTTGATCAAAGCGGCGGCGGAAGACAGGACGCCGGTGGTGGCGGTGCCGCCGGGAACGGTGGCGGCGATGGAAGTGCCAACCGACGATTTCTTCCGGCTTGGCGAGGATTCGGAGCCGGCGGAGGGTAGCAAATGCGACGAACTTTCACCACCGAGCATTGTAAGGAAATGCCGGACTTCGTAGCGACCACCACGGGCTATGATGAGCACGGAGACAAAACGTTACGACGACACAGGAGATTGAGAAGAAATCGAGAGGAAACGAGAACAAGAAATCAGAGAAATAGCCAGAAAAATAACCTTTGATTGATCTTGCAGAGAGCCCCTTTTAAAAGAGAGGAGGTGCGAATCTCGGAAATGGCTGCGGAGCAACCCTAGGTAGGCTATATAGGGAGTAATTATTGCAAAATTCAAACGTCTGACGGCACGTCCTTTCAAGTAACGTGGGAAATAGTGTCGTCGGACACGTGGCAACGACGAAAGGGTAAAAAGCATCCCGAGGCGTAACGCCACCGATTAGACGGCTGGGGTGGTCGTACCTGTCAGGTTCCTGGTTTGGGGAGCGTCTCCGCCCCAGACTCGAGGATTCAGCCGTCCAATCCCGGAGGCTTTACCCGCCTGCGGGACAATTGTTGGGCCAGGGGAACAACTACCCAAACCAGGGCCCATAAGATAAGAGGCGGCCCAATAACGAAGGGCCCATAGCATAAAGTCCAATAGCAAGTGGGCTAGCCGGAGTGAGGCCGCCCCGAGATTCGAGAGCGTAGGGACGAGTACTACTGATAAGACAACACTTCATTAAATGTCACCGTAGGCGTAGCCTCGTAAACCGTCGCTAAGGACACGCCCAGCAGAGCATTAAATGCCACACCAACCATCACAGACTATAAATACGAGCCAACTGCCTCATTTAATGGTAACTAATTTATCTCTCTATACTCATTCTCTCTCTTCTCCAAATACTAACTTGATCGTTGGAGAGTGTCCAAGGGCCACGCCCTGGACCCTTTGTGCAGGTGACGGTGGTCTCTATCTCAAGGAAGACGCGGTTTCCTCTAAGGTTCCTACAAACCCCGCCTGGCACTTTCTAGGCGTAAACACCTACATTAACCATTCCAAAGCTGCAAATTGACCAGAAGAACAAAAATTTGCATAAGAAAAGCGGTTCATACCGACTAATACATAATAAACTTAGAACATATTTCTTTCCCTTTCCAGTAGACAATGAATTATGATTCTGCTAATTTTCGGAATCTGACAATTATCTAATTAAAGTTCTCATTGCGATGCATAAAAGGAAAAAGAACCTGATTAATCACTTATAGACTTAGTTGTCCAAGGAAAAAGACACCGTATATCTGTATAGTAAGGCAGATGATTAGTAACACCAGACCTACTCCTTGATCCTTTTAGTTTGATGGAAAGTCTACTAATTTGGAACCTCAAATGAAAAGAACGTTATTTTACACTAACTTTCATTCAGATAACTAATTGACCTTGTAGTTGAAAGATCTAGAGAATAACATGCAAATCAAGTTAAAGCCAAGAAGTTCATATTTGAAGACAAAGGCACTAACTCTTTTCTATCTTGCTCGTGAGTTACCAATGGTAGTTTCTAATAGAGTTTATTGTCCTTGTATAATACGAGAAGGCTATGTACATAGATAAAAAATGATGAGCAGTTTAAATGACCAATCATACTCCTAACTATACATACTTTGTATAGGAATAGTCTTATCGACAAAGAGTTAACATCTTGTTCTTGTCCTAAAATATAAAAATATTTTCATTGATATTTCACTTCTTTCTCAAGTTTGCATATGATTATCATGAGGAAAAATGGAGTCGATTGAAGTTCTGGCTATGGTAATATTGACCTATGAACTATATAATCAAATCAAATTAAATCATTTAGTTGGTTATATATGTTGGACCTTAGTACGTTAAGTAGAGGAATAAAAACATCAATATCATGAAACTCATAACGAAAGGAACATAAAGAGTTAATGGCATTAAGGCTTTGAGCATGTCATACGAAAATATCAATATCATAGTTGAAAACCTAGGTATATTCTCTAGAGCTGCTTTTAAACAAAAGTCACTACCTCTAAATTTATAGGTCTCATAACCTATCACAGTTCCTTTAAGACGAGGTAAAGAAACCATTGCACTCTTGCAGTCTTGCTTATAATAAGGGATCAGAAAGAACCCGCATATACACAGAAGCATAGAGAGGAGCCACATATATTGTTTGCAAGAAGTTGAAGCTAATAATTGGATTATGGATGGAAAAGTAAAGAAGACAATGAGTCAATTGCATGAGGCATAAGCATACAGGAGGAACAACATATATTTAACTCCATTAGCTTCAATTGAATGGGGTCCATAGGGAAAGAAGAGTTTACAGGATTGGGATGAGGTAGCGGGCGGCAACAATGCATGAGGAGAATGGAGTCTTGGTTAGCGGAGAAGGGAGTACGCCGGTGGAAGCTAGACGAAGAGAGAAGAGCTCAATACCTAGCCGCTTGCCTATCGCCTATTGGAGAAGGATACACTTCTTGGCCAGCCGCCATGTTCTCGACGGAGGGGAGAAAACGGGATAATAATAATTGGAGAAGGGGTGCGCAAAAGTTACAATACACCTAATTCCATCCTACCAGACCCATTAAGCATACTTACTCTTTATATATACTAATCTAATAATAATAATCTATTAAAGCGCAAGTTTAAAAGTACTGTTCATTACGAATTTATCGGCAATCCTAGGGTCATAATCGCATGCGGTAAATACATTTCACTTTCCCGTGTGCTAATGCATGTATGCACATTGGGCTGGGCAAGTTTTATTTTTTAACCAAAATGGAGCGTCCAATCTTTTGTTGCAAGGTAAGCAGCACTATTAATACACAAAACATATAGAGGTCCAAACAGAGACTTTTAGTAATTAGGTTTTACATATCATAGCCACCATTTTATAACAATAAAGCAAGTTAAATTCAAAGGTAAGTTAATTTGTACATTGTAGTTTAAGTAAATGGGGTATGTCTATAACTTGATTTTATTATTAGACCATACATTACGGAACATTTTTTTTAGTAATTAGGTTTTACATATCATAGACTCCATTTTATAACAATAAAATCAAGTTAAATTCAAAGGTAAGTTAAAATTTACATAGTTTTTAAGAAAATGTGATGTTTTCTATAACAATTTTGTAAGTTACAAATATATTATGTAAAGCTTACAAAGGGATGCTTATCCCTTATGTCTAAATTAAACAAACCGTATTGTATAAATTTTATGACTAAGACACTACGTAAAACTTATTGAGTGATAGTAATTTCTTATGTATAAATTATAGGGTTAATACCCTAGTTTGGCCTGAAGTTTAGCGTGAGTGACAGTTTTGGCCCCATTTTTCAAATAAGACATTTATGACCTACTTTTGAAATTATTGGACAAATTTGGCCTGAAACTTGTGTTGACCGTTAATATTAACGGTCAAACACTTATTCCATTAGTGACTCATCAAAGAACTACTGACGTGGCTTATACATGGTGTCATGTCATTAAATAAAATATTTCTTAATTTTCTAATTCAATTAATAAAAAAATAAAAATAACCCCAAAACCCCCCAACCTCCTACGGTCCTACCCTTATCTCTTCCTCCCGCCGCCTCATTCCCACTGATTCAACCCCTTCTTCCGTCGAGACCCACCTCTACATCCCCAGACGAGACAAAGAGAAGAGGAAGCTGTCGGTGTTGGTGTACTTCCACGCCGGAGCGTTCAAGGGTAAGACGCCGTCCGGGTGGAACGAGCGGCTGTGGAAGAAGATCTGCGGGGGCGCGGGGCAGGGCTTTTGACTGGGACTGGTTCCTTTTCCTCTTCTTCGTCCTCGACATGCGCTTCGGCGGCGAGGGATTTTCAATGGGCGGCGCCCAAATTGACTCTCTTTTCTTCTTTTTCCTTGTTCCTCCACCGCGGTCGCCGTCCCCTCAGATTCAACTCTGTCGTCGTTAAGATTGATGATTCGGACCCTATTCAGGTTTTGTTCGTCTTCTCCCTCAGCCGAACGAACTGGTGGTTGTTCGTCTTCTCCCTCACACCGTCGCTGCTATAAACCCACCGCCCTTCAACTCTCTCTCCAGCGATCCTCTCTCATTCCCCGATATCTGCTTCCTCCGCACCAGATCTGAGTTGATGGCGGCGATGTCGAGCTTTTTGTGGGCTCGATTGTCGACTAGAGAGAGGGAGGAGGTTGGTGGCGAAGGCGCCGGTAGGCCATCGATCGAGGAGAAGGGACCGCGACGACGATAATCGTTACCGTCGAGACCCGAACACCTCCCTCCTTCTGCTCGCGTCGTCTTCTTTCGATGGTTCGTTACAAAACTCATCCACCTCTGGCGCTGGTCGGGATTGAAATTGGAGGAGCGATTTTGTTGATTTCCCCTCTGTTTGACAGGGGTGAATTACTTCCTTTCTCAATGACGTCGAGGGCATCATCTATCACGGCGAGGGAGTGGGTTTTGGCGATTGGAGGTTTGTCCAAGAGGAGAGTGGAAAAAGTCTTAGGGAAAAAATATTTATATATTTAATTAGTTTTTATTTTTTAATTTAATAAATGATGACGTTTAAGATCCTAGTCAACACCAAATACTGAGTCACTAACGGAAAAATCATTGACCGTCAATTTTGACGGTCAATTTAAAACCCATGCCAAATTTGTCCAATAATTTGGAAAGTAGGCCACAACTGTCTTATTTGAAAAATTGGGCCAAAACTGACATATACGCCAAACTTCGGGCCAAACTAGGGTATTAACCCTAAATTATATACGCCATATTTATCTAAACTAAAATTTCTGAATTATTAACTGAATTGTTGACACACTCATTAATTTGTATTAGCCAAAGATATTGTAAGGTCAGTTATTTTTTACATAACAACTTAATCAATCAAGTTAAATTCAAATGTAAGTTAAGTTTTACATAGTAGTTTGAGTACATGTGATTCTATTACGGAACATTACAGAACATTTACATAATAACATTGTATAACAATTACGTATGTTACAAATATATAATGTAAGGCTTACAGGGAATACTTATTCCATATGTCTCATTTATACAAACTGTATTATATAAAATTTTCATAATAACTAAGAAACTACGTAAAACTTATCGAGTGATAGTAATTTCTTATGTATCAATTGAATACGCAATACTAATTTAAACTAAAATTATCAACTGAACTATTGATCGACTCATCAATTTGTATTGCACAAAGGTTTTATAAGGTCAGTTATTTCTTACATAACAACTCAATCAATTGTGATACATTTCATAACTTAATTCACCTATTATTAACTAAATTATTTTTATTGTTACCTGCAACATTCACAATGTCATCAATTCGCATTATACAAAGATTCCGTAAGATAAAATAATTTTACATAATAGTTTAATGTGAGACTTATCAGTAACTCAAATTTATTACTGGATCACACATTATGGAAAATTTACATAACACCTTTTTATAAAATTTACGTAAATTACAAATACATTATGTAAATCGAAGTATCTTCCCAACTATTTTGTAAATGATTTTATCTCAAAAAAAATCATTAAATGGAATAATAAATTTCTTACCGCCGCGAAGCGCGGGCCAAAAAACTAGTGTGGGTTCATTTTATGATCAAAATCCACCCGACCCACCCAATGCCCACCCCTAATACTTACTCTTTATATATACTAATACTAATAATAACTAATGTATTGTCGAAAGAAGTGAAGGAGATACCGAAATGGCTTGAAGTTGCTTAGACTTGTATATGATAGCTGCCAGAAGAAGTGAAGGAGATACATTATTGGCTTGAAGTTGCTTACACTTGTGTGTTGGGAACAAAATTATATTAGGTAGGAGCACAGGGAAAAGTAAGGCCTCCCAAAATTGTGGGCAACTATCAACCTGGTAACGTCAAGGTATGGAAATGGAATCTCTATTCTGATCTAATCTCTAGGCCTTTCGTCAGGGCAGGGGAGTCCTAATCCTACTTCAGAGCACCACTCCGATAGACCTAAAGATGACCGGTCGCGTTGATGGGTCATTTGATCCATGGCGATGGGAGTCCTAAATAATATATAAAGGCCACCACCACCCAGAACGTTGACTGCCATCTACAAGTACCAAGTGAATTAATAAGAAGCTCCCCCCCACCATTCAAGAATCAAGATATATATAGAAGGCTGGATTGGATTGTCTCTCGAGAATGGATCGTGTTAATCTTGTGTCACTGGCAGTGCTAGTAGTGCTCCTCCAGTTGATGAGCTCCGATTCAGGCGAAGCTGCAGAATCAACGACTGGTGCAGCAGCCAAATGCTCCATCGATCTTGTAAACCTGGCAGTATGTGCGCCTTTGCTGAACGTCAAAGTTGGCGATCCCACAGGCGCAGCGAGTAAGCCTTGTTGTGCAGCGCTGCTGGGCCTGACGGACCTGGAAGCTGCGGTTTGCCTCTGTACGGCCCTCAAAGCGGATCTGCTGGGACTCAACGTCGATGCTCCGTTGGCTCTCAACCTCCTGCTCTCTACTTGTCATAAGAATGCACCACCTGCCTTCCAATGCAAGTAACTATATAATATGAATATCACAGCGCCAACAGTCGTGTCTGTCTGAAGATCGATCGATTCAACTTGAAATATATTTTTATGTTCATGAAATAAAAAAAAGGGATTAATTAAGGGTATTTTATTTTACCCGGCCCCCTTTAAGTTATCAAACGTGGCGTTGCAATTTGTATTCATAATTATTAATCCACTACTTTCGTATTGCTGCTTCTTTCATTTCTGGCGTTGCAATTTGTTATCAAACCCGGCAGGCACCCTTGTTTACTTGTTACCTATGCCCAGCTGCTTCCTCCCTCTCATTTCTGGTCTATAATTTGCTTTTTCCAACCTCCTTTTGCATCAAAAGCCAGACCTCCACCATCACTTTTTTCTTATACTATGATTGATTAAACAAATGGCCCAGCTGCTATTACTAACTTTTTTCTTATGTGCTCACAACCAATAATCCCTTGCCTTTCTCTCCTCTGCTACCTTTTCTTTTCCCTCTTCCTTTGCTCTTGTTCCTCTACCCAAGGTTGGTTGTTAGGTTGGACCCAGCCTTTCCCCTGCAATACCCAGTCTCTATACCAACCTTAAAAAAGCACAACAATGTGCTGTCATAGCCAGCATCCAAAGAGGAAAAAGCACGGGAAACTACAGCAAGAGGCATTTCATGGCTGGTGATCACTCAAGGAAGCGACAGACAAATACAACACAGAAGCAGAGGAACTTCCATCTTTATACATCATCAGGTCATGGTCATCAACTACAGCCACAACCACATGCTTCTTCATTGCTACAACACGTACCAATAATCATAATGTACACCAAAATTACACACTGCAGTATGCACCCACCTCCTCCCCCTACCAACAAAACAACCTGACTACCTGATTAGGGTCTAATACGCCCAACAGAAAGAAAGCGATACCATCACAAAACCAGCCCATACAAAACAGACTACTACAAGCCAAGCCACTTACTTCTATACTCAACCGGATGAGGGCTCCATTTCCATAGGGCAAATGAATCAATGATCCTCACCCAAAATTCACTCCTCACGTACATGATCAAGTACCCACTAACATCCTTCACCATGTGGGAACAGCTAAACCATAATCTATCCCCCTTTGCCAGCTTCCACAATAACATGCTTTACAAGAATAAAACAATCATAATATGGCCCATTTGCCCCAATCCACTCAAGTTATCCATTTGAGTCGGATAATAGAGCAATCACCTCATTCTCTACTAAGTTTGTCTCTACTGCCAGCTCCATAGGAGTTTTACCGTCCCCATTTACAGCCTGAGGATCAGCCCCCCTACAAAAAGATCATTCAGTATTCATCAGCCATGCCATTCAAGATCCAAGTGCTCCAATGCAGGTTGTGCTTCCATATATAGGGTCAACAATCGGACTTTACCTTGCTAGTAGTAATTTTGCAAAAGCTGCTCTTCTCCTGGTAACACAGCGATGGAGCGGCGTCCGACCTTTTGAATCGGTTGAATTTACATTTGCCCCATACTGTAGTAAAAGCTCGAGCATGCCGATGTCAGCGGTCTCACAAGCCAGGTGAAGCAATGTGCAACCATCTAAATCATCATCCACTACTATCTGGCCTCCTTCATTTGTTCCAACCGAGTTCACCGAGGCCGTTGAGCAACCAGAGCAGTGATTGACACCTGTTTGCTCTTGCAATAGCATTGCTTTAGCGAGCGTTAGAGAAGGGCTGAATGTGGCTTGGTCAAAGACCATATTGATGTCCACTTCGTTATTAATCATGAGACGGTATAAAGCCTTTTTGTCGTTAGCACGAACCGCTTCCCACATCTGCTGATGAAGATACTGGTTCTCCCGCGGCTTCCGAACAAAAAGCTTTTCCGCGTACTATAAACACAGGAAACCAAAATCAGACATGGCAAGTCTTAATCATATGCGATATCCACTCAACTGCAAAAGAATAAAGAACACTACAGCAATATTAATAGCAACAGTATATGTAACATACAGGGCAAATTTTAAGTATTGCAAATCAAGTTGCGGAACTATGTACCTTTGCATGGATGAACTTCTCCTTCACGGGTATAGAATCAGCAGCACTGGGTTTCCCAAGGAAAAGCAGTTGTGGTTTTGTAGATTTGTATGAGCTTCACCAGAAGATAAAATACAGGGGGGATGTAAGCAAGCACTCATAGAAAACAAACAATATATATAGTGGCAGGATAAAAGGAATCTCTACATGGATCAGAGAAAAGGATTACCCTGAAGAAATGACATCAGCTTGGAAGCAACTTCTTGATTGCAATAGCTCCTCCCAAACAGAGTTAGCAAAGGCATTTCCTAGAGACTGAAACAAACCTAAAACAGAAGGTTCCCAGACTTTAACATCCAGTGTAAGAGACCTCACCTGCAACACAAGTCCAAATGACAAAGAAGACGGTAATTAGTACACAAGAAGCACTTAAAATTCAAAAGTAGGACAAACTATGCAGTTGATCAGGTAATCGAATGGTAGGCCTATCGAGAATCACCGAATAGAATAATAACTGATTCACTTTCTTCACTAATGGTTTGTAAAGCTTAGATCCTGTAGTTGCATAAACTATTGTATTTTGTGATGCATTTAAAGATGCAAGTAAGCTCCAGATGGTGAAAACTCTGAAATGCCAGATTGGTGAAAATAGATGAACATACCTTTGATATGTGCACACCAAGGTTTCGATGAACACCTGAACACTCGATACAAACAAGGATACCAAGATTTAGGGATGCCCAATCTGGTTCCGGGGCACCACAATCAGCACACTTATCATTTCCACAGACTCTTCGTAACAGATCAATTGGCTTCTCAACAGACACTCTTTGCTGTTGTTGTGAACTTCTCAGCTGTCTGTCAAAATGTGCACTGGAATAGCTTCTCTCGCATGCGTACTCATCAACGCCAGGGTGGTCAAAATCGGTACTTTCAAATGAACTGCTCTCGCTTGCTGAACGATGATGACTACTTCCCATCGGACTGCCAGGAAGACCCTGAAATGCAACACACGTACAATCATAAAATGCACACAATATAACTGAAAATAATTTGATCATGAAACATTATCAATCATTACCCTCTCAGGAGCTTGAGAGCTAAGCAGTGATGCAATAACTCCTGTTATCTTCTCAATCCAATCCATTTGATCCAATGCACTCTCTGCCTGCACTGACAGGAACACTAGACATTGTTAGGGATCTGTATGGTTAAACACCACAATCACCCTCACCTCAACATGCAGAAAATAACCACTGTGCAGACATAAACAAGCATACATATAAATTAAAAACTTGCAGACATAAACCTTGGATTATAGATTATTTAATAATGTATCCCCCAGCATCATGGTGCACTAGTCTCAGAAAGACTTTATCATAAGTGATACCTGCAAAGTATAGTTCTTTGTTGGCGATATGATCCTAAAACAAAATCGCAGATCCGACTGGTCGGCATCAACTTTAATTGTCGATGTAAGAAGGTTCACAGTATGATGAGCAACCGATTTCTCATCGTGTACTCCTCCATGATGGTGAGATGAAAGCCACCGACTCAATAGTCCAGATCCAAGCTCAGAGCTATTTCTCTGACCAGTAAGCTGACTTCCCGAACCCTGAAATATATTGTGATGCTGTTAAGGATTGACTGTTGCGTGAGATATCATGAACAGAACTCGGGACAATCTGTTGATTTTGTAATGCTTTCACCTCTTACTAAAGCACTTACAGAAGGTTTACTGCACTGTTTGCGATAGTAATACAACATGCCTCGGCTATCAAGAACAAAAAACCTTCTTTTCCAGTCTCCTCTTAGGTTTGACGATCGTTTTGATAGATAACCTTGTCTGATGGTTTGTACCTGAAATTTTGCTTTGTAGCTCAGAAGAAGATACAGAACGAAGGCAAACCAACCCAAGTAAGATAGGATATTCTGTACCTTTCCCCTGGCAGCAGATTGCATAACTGCCTCTATCATTTTATGCGAACTTCTACCAATAGCTTGGATACCATCACCATTGGGGGATCCATTAGAACCGTTAGAAGACGATCTACTCTCACGATCCACCTGCCTCTTGTAGTCTTGCATCCTTTCATTCAGTGCAGCCTGTTCGTAATTGGATCTCTCTCTTGATTGTTGTGCATAAGTTAAAACCTGCAGATAACAAGAGGTATCATATTCTGATTACTCCAAATAGAGAACCTGAAAACACAACATTTACACTTGCAACAACTTATTCTGATAATCCATCTCCCTACATATCGTGTTTGGTCTAGTGTAAATATCATAAGAACTGGTTATCACATGTCCGATAACTGAAGAAACTAAACCAATAGTAGATGTTCCAAGATCTAGATAATTTTCCCAATTGAGGCTGCTAACAAACTAACAGTGCTGGTTGCTTCAGATATTAGTTTACCCACAGGTCTGTAACCTGTAACAACTGTAATTTATATTCTCACCCATTCAAGATTCCCAAGTTATGTTTCTGTATTCCCCACTCATCTCTAGCAGATACCACAGATATAAATATAGCACTAACAAGTAAAAGTTCCATCATCCTTGCCATTCAAGCCCTACTCACGTAATCAATGTCTAAGCCACAATATAAATGCAGAACTTGTACATTCATTCACAAAGTAAACCCTCCATGGCTTCCTCATATTCTATACTCCCAATCACAGTCTCGCATAAGAAAAAGATTGATTGACCAAATAAGCATTTCGGCAAATGACAACCAGTAAGAAGTAGCATTAGCTGAGATGTAGAACAAATAGACTGGCAATAAAAACAACAGCAGCATAATGACAAACCTGGTTTATATATGGCTCCATTTGGTGCAATAATTCATAACCCTACACATAATAACTTTAGTCATTGGCCTTTGCTTAAACGAGAAAAAAACTACAAAAACAATAACACAGAATCTACGAACCTGTTTGAAGTAGCGAAGATGCGCATCCATCGTGCCACTGACAGCTTCCAAAAATTCAAATCTCTTTTTCGCTTCAACATTAGAAAGGGTTGTTACCTAGACAGAGTAGGAGCAATTAAGTAAAGTCGTGTACCGAAGAGGACATGTAAGCTCAAACAAAAATATTACTACGGATAATTAGCGACACACCATCTGACTTGGTAGAAATACTTACAAGATTAAAGCGAGCTTTCTCGAAGGCAGACCTAGCATTATAGAGCTCCTGGCATAAATACCATGCCACATTAGCATAAAAGATAGAAAAGATAGTTCATCATAGTCAACAGAATTTTGAGAAAAGAGCAAAGAGATTACTATACCTCCTCCAAGACACTGGCTACATCAGACTTTGTGCCTTTCCTCAGTGCCAGAAACTTCTCTCGTGCCTAGAGAGAACATTAAAATTTGGGAATTGACAAAATACTAATGGAAAATGAACATTATAACCAACTGGCTGAAAATCCATACCCCCGCCCAGTTCTAAGTCCAAATATACTGTGCAACATTTCATGGAGAGAAAGTGTTGTAATAAATGTACATATTAGTACTTGAGTTTCCAGCTTATACAACGGAAATATTCATACTTTGGGAATCAAACAAGGCATCTTCGAAGTTATTCTGCTTATTTCGGATGACTGAATAATTTCTGAAGTCCTCGCAGTTATAGGCTACATGAACTGCAAAGGTATACTAATGCTTCTCCCACCAGCATAGAGGACTTCAATAACCAAGACAATGATGCAGAATGATGACTGATTATCCACATGCAGCTGAAAATTGCAAGCCCACTTCTAATAATAAAACATCCCTCCATTTTGTCTATGAGCACGGCAAAATCCATAAGGATTGTGATAGAAAAGACACACCTGATCATAGATAAGACTCGCCTTGTCAAAGCGCTTCCTCGCTTCCTGCAACAAGACAAAGACAGCAAGTTAAGCATTAAGCAGATATGATACAGCATCTATATACAATAAATGTCATCCTCGATAATGTTCTCTCATAAGAATCACACTGACTTCAAAGAAAGTTTGTCAAGTTTTTGTACCTTCACCTCATGCAAATCGATATTCACAAACTGTTGTAGTCTGTCATTTAGCATGTGCTCAACCTGGAAAACGAACCAGAGGGAAATAGGCTCAGTTCAGATGACAACAGATCAAACAACAGCACACTGTCAAAGATAACACTCCCTTGATAAGAATAAATTGTCGGACTTACCATTCTATTTTGGAGAAACAAAATTATAAAAAACAATCATAACCAACATGCTTAAGCTTAGCGCCAGCATATCTAAGAAATGAAAATCTATAGATCAATAGCAGACTTCACAGAACACTAAAATAAGGATAGCCAAACAAAATGCTGACCCAACCAATGGGAAATCAGGAATTTTACCTGTGACCTAAGTACTTCCTTGTATGTGCCAATTTCTCTCAATGCTATGGTAAACTTGGTCATAACAGGGCCTGCATGAACAACCAAAGATCTTTGAGCCGAGGCAAAACTTCTATCACATTACACCCATATCGTTAACAATTTAAGTGACAAAGATTGTGATCCTCGGACTCATTTATTGACCAAGAACCTCGGACTCATTTAAGAAAATGAAACGTAAGATAAACACAGTTTACAGAAGACCAACGACGAATGCTAAAAAACCACAAATGTCTAGCGACTATAAGAGTAACGAAGTCAAATTGAATTACCTCCGAAAGCCACACTAATGGGATCATTGTGCCCTCCACCAAAACTTTCCAGTGCACTAGCAAAAGCAATGTCTCCATCATATCCCTCCCCAAGTCCTTCACTGGCAATGAGAGATCAAAGACAAGTCCTCAAAGAACACATCGTTTACAGATATCATAGTTCACAAAGGAAGGCAGGCAGAGAAATTGGGATAGAATGGGGGTAGTTTATTCATCAAGAGGTAGAAACACAATTTCCCCATTCAAAGCACGTACTACGCAAATTGACTCAACTGAACCATCTTCAAGAGTCTAGTTCGAAGCATTCTAAAACAAATACAGGGCCTGACTGAGTTCATTTTTCTATTGCCCTGTGGATAAAAGGAATAGGATCAATAACAGAATGAAAAGGGCATACGTGTATTTTCGACATCCTTTGTAGAACTTCAAGCATCGTTCCCTCAATGACTCGGCACTATCCTCCAAGGATAAGATCTGTTTCACCATAGAAAGAACAGAACTGAGAATCAAACAATAGGTAGTAAACACTATCAAAGTAGGAAACATGCAATTGACTGAACCCTACCACACACACCAAAAGGGTAGACGATAACAACTACAGAATTAGGAAAGAGGAGCGAGCTGGGGAGGTAAGCAACAGGGGACTGACACCCACAGTATCATCAAAGTCAGGGAAGTAAAAGCAGTTGCAGGGCATGGAGAAAGAGAGCTACGAAAGGAGAGTGAGTCGGCATTCTTAGACAAATATTAGCCGGTGAAATTCTCCAAGTCATTACAAGCCCAAGAACTTCAATAACTGGAGAACGAACTAGTTAGTTTTCAGTTTAGCTGTCCTTGGTGGAGAGTGGATGAAAATTGCCCATCAAATTGGCACAAAAACAAAAGGAAATAGCGGTGAATGAGCTATTTTTTCGCCGGTGACATAAAGGCCAGTTCCAAAACCATTAGTTGCACAAAGAGCTAAGAATCAATAATTGCATTAGCTCTTTAACAGGTCGCGGAAGTTAAGCCAATCCATGAAGGATGGTTACCCCCTAAAGGAAGGAAGGAAGGAAAAGAGGGAGAAAAAAAAAAAAAACATGTGGAAAGGACAAGAGAGGAAAGGAACAGGAAATCAAAATCCCGGGTTCCCGAAAACACAAAGAATCAGCTGGTTGGAAAATGAAGGAACAGAAATCGGAGGGGGAAGCTTTGAAATCAAAAGTTGAGCGCAAGGTAGGGTTCCTAAACCAAATGCCAAAACCCAAAAAGAGACAAAGCGGAAAGAAACAAACCTGCTTGCGGAACATAGGAGAGTCATCGAGCTTGGCGAAATGCATATCGACGGGGACGGAGTTTGACGATCTGCCGGCCTAGTTGGTAGATACGGAGGAGCAGTAACAATCATCAATCACCAGCAACGGTCGATCTCGGAAGTTTTGCTTAATTACGATGACAGGCCATAGTCACAACAGTAGCCACAGTACAGGGGAAGCGCGGGATGGGAAATAAGCTTCGATCCGCGTTGGCGATGGATTCTTCCGGTGGTGTATCTGCACTGCAAGTAATTGACTGGGATTTAGGAGGGAGGGGGGGAATTGAAGGGACTGGAAAGGGAAGGGAAGGCCAAAACGTGAGAGAAACCCTAGAAAGAAAGTGATAATGAGAAGGGAGTTTAGCTCGGTCAGCAGTAGTAGAGTGTAGTGTAGAGAAAGGGAGAGAGTGGTCCCGGAGTCTGGGGGATAGCAAAGCGTGCCTCTGAAATCCGACGATGATTGCGGTGGTGGCGAGGCGAGTGAGTGAGTGAGTGAAAAATACTGAATCCTGAATAATAGTGAGGCGAGGCGAGGCGAGGCAAGGCGAGGGAGAAGGAGGGTCTCAGCCTTTGGGAGCGGAGGGAGGTGGAGGTGCAGCAGAGGGTCGGTGGCAACTGGTAACGCCCCGCTCTCTCTCTCTCTCTCTCTCTCTCTGCGACTGCGTCCTTCCTTTTTCACCTTTACGTTTTTCTGTTTTACCACACGGCACGGCGGAGGAGTAGAAGGAGATTATTGTGATTGTGTTGTGCCATTGCCACCGTACTAAAGATGCCTTCGGCTTTTCCTTTACGTTTTTTTTTCTTTCTTTCTGTTGTCGTCGTGGGGTCCGCACCAATTTTCCCTCCACTTCCTCCCTGATCCCTCCCGCTAAATATAAACTATTAATTACGATTTTTTTTGTATAATTACGAGAAAAAAAAATTAAGCTAAAAGGGGAATGTAAAAATACAAGACAGGAGTGGAGTGAGATGGGCCTGCGGCCCAGAGCGAAGGTTAGAGACTTAGGGGGGCACAAAATCCTCTTATATCCGTCACATACTGCTTCATTTCATAGCTGACTCGATACACATATTATTATTACCCATGCCGACGTGACACATGTAGCAGTACATGTTTACCACTTTCCTAATAATTTAAACTGCTACTGCTACTGGTACTACAAATGAAACAGAAAAGCTGACTGGCAACACATGACGATAGTAGAGAGCGATGGTGAAGACTAGAGGGCTGCTTGCTTTGCTACTGCTAGTGGTGGTGCATTTGTTTGTGGTGGGCACTCAGCAACTCACATCACCCGCACCAACCCCTGTCCCAGCCCACCCTTTACTTATATTCAAAAAGTTACTAAGCAAAGCAAAATGATCAAACACACACAGCATCGTTAGTTTTTTAATTAATTAATTAGTCACAAAGTATACAACAACTAAAGCATCAAAAAAGGATTTAGTAAAGAACAAAAAAATAAGAAAAGGGAAATGGAGAAAACGAGGAAGCTGGGGCCGGCAGTCAGACAGCCGGACAGACAGACAGAGACAGGGACACCACCTCATTTCTCAATATTAATTTATTTATTTAGTATAGTAAAGCTAAAGTAAAACAACCGCGCAAACATTGATAAGCAAAATCCAGAACAGCAAAAAAGGAAGAGCCAAATAACGATGACGGAGCTGTTGCTTTGCTCCGTTCCTTTCCATTCCATTCCCCACTGTCCTTTGACTTCGTACAAAATCGCTTCTTCGTTTCTTACAAATCTCCCAACTCCCCACATCATGTTTTACTTACTGGCTGCGCCAAACACGTATTTGTCTCCCCTTTCCTTCCTGGGCTTCTGCTTTGCTCCTAAACTGATATCCCAGAATAACTCACTAGAATGCTCTGCCCCTTTGCACCGCTTAAGCTGATCAGCCCAACTCTCTACAACTCGAACTTAAGCCCAGTAAGACTGTGTCCACTGTCCAGGCCAAGCCCAATCTTGGCCACTCAGCTTGTACCAAAACCAAAAGGATTATTCAAAACCTATCACTATATAAACCCACCACACTTGGCCAGGGATGAAACAAAATCCAAACCCACAGGTACCCACCCCGACCCAACCCGGTCAACGCGGGTAAAACTCGTGTTGATAGATTTTGGGTTTAAACTCATTCACTATTCACCAGGTTGGGTTGGGTTTGGGTTTAGGTAAACCCGCCCCATGGGTACCCGCCCACATCCATATAATTAATTTTCTCGGTATATTTAATATTCTAAACAACCAATCTTATTTATGTTTGTGGAGACATGTCTAATTTTTTCTTTCTAATTGTGTAGAATGAAGTTGATGTTACTGAGTGGAGAGTGAAAAAACTTAATTGACAAGGAGAAAGAAGTTTTCAATTAATCATATTATTTATGGATAATTTATGATTTGCTTCAATTGTCTTGTGTTTTCTAGATTGGTGTAGAACAATTTGTATAGTTAATTTGTGATTTGCTTGAATTTTCTAGAATGGTGTTTTATATATGGATAATTTGTATTGAGAGATTGATATTTGACTTTAATTTTGACAGGAACTTGTTATTGTAAATTTTTACGACAAAACCCCGTGGGTACCCAACGGGTTAGGATGGGTTTGAGTTTTTCAAACACAGTGGGTTTAACCTCGGGTTTTTTTCACGAATAAACCCATGTGTTTGGGTTTGGCAAAACCCGACCCAACCCGACCCATTGCCATCCCTACACTTGGCTAACAAGTGACTAGATCTCAATAGGATGGCAACAAAACCCGAACCCGCGAGTACCTAACTCGGTCAACGCGAGTTTTGGGCCGGCTTCAGGTTTAAACTCGTCACTATTTATCAGGTTGGGTTTGGGTTTAGTTAAACCCGCCCCATGGGTATCCGGCTACACCCATATAATCAATTTTTTGAATGGCTAAACATCGCCCTAGTTTTACTATTATCGCCCTAAAATAAAACATATAATTACCAAATTGACCTTAATTAACTAATAGAATTTCTTCCGGCGTGGCCCTACTACGTGCACTCCAAGAACCGCACCCTTGACACCGAAAACAGAAATCACTTCGACGCCGACCGGTCCAAACACCCATCCTCCATCCCGCCGCCGTTGGACTGGTCTATTAGCGGAGAAGAACTAGGTCAGTGAAATCGATTGAGAATGGAATGGTGAGGTTGATGGTGGAAGCCATAGTCATCGACACCCATTGTACAAACTCCAAACTCTCAATCAATTAGCATCTTACATGTCAATTCATCCTCAGAAATATTAATCGACCTCTTCAGTTCTGCAGAAAGTGGAAGCCATCAAATTAGAAACAGGGAAAACCCAAGTTTTAGCTCATTTGGACCATCAATCACTCAACCACGCAGTCAAACCTCATTCAAACATGCCAAATTATCCATTTGCAAGTCTACAATCAAAAAGGGCGTTCCACAATTGTTAAAATAAACCCTCAATTTGATTCAGGGTTATTTATAGTCTACAAATAGACTACGGATCAAACGATCACAATTGATAACATGAACCCTCCGCTGATTACTATGGATGGAATTGACGTCATTTCATTGACCAGAAAAGAGTATATCTGGCTTCTGTATTTCTAATGGTGTTCTGCTTGGAGTCCGGCGAAAAGAGCGACTTTTGCTCAGAGGACTGTAAGTTGGGAACTCCAAAGTTTATTTGTTTCAACCATTCAGTCTATGTCAATCACCTCTCTGATTCTTGTTCCGGAACGAACACCCAAATCATGGAGTCCCATTCACCTTCTCTCGTCGACGGATTCAGAACTCTTTCGTTTCAACCTCGTCTAAGAAAAAAAAGATATTGAAGAGTGAAGAGCCAAAAGACGCAGTAAAACTAGGGCGATGAACAACCAAAATTTTCAAAAATAAAAAAAAGATAAAGAGGTCATTTCTACTTTCAAGTTAGGGCGATTACTATAGAGATAGGGAGAGAATTAGCAATCCCCTTCATTTCCCCTGTATATTTAATATTCTACACAACTAATCTTCTTTATATTTGTGGAGACATGTCTAATTTTTTCTTTCTAATTGTGTAGAATGAAGTTGATATTATCGAGTGGAGAGTGAAGAAGCTTAATTGACAAGGAGGAAGAAGCTTTCAATTAATCATGTTGTTTATGGATAATTTGTGATTTGCTTAAATTTTCCTAAGTTTTCTAGATGAGTGTTGAACAATTTGTATGGTTAATTTGTGATTTACTTGAATTTTCTAGAATGGTGTTTTATTTATGGATAATTTGCATTGAGAGATTGATATTTGACTTTTATTTTGATAGGAACTTGTTATTGTAAATTTTTTTACAGCAAAAACCCATGGGTACCCATGAACCCGCGGATACCCAGCGGGTTGGGTTTGAGTTTTTCAAACCCAGTGGGTTATACCCAAGGTTTTTTCACGGATAAACCGATGGGTTTGTTGTTCGGAAAATTCTCAGGAACGTTGTGGAGTGGCTGGTTGCAGGTGGCAAAGTGGACAAAGAGCAGGGAAAGAGGAGCTTAGAGGAGTTTCTGAGCAGGCTCTAAGCGCTATGGATTGGGTTCTGCTCTCTCCCCCTTTCTCTGGTTGCCGTGAGGATCTTTTTCTGTTGGGGCTTTGGCCTTTGGCTTGTGTTCTTCTCCTGCGAGGGCCTGGTGTGCTGCTCATGTGAACTGTATCTTCTTGGCCAGAGGCTTGTCTCTTCTGTTGGTGTTAACTTTGCAGGGGGTTTTGGGTGATGCCCTTTTGTTCGGGTGCCTTATGGGCGGTGTATTTCCGGCGGTTGGCTGCAGAGGAGGTCTGGCCCTCCTAGCAGTTCTCTTCCTCTTCGTTTCTTTTCCTCTCTTTTCTTTCTTTCTTTCTTTCTTTCCGTTTTAGTTCGTTGGTTTCGGTTTTTAGGGGATCAAGCCTTTTGATCCGTCCTCTTAATTTTCTTTTGGAGCAGCTTTGTTTTCCTGCTCTGCTGTACTTTTGGTTTTTAGTTGGCTTTTAATAAATTTCACCTTCATAAAAAATAAAAAAAAAACCGATGGGTTTGGGTTTGCCAAAACCCGACCCAACCTGACCCATTGTCATCTCTAGATCTCAAATAAACTGAGTTGCCTACTTTGGGAAACGGTGGGGTCTGGTCCAGACCGGAACATATATACAGTCTACGGTCCAGACCAAAAGTGAAACACCCTAACCCGGCCGGGTACTACTTTTACTAAAATGCCCTTGATAAATAAAATGCTCAAATCTTAAATTGCAGCGGAAAAAAATTTTCATAAATAAAATACTGAAAACACACACTTGTAGTTCAGAGCAAAGCCCTATCACGTAGGCGAATTAATCTCAAACTTTAAATCTCAATCTGTTCTCCAGTCTATACTCATAATCATAAAAGGTAAATAACTAGGTAGTCTCTGTCGTTGCTGCTACTGAAAATCTTAACTATGTATCCTCCGTGACGCTTGCACTGCCCTCCTCTAGCTGATTGCTCTCGAACTTTTCCTCTCGAACTCGCTGCTCTCTAACTGCTCCTCTAGCTAGCTGCTACCGATCTGGTTCTCGCTCATTCCCTTACTAAGGCCTGGTGAGTGAGTCGGGGTCAGTCTACGCCCTTACATTTTAAAATTTCTAATAATTTTGCACTACTTCTCAAACACTTAAACTCAAACGAGGGAAGTTGTTTGTACTTCCATTCTTAAAAAGCTTAACTCTTAAAACTATATTCTTAAACCTCAAATCTTAACTTAAATATTTGACTGACACTGGGATCCCTCACTAGCTAGTCCGGTTGCCAACTCATACGTATGAGAAGCCATCCAGGCTTTCCTTAAACTTAAACTTAGTTAGGGGAGTCGTAACGATTCATCCCCCTAACATCTTAAAGTTATCGTGGTGGCTCTTCACCACGATTCTCAAGAGCATAACTGCTGCTCATCTTAAAAGTCTCAAGAGCATAACTGCTGCTCTATCTCAAAATCTCAAATGGCAACGGACTGGCGCTAGTGACTAAAAACTCTTAAAACGGTTCCACCTTTTTCGAAGATGAAGTACTTCTTAAAAAGGACTTGTTCTTAAACTTTAACAATAACTCATAGACATAAAGCTTCAAGTAAGAAATAAACTCATCCACAATTCACTTTAACAATAGCTCAACCATCGCACATATCATCAACACATATTCATGCAATATCAAACATGAATCAAATACTGCACGCACATTACGTAAATCAATACTTAAATAATACTCAAAGCAAATACTTGAAAAACCGTAAGGCGTAGAATTTACCCCCTTTACACTCACCTCAAAAGGATGACTCTGCTTAGACTAACTCCAACCCTTGCTTGCAAATTGTTAGAAAGTGAACAATTTGCCTTTTTTCATCTCCAACACATCAATAATTTTGCTTCCAAATTTGGAGAAGGGAGTGTTGGGGTGGATAGGTAGCAGCCTCCATGGAGAAAAGGGGCAAAAATACAAGCTGGAAGGGGGACCCCGCGCGTGCGTGCAGGCGCCCCCCCCCCCCCCCCCGCGGGTGGTCCTCGCCTGCACGCGGGGTCCCCCTGCTGCTGCATTTTTTTTCAATTTGTTTGATTGGTTATTTGTGTTGGTGTTTTTGCGTTTTAGTTTGAAAGAAGTAACATAATGACAATAAAACGGTCACATTGCAACAGACACATTTTAACGGCCATAAAACGGTCATATTTTTTTTTCTATATAATGAGTAACTTCTCATGGTTTTTCTGCACTCATTCTCAAATCAATCTCTCTCATTCTCATCTATTTATCATCTCTCAAAACAAAAACATGTCAAGTAAGAGAGGACCCAATTGGAAAGCTCATGAAGATGTAAACTTGTGCAAATCTTGGATATCAATATTGGAGCGGTTGGCATCAATCAAAAGAGCACGAGATTATGGGAAAGGGTGGACAGGGAATTTCGAAGAAGCGATCCTACAACAATTCGTACTACGGATTCAATGGAATCCCGACTGAGACTTATCAGTAACAAATGTAAAGTTTGGAAGGGAGCTTTGTAGAGGGCGGAGAGGAGTCAAACAAGCGGTACCAACCAAGTTGATGTGGTATTCTTTTGCAGAAGCGATCCTATAACATTCCCCTCGCTTCTACGATTCCGTAGGCGCTGACAGTTCCTCATTTGGACGTCAATTGATCGAGTAATGACCAAAATAAACATTCTGTCAGTTTAAAAGTACCAGGTACCGAATTTGCAATTTTCCTGTCAACATAGTTGACCACAACCCCTCTGTAAAATTGCCGAAATAATCCACCAACTTTTCAAATTGTCCATAATGGTACCTGAACTTGACAATTTTTCATCCAAACTTTCGATGCTCGTTTCTCCCTCGTCCGAGGTCAGAATCCGATTTCGTCGACACAGTGATGCTCCTGGGATTGCCCTCTACGAGATGATACCTACCACTTGACGAATGGTCGAAGTCGACTACACCGGGGCCGCCAACGCAACCTCCCGGCGAGTCTCGTACGCCTCTAGCGTATCCACCGTCGAGCGAGGGATGATGGGGAGGTGCGGAGCAACCGGCGGTTCGGAGCGGAAGGGGAGTTTGAGGCTGCTGCTGTGACCTTGATGGTTGTCGTCCGCTGCTGCTGCTGGTCGTCGCGGGGTCGGGGAGAGGAAGTGGAATGGTGGGGCGGCGCTGGGGAAAGGGTTTGGGGAAAATAAATAATGGGGAGGGGTTTGGGAGGGTGTGGGACTGTGGCCGCTCGGCCCTCTCGTCCCATTACTTTAAAATATTTTTTTTCCTATTAAATCATAATAATAATAACAATTATGTTATTATTATTATTATTATTATTCCTAGCCAGCGATTGTAATCCTTCGTACGTAACCGTTAACCCAACCGTTTACGTATTTTGGTCGAACCTGAAACCAAAATTTGGGGTGTTACATTTCCTCCATCCTTATAAAAAATTTCGTCCCCGAAATTTGCTCGAAACTCATCCTTCTATCAACACCCTTCTTATACTTCCTTCCCCCAATCATTTCTTCTTACCACAACAACTTCATTGGTAACCTTTGGTCATTTATATTTCCTTAGCTGGTAGCATTCGTGCAATCTTGAGTGACTCCCTACCCTTTTTGTTTCACAACTTGATCCAAAAGTGATGAAACAAAATGCTGATTTGACAGGACATGTTGACCAATTCTCCTGGTAGTTGTTGTTGAACCCAAGTCCAGAATCGAGATATCACATTTCCCCCCTCCTTAAGAAAAATTTCGACCTCGAAGTTTGTTCATCTTGATAACCCAAAGTCCCACTTGAGGTAATCCTTCCACTACATGGATTTATACTTCATTTACTTTGTACAACCTTGAGCTATGATTCCTTCCCTCCAATTCGTGTGGTTCTTGGTCGAATTATAACTCACTCATTTCTCCTAAACTACTTACTCCGCTAGCGTCTTACTCAAAGCGACTATGTATTTGTGGCACTCTCCTTCATCAACGCCTTTGATGTTGTGAAGAATTCTTAGCTCATATTGTTCTCAATGGGTTGCCTTGGGTCTCTACTTAGGATCCCCTAAGAAACATTAAGGAAATAAATTCTCGGCCAGTCCTATTCTGGACTTGACCCGTCGTAACTTCATCTCATAATGCGCCTCGACCTTGAACTACGTTCTCCATATCCTGACTGCTGATGCCTCTACTTGAATTCTCGGACATAGATGTCTGTAGTGAACGTTTAACCTGCTGAATGGCTTACTCATAGTTCGATTCTTAGGTATTACTTCTTCCCCATTTATAGACCTCATTATTCTCCTCTTGGTAACTCCGCTTTAAGCACAACTTAACTCCGCTTCCCTTGGGAGTCCCCGTACCATTTCATCTGCCATTCTTTGACCACTTCAGTGCATCCAATATGTTCTCTAAATCCATACTTCCTTTTCCCTGTACGGTTTCCCTGTCCAAGAAATTTTCACCCGAGAGATTGTCACCTTTCACCCTCATAGGTGATCTTGGTTTCCCTCAGGGGTATCCCAGCAGGTTCCCTAAACTCATATCCCTACTACTACTTTACTCACGACCCTTCTTGAGGTTCCTCGCTAGTTCTAGATGTCCCTTGTAATCGATGTAGTCCTCTTTTCACTTATGTACTTTGGCCTATAAGGTTTACCTTTCCATTATTCTTGACGACCTTGATTCCACTTTAATATTGATTGAAATTTCTCGATGGACTTCCTATGGATCAATTGTTTTTCACTCGTACTCAACCTAATACTTCATTGATGTCTTCTGCATTTCTGCTTCGACCCTTCCTAACTATTTCCCCCATCTCTTTGAACTCGGGACACTTACACATATTCCCAATCCTTTATCAGGAACTTTCGTGCCCTTCCTCGACTCCATACATTCTTCAATATCACTAATGTCGCTTCACAGTTATGGTCTTAAAGATGGCTTTCAGAAGTCCATAACTACTTCTAGATTTCTTATCAATCACTAAATGATTTAGTGATACATTCGCACAACGAAACTCGTAAACCCCAATTTAGACTTGTCCAATGGACTCCTTGAAATCTCAATGAAATTCTTCTAGCCCTTTTTTTTGCTCTCTCCTAGTACGCTACATATGTCCTCCTTATCACAACCAATGAAACCCTTCTTGAATTCTCTGACATTTATTAGAACTTCATTGAACATTTTCCCATAAGGTCCCTTGCATTTCCCCTTTCAATGGTCCAACGATGATCCTTGTATCTTAGACTTCTCGACTTTTCGTGATGATGGTAATTTATACGGTCTCTCAAATCCCTATCCATCTTCTTTCCAGCTCGGTGTTGTTTACTAGTACATTGTTATTCTTGATCCAAGCTCGTCCTCTATCTCAATTTTCTTGATGCTTGTCTTGTTCATTTTAAAGGCTTGCTATCAGCCTAACTCCCCAGGGTCATGTACCCTCTTTTCTAGTGATGTAGTTTATCTACAAGGGTTCCTTTATCGTCATTATGTAAATGACCCTGACTCCTCTCCGCCTTGCCCTTTTGACTTCTTGACGTCCTTTCATACCCCCTGTAACCTACTTATTTCCTCCTTTGCTTCATTTATACTACCCTAGCTTCTCTTGAAGTCTAAGCTTTCCACTTCTCCTTGTCACTGTGTTGTAATAGCGTTGACCACTAAAACTAGTTAAGGGAATTTTCGTGGTACCTCTTTATTTCTTGACTCGCCATTGCTTAGGGTCAAGGACCCTGAAATTCTCCCATCATTATAGCTACTAACATCTAGTGATTGCAGCTCTTTCTTCGGAGATTCATAGTTCTCCTATTTGTATATCTTTACCTATTAGGTCACTTGCTAGTAGCTAAGTAGAAAAATCCTCGTAGTGCTCCTTTAACTCCTTTGATTCCTCGTACCTATACCTCGGGATAGAACTTTGCGATTGACACACCCTTTTATTAGGACTAAAGTTATTTATCTTAATACGATTAGAGTAGACTGGAGATTCTATAAACACTTAAAAGGAGACCCTTGACTCATTTTCCTTTCCTTTAAAACAAAACCTTTAAAAACTGAGACCGACATTCCAGTATTCCTTGGAAACCAAGGAACAGAGGAAGACATGCTCTGATACCAAAATGAAACACCCTAACCCGGCCGGGTACTACTTTTACTAAAATGCCCTTGATAAATAAAATGCTCACATCTTAAATTGCAGCGGAAAAAAAAATTCATAAATAAAATACTGAAAACACACACTTGTAGTTCAGAGCAAAGCCCTATCACGTGGGCAAATTAAACTCAAACTTTAAATCTCAATCTGTTCTCCAGTCTATACTCATAATCATAAAATGTAAATAACTAGGTAGTCTCTATCGTTGCTGCTACTGAAAATCTTAACTAGGCATCCTCCGTGACGCTTGCACTGCCCTCCTCTAGTTGGTTGCTCTCAAACTTTTCCTCTCGAACTCGCTGCTCTCTAACTGCTCCTCTAGCTAGCTGCTACCGATCTGGTTCTCGCTCGTTCCCTTACTAAGGCCTGGTGAGTGAGTTGGGGTCAGTCTACGCCCTTACGTTTTAAACTTTCTAATAATTTTGCACTTCTTCTCAAACACTTAAACTCAAACTGAGGGAAGTTGTTTGTACTTCCATTCTTAAAAAGCTTAACTCTTAAAACTATATTCTTAAACCTCAAATATTAACTTAAATATTTGACTGATAATGGGATCCCTCACTAGCTAGTCCGGTTGCCAACTCATACGTATGAGAAGCCATCCAGGCTTTCCTTAAACTTAAACTTAGTTAGGGGAGTCGTAACGATTCATCCCCCTAACATCTTAAACTTATCGTGGTGGCTCTTCACCACGATTCTCAAGAGCATAACTGCTTCTCATCTTAAAAGTCTCAAGAGCATAACTGCTGCTCTATCTAAAAATCTCAAATGGCAACTGACTGGCGTTAGTGACTAAAAACTCTTAAAACGGTTCCACCTTCTTCGAAGATAAAGTACTTCTTAAAAAGGACTTGTTCTTAAACTTTAACAATAACTCATACACATAAAGCTTCAAGTAAGAAATAAACTCATCCACAATTCACTTTAACAATAGCTCCACCATCGCACATATCATCAAACATAATCATGCAATATCAAACATGAATCAAATACTGCACGCACATCACGTAAATCAATACTTAAAAATGCTCAAAGCAAATACTTGAAAAACCGTAAGGCGTAGAATTTACCCCCTTTACACTCACCTCGAAAAGATGACTTTGCTTAGACTCTGAAAATTCCAAAACTCCCTCCTATAACATTCCCCTCGCTTCTACGATTCCGTAGGCGTTGACGGTTCCTCGTTTGGACGTCAATTGATCGAGTAATGACCGAATTTGCAAATTTCCAGTCAACATAGTTGACCACGCCCCTCTGTAAAATTGCCGAAATAATCCACCAACTTTTCGAATTGTCCATAATGGTACCTGAAATTGACAATTTTTTGTCCAAACTTTCGATGCACGTTTCTCCCTCGTCCGACGTCAGAATTCGATTTCGTCGACATGATGATGCTCCTGGGATTGCCCTCTACGAGATGATACCCACCACTTGACGAATGGTCGAAGTCGACTACATCGGGGCTGCCGACGCAACCTCCCGGCGAGTCTCGTACGTCTCTAGCGTATCCACCATGGAGCGAGGGATGATGGGGAGGTGAGGAGCAAACGGCGGTTCGGAGCGGAAGGGGAATCTGAGGCTGCTGTTGTGACCTTGATGGCTGTCGTCCAGTGCTGCTGGTGGTCGTCGCGTGGTCGGGGAGAAGAAGTGGAATGGTGGGGCGGCACTGGGGAAAGGGTTTGGGGAAAAGAAATAATGGGGAGGGGTTTGGGAGGGTGTGGGACTGTGGCCGCTCGGCCCTCCCGTCCCATTACTTTAAAATATATATATTTTTCTATTAAATAATAGTAATAATAACAATTATGTTATTATTATTATTATTATTCCTAGCCCGCGATTGTAATCCTTCGTACGTAACCGTTAACCCAACCGTTCACGTATTTTGGTCGAACCTGAACCCAAAATTCGGGGTGTTACAAAAAGTCTAGAGTATACCATAGACCAGACCACAAACTATAAGGTCTAGACAAGACCACGCATGTGCGGTCTGGTCTAGATAGACCACATTGAACAAAAAATAAATAATTTGATTAGTCAATCACACAAAAAATTGAATCCATAGTCAAGAAAAAAATTTGTTTTTTCCCTTAAAACATAACCAACATGCATGAATAGTTTTGACACCATAAATCTCAGTAAATAACAAAGATACAAAGTCAAAGCATCCCAACATGCAGCATAACGTCATAAACATTTACATAATTTCATATGGAGACACGGTCGAGAAGACAAGTTTCTCAAAATTAAGAATGAGATTTGGGTTTCGTTGTGGGAGTTGGGAGAGTGGTCGAGTGAGGTGCTTAAAAGTATTGAGAAGTCTGCTGGGTACACAGTTTGGTCCCGATAAACAATGGTCTAGACCAGACCAGATCAGATCAAGAGATCAAAACATCATATAATGCAGATCATGGACCAGATAGATCATAGTTAACGGTCTACGGTCCGATTTGGACAATAGTTTTTCAAGCAGTTTGGTCTATTTTCCCAGCCCTACTAAAAAGTGGCTGGATCCCGATTTGGAGCATGTCTTTCATCTTTCTTAGTGTTTATTTAGGCTGGAGCATGCTTTTCATCTCATTTCTAAGTTCTTTCGTCTCTTTAGAAGAGTAATCTGAGGATCTGGAATTGCTTGATCTGCATTTACAGCTTTGGGAGCTCCCCTTCCCCCCCCCCCCCCCCAATTCCTTGTTATTAAAGGATCGAGAAGGCGAAATACTGTATTGCTTCTTATGTAGTAAAGTCGGTGATGTCTCCATCAGTATTATAATTGATCAATTAGTGAGAATGTTTGATAAACGACAGATGATTTGGTGAAATTCTTTATGCATTTCACTTATAGCTCTGCTGCTGATTGTATACACTCTATGAAGAAGACTACATGACAATGGTTCTCTAACGACCTCGTCCTCCAAGATAAATACACGTGTCCTATCTATACAACTATATAACGTATAATTTATATCTATACAAAACTATGCGTCTCACTTGGAACCCTGCAGATCACTGGGACAGGGCTGAGCGTCTTCTTCTTCCTCTGCAGTTGACCATTGCTGGAACTTTACTCTTTCCTGGTTTCCCTCTTTCACTCCATTCGTAGAGTTTGACAGCCCCCCCAAGCTAGAGAGTATATATCGTATACTCCTAGTTTGAAGATAAAACATTTGAAATGGAGAGCGCTCGGCCCCTTGGTGAAAATGTCAGCTAGGTTCTGATAGACCATTGATTGCACATGTTTATACCTTCATTCTTGAGCCGTTTGAGAGTCGATTCTCGTGTTTTAATTTAACACTAGGTTGTGTGTTTATGTCATATTTCAGGACTTGGCGTTGACGTGAAGGCGAGGAAATGAGTTTGGATCAAGAAGGAGGACACTGGAGTGAAGGGTGCTGGAAGAGCAAAATACCCGGCCAGGAGTTAAAATACCCGGCCGGGTAAAATGCAAAGAGAGGCGGGGGATTCGTGTTTTAGACGCCAAAAAGGCAGAAGGGGTCCCGGCCGGGGAGCTAAAATACCCGACCGGGTATTCTGGACCTTGATCGGGTATTAATCCCCTAGCTGCTGCACATCGTTTTGAAATACTCGGCCGGGTATTATGGCCGGGATCGCGACCTACTGCTTTTTAAGGGAAATAAGACCAATTTTTGAGGGGTTCCGAGTTTTAGAGATAAAAAGCTGATACCTAGAGAGAGAGAGTGACGAACCAGATTCTCCAAGCGCCCTAGATCGATCTTCATCACCATTGGAGCTCGGCTTAAGCTTGGAGAAGTGTCGATTGATTGCCAGAAGCAGAATCCCATTCTTCACAGCATGGTTTCCGCATCTGCGCTAGATTTCCCTTCTCTCTCTATGAAGTAAACTCTCTCACTCACCTGAGTATGAAGAGCCCTAGATTTATATGTTAGGTCTGATTGTATGAACCCAAGTACGAATTCATTGATGTTGATTATATTCAATTGAGGTTTGATTTCCTGAATGGCATGAATCCTGATCAAATTCCTGTTATTTCTGATTTGACCTAGAAAGAGAATATCTGCCTAGGTTGATAGAGCACCCTTGATTGAAGGTAGTGAATTGACGACTTTAGTCGAGGAGTCAATTCACTATTCTGTTCCGGATTTACTCTGGTAGAGGAGGTTTGGTTCGTTAGGGCCTTAATCTGTTTACTCCGGTGGAGGTTAGTCGCCCGCTGGGGACTCAGATTGAGAGGGTCTGGAGACCTTTAGTCGAGACTGCAGACTTTTGAAGAACCTCCTGAGGACTCAGATTGAGAGGGTCTTGAGACCTTTAGTCGAGACTGCAGACTGTTTAAGAATCTAGGTTGATAGAGCACCCTTGATTGAAGGTAGTGAATTGACGAATTTAGTCGAGGAGTCAATTCACTATTCTGTTCCGGATTTACTCCGGTAGATGAGGTTTGGTTCGTTAGGGCCTTAATCTGTTTACTCCGGTGGAGGTTAGTCGCCCGCTGGGGACTCAGATTGAGAGGGTCTGGAGACCTTTAGTCGAGACTGCAGACTGTTTAAGAACCTCCCGCGGTATAACTATCATTGAACTTGAACTTGGTGAATTACAACCTGGCTTAACTGCAGTCTAGGGGGAACCATATCTGGGTGACCTCTCTCGACTTTGAACACAACTTTCACTGTTTTTGCTTGCTAGTTTAGTTAGACCTTCACTACACTTGAACCGCTAAATAATAAGATTTTCACAGAGTAGTCATCACACCTAGGAACCGGGTTGACATTTAGAACTAAACCCGCTATACGCATTAGTAAGTGGTTACACTTGTACACTTTCTAGTGTGACGGTAGAGGCGTGTCAAGTTTTTGGCGCCGTTGCCGGGGATGGCTAGGTTGTTGAAGAAACTTGATTTCTATTACTTTAGCATTTCTTTTCCGCATTGACTGTTTGCTTTTTCCCACTTGTCCCTTCACGGGTTTGCTTGCTTGGCTGTGTGCAGGTAGTGCATGACCCGTAGCCAGTCAGGAGGTTTACTACCGTTAGATCCGGAGCTAGAACGCACCTGTCGCCAGCTAAGGAGACAATAGCGAGCAAGTCTAGCTACGGAGAAAGTGCCCATCGACGGCCATCTGAGCAGCGACTCCGAAGAGGAATACGAGATGGGCGACGAGCACAACATGGGGAACCTTAACCTGGGGCAGAATCAACCCCTCTGGATGCCCATGCAGGTTCCCTTAGTGAATCAGGTCCTGGCGAACAACCCAGTCCCCCAGGCAGATGGGGCTCAACATCCACCACCCCGTCGGGTCCTACTAAGGAGTACTACTACACTCCACGGGTCACCGACATCAACCCCATCATCTTGTATCCGCCCATTCCATCAAACAACTTTGAGATCAAGCCATGCCGGATTCAACTGATTACATCCTCTATCCAGTTCCATGGCTTGAAGGATGAGGAGGCGAAGGTGCACCTTTCCCGGTTCCTGGAGTTGACAAATGGATTCAAAATGAATGGTGTACCCGATGATGCGATCACTGTCCATCACGTTGTGGGACGACTTGGCCGACAAGTTTGTGCACAGGTACTATCCGGCCTCGAAGACCATGGAGATTCAGCGGGAGATCACTCATTTCCGCCAGGAGCCAGATGAGTCACTACGTGATGCCTGAGAGCGGTACTCGGAATTCTTCTGGCAGTGTCCCCATCACGGTATCAGTGATGCATTCACAGTGGGGAATTTCTACAGTGCTCTGACCCTAGAGAGCCAGAGGTTGATCGAGTCTCTATGCCCAGGAGGGGATATTCTCACCAAAACTCCACCCGAGCTGAATCAGATGATCAGCACTCTGGCTTCCAGGGATCACTCTTGGGGGCAGAGCACCAAAAGCAGGAGTTCCGGGGACTGAGGTGTGCACGCCATGGAGGCTAGGTCCGGGCTAGAACGGGTGGTGGCCAAGTTGGTCCAGACATTGAAGCAGCCCAATAGTCTTATTCCAGGCAGAGGGTTTGCCGGGCCTTCAGTTGCACAATGTCAGTGGTGTGAGAGTTCGAACCATCTGGTGGAAGACTGCCAGGCTATGCAAGAATCTTCTACACCCCAAGAGCAGTTGGACTTCATCGCCAATGCTCGGCGCCTTAATCCTTACAGTGGAACATATAACGAAGGGTAGCGCCAGCACCCCAACTTCTCCTGGAATAATAGCAACACCACTAAACCACCTGCTGGTGCTGGAAAACCCAAACCCATGGGTTTATCCGTAAAAAAAAACCCGGGGTAGAACTCATTGGGTTTGAAAAACTCAAACCCAACCCGGTGGGTATCCACGGGTTATAGGTACCCATGGGTTTTTGTCGTAAAAAATTTAGAATAACAAGTTCCTATCAAAATTAAAGTCAAATATCAATCTCTCAATACAAATTATCCATATTTAAAACACCATTCTAGAAAATTCAAGCAAATCACAAATTAACTATACAAATTGTTCAACACCAATCTAGAAAACTCAAGAAAATTGAAGCAAATCACAAATTATCCATAAATAACATAATTAATGGAAAGCTTCTTCCTTTCAATTAAGTTTCTTCATTCTCTCCACTAGATAACATCAACTTTATTCTACACAATTAGAAAGAAAAAATTAGACATGTCTCCACAAACATAAATAAGATTAGTTGTTTAGAATATTAAATATACCAAAAAATTTAATTATATGGGTGTGTGCGGTACCCATGGGTTGGGTTTACCTAAACCCAAACCCAACTCAACCCGGTGAATAGTGAACGGGTATAAACCCAAACCCAACCCAACCCGGTGAATAGTGAACGGGTAGAAACCCAAACCCGGCCCAAAACCTGTCAACACAGATTTTACCCGCGTTGACCGGGTTGGGTCGGGTGGGTACCCATGGGTTCGGGTTTTTTTGCCATCCCTACTACCAGTCAGACGAATTTCGCTAGGATGGACCAGAATTTAACCTCGCTGGAGGCAGGCCAGAGGAACCAAGGTGCCATATTGCAGGATCTCCAGAATCAGATTGGTGGCATAGCTCGCCAAAATAACACCAGAGCACCGGGGACTTTGCCTGCCACCACCATTCCAAATCCTCGTGAGCCTCACCAGCAGCTGGATGCCATCACTACCAGGAGTGGCAAGACAACATCTGCTGCCTCTGCCCCGGCCAGGCAGGAAGAGCCACTACCTCCTTCAGCACTTCCAGCTGACGATGCAGAAGTGGGGATGGAGAAAGAAGCACATGCTCCCAAGCCACAACAAGTTGTTAAGGAGCATGTACCCCAGCTTCCCTTCCCCACTCGCCTACACAAAGACAAGCCGGAGACTGAGTTTGCCAAGTTCATGGCAATGTTGAAGCAGGTCAACATCAGCATGTCGTTCGTGGAGGCACTGTCAAAGATGCCCAAGTACGCCAAGTTCATGAAGGATCTCCTCACCAACAAGAAGAAACTTGGGGATCTCTCGACAGTGATGCTGAGCGAGTGTTCTGTCATCCTGCAGAACAAGCTGCCCGAGAAGCGCAAAGACCCAGGGAGTTTTACTATCCCTCTTGTTATTGGCAACATGCATGTAGGAAAGTCCTTGGCGGACTTAGGCGCTAGCATTAATGTCATGTCTTATAAATTGTTTAAGAAGCTAAGCCTAGGTGAACCTAGAACTACTAGGATGAGCATCTAGTTGGCTGATAGCTCTATTGTGCATCCTAGGGGTATCATAGAGGATCTGCTTGTTAATGTAGGCGCATTCACATATCCTGTTGATTTTGTTATTCTGGATATAAATGAGGATGTGGATGTGCCTTTGATTTTCGGTAGACCATTTCTCGCCACCGCCAAGACGCTTATTGATGTGCATAGTGGTAAACTGATCTTGCGTGTTGGGGATGAACATACTACTTTTTCTGTGTCTGTGAATGGGAAGCACTCCCATTTGCATGATGACTTAGATTACTGTGATATGCTTGCTGATTTTGAGACCGCACTCGCCATAACGAGTGCGGGTACTGATGATGCTCTTGAGCGTTGTATTTTGCTAGGTGAGCAGGCAGCGCAGGAGCCGCAGCTGGAGGAACAATTGGCCGCACTGGAGAGTGGCGCATTACTAGAGGGCGATAGGTTGTTCAAACCGATCTCATCCTCACCTTGCATCACTACCTCCTTGGAGGAGCCACCAAAGCTAGAGCTAAAGCCTCTCTAATCACTTGGAGTATGCATTTCTTCAGGAGGGGAACAAGCTTCCAGTCATCATTAGCTCGACCCTCACACCCGAGCAGAAGGTCAGACTGGTGGCCGTGCTGAAGCAGTACGAGCGAGCTCTGGCAGGGAAGATCACTGATATCCGGGGGATCAGCCTCTCCTTCTGCTCCCACCGGATATTGCTAGAGGAAGAGATGCGTCCGGTAAGACAACCCCAGCGGAGATTGACCCCGAACCTGGAGGCTGTGGTTCGGGCGGAGATCGTGAAGCTGATAGACGCGGAGATCATCTTCGCCATCTCCGACAGTGAGTGGGTCAGTCCCACCTAGGTGGTTCCTAAGAAGGGCGGGATGACCGTGGTACCCAATGAGAAGAATGAGCTCATACCTATGCGCACAGTGACCGGGTACCACGTCTGCATCGACTATCGTCGCCTCAACAACACCACCCCAAAAGATCATTTCCCGTTGTCGTTCATTGATCAGATGCTAGAGAGACTGGCGGGACACAAGTTCTATTGTTTCCTGGATGGGATGTCCGGGTATTTCCAGATCCCCATCGCACCAGAGGACCAGGTGAAGACCACTTTCACCTGTCTCTTCGACACATTCGCCTACCGGAGGATCCCATTCGGGCTATGCAATGCCCATGCCCCTTTTCAGTGATGCATGCTCTCCATCTTTGACCACCTGGTCGGCGAGATTATGGAGGTGATTATGGACAACTTTTTGTCTATGGGGACTCATTCTCTCATTGTCTCCATAACCTAGAACTCGTTCTTAAACGGTGTGAAGAGACGAACCTGGCACTGAGTTGGGAGAAGTGCCACTTTATGGTTCGCGAAGGCATAGTTCTGGGGCATAAGATCTCCAAGATGGGGATTGAGGTGGACAGGGCCAAGATCGAGACTATCAGCAAGCTGCCTCCTCCCACATCTGCTAAGGGGATCCGGAGTTTCTTGGGCCATGCAGGGTTCTACAGGCGGTTCATCAAGGATTTCTTGAAGATCGCCCTGCCCCTAACAAAGCTCCTTGAGAAGGATTCCCCCTTCCGGTTTACTGACGCATGCACAGCGGCATTCACGACCTTGAAGGAGAAGCTCACTTATGCTCCTATCATGGTCGCTCCAAACTGGTCACTACCGTTCAAGCTGATGTTCGATGCTAGTGACTTTGCTGTTGGAGCTGTCTTGGGGCAGAGGCGAGATCAACACTTCCGTCCTATCTACTACGCCTCGAAGACCCTCAATGATGCCTAGGAGAACTACACCACCACGGAGAAGGAGCTGCTCGTGGTGGTGTTCGCCTTTGACAAGTTTCGTCCTTATCTGGTCTTGTCCCATGTGACCGTGTACACAGATCACTCCGTGATCCGATAACTGAAGAGCAAGGCCGATGCCAAGTCTAGGCTCATACGATGGATCCTAATACTACAGGAGTTCGACATCGAGATTCGGGACAAGAAGGGAGCTGAAAATGTTGCTGCTGATCACCTCTCCCGGTTGGACGCACCACCTGCGGACAACCTCGTGGAGGAGATCAACGACTCCTTCCCAGATGAGCGACTGATGATGATGTGCCTGGTGGAGAGTGTCACCCCTTGGTACTCCGATTTTTCAAATTATCTGGTGGGTCGGCAGCTACCTAAGGGGATGACGAATCACACCAAGAGGAAGTTCTTCTCCGACCTGAAGCACTACTTCTGGGATGACCCTCATCTCTTCAGGATCGGAGCCGACGGGATCATCCGTCGTTGTGTCATGGAAAATGAGATGGAGGGCATTCTGTCTCATTTCCATGAGGGACCTACTGGCGGTGACCATGGCAGTAATCGTATGGCGATAAAGGTGCTACAGTCGTGTTTTTACTGGCCCACGCTCTTCAAGAATGCAGACGCCTTCGCACGCAGGTGCGACTGATGCCAGAGGTCAGGTAATATCCCTGCCCGTGATGAGATGCCCCAGAATGTATTTATAACCTGTGAGATTTTTGATGTCTGGGGTATCGACTTCATGGGCCCCTTTCCTCCATCCTTTGTCAATACTTACATCTTAGTTTCGGTTGATTACGTCTCTAGGTGGCCTGAGGCGCAAGCTTTGCCCAATAATGATGCTTGACGTGTTCGTGGATTTTTTGAAGCAGCTATTTTCCCGGTTCGGGATACATAGTTTGATAAATTGCTGTCTCGCTATGGTGTCACTCATAAGGTGTCCGTGGCCTATCACCCTCAAACGAGTGGTCAGGCCGAGCTGACGAATCGGGATCTTAAGCTTATATTGGAGAAAAAGGTTGATCAGTCTCGCAAGGATTGGTCCACCAAGCTCGATGATGCTCTCTGTGCATACCAGACTGCCCACAAGACGCCAATTGGTACTTCACCATACCGGCTTGTCTATGGAAAGGCATGTCACTTGCTCGTGGAGCTAGAGCACAAGGCCTTCTGGGCCCTTAAGTTGTTCAACTTGGATGTTAGTGTTGCAGGTGTTTAACGAAAATTGCAGATGCTGGAGCTGGAGGAATGGCGTTACCACGCCTATGAGAACACCAAGCTGTATAAGGAGTGTACTAACCGCCTTCACGACGCTCGGTTAAGGGGTCCGAAGGAGTTTCAGTTTGGTGATCGAGTTCTCCTCTATAACTCTCGCCTGAAACTCTTTCCTAGAAAGCTCCGCTCCCGGTGGTCCAGTTCACGGTGACACAGGTGTTCCCGTATGCACGATTGAGATTGCCAACCAACAAACTGAGCCATTTAAGGTGAATGGCCATCGTCTCAAGCTCTATATGGGCGAAGAGGTCGAACGTGCGGAGTTGGTGGTTGAACTCGCGGACCCTTAGTTCCGCCATGGGCGTCCAGCTAAAAGACGGTAAAGAAGAGCTTGTGGGGAAGCAACCCCATCACGGTTTGCATTTCTGTTTCCCTTTTTCCTTTATTTTTTGGTGTGTTCGAGCTAGTTGCGCATCTGTGATGAAGTTAGGTCGTCTGATATGCCTCGGTTTGGTGTATTCGTGCAGGGGTGTTCGAAAATTTGAGAAAAATTGCATTTTGGCCGAAAAAGGGTAAATACCCTACCGTGTCTCAAAATACCCGATCACGGCCGGGACCCATTATGCCCAGGGGCGCAAAAAAGGGAAATCCCCGACCTTGACCAAAAATCCTAGGCCGGGGATTTTGGCTTCTCGACCGGGTTTTTCCTTAGTCAGAAAATGCCGCGTTGCAGAAATACCCGACCGCGGCCTCAACATACCCGACCGGGTATTTTCGCTTTAAAAGGGAACCCCCAATCGGCCCTTTCTCTATCCTCTCATTTTTTTTCCAGAACACTCCCTCTCTTTTTCTCTCCTTCCTCTCTCGCGTGAGCTACCGCCGGCCACCGCCCCCCGCCGTCGCCGTCGAGTCCGCCACGTCGCCGCCCGCCGCCGCTGCCGGCCACCGCTTGCTGTTTTCTGGTGACTTTCCAGCGGGTGTTCCGGCAAACTTTTCCGGCCCGTTTTGGAGGTGGTTTCGCGTCCTTCACCCTCTACTCGCATCCTCTCTACGGTCCCACTTGTGTTTCCAGGTGTGTTGCTTGCTCAATTTGTATTTTTTTTCTGGAAAATCAGACTGTAGATGTTAGGACCGAGAACTGTGAATTGCTGGCATGTTTGAATTAGAATAGGTTGAGGGATGTCGTGGTTAGAAATAGCGAATGCATGTTTGATGTCCTTATGCTTGAATGTGTCGTGTTCTACATAATTCCTGCTTGAATTGCGGTTATTTTGCTTGCAAATCGACCGTTTGTGCGTGATTGCTTACCATAAGTGTCCTTAAAGTGTGGGGAAACTGTTGAACCCATAATTTTGGTCCTAACGAGTATTTTCTTGGCTCGACCTTTGGTTTGTTGATTTTGCAGGATCATGTCTCTCGACTATCCCTTCATGCAGGACCTACGCCTGCACCCGGAGTACGCTGACCAGTACTGCCGGGTCATACGCGCGGTGATCCAGTGCCATCACCAGCTCCACTGCCTGCATGAGATCTCCACCGCCATTAGCCACCCTGACTAGCGGATTCTGCTGTGCATCGAGGAACCCACTTACACGGAGTTGGTGTGGGAGTTCTACACACACAGTCCGGTATCGCTCCAAAGCGGCCCAGGACTCCCCCACCAGTGTCACCTTCAGGCTGGGCGGGCACCTACGGGAGATGAGCATCGATGGGCTGGCCTATGCACTAGGCATCCACTACCACTCCTACTCCCGCCATGAGATCGAGATTCCCCATCCGAAGGACTGCACCAGGACGCGTTCTACCGCCGCATCGCTCGTCGTGCCTACGGGATGGACTACTTCGATGTCGGCCAGACATACGTCTCCACCCTCAAGCCACAGTGGCACATCCTCAACCTCCTGATCACCCGCTCGATCGTCCCCAACGTCACTGGTTCCCACAAGATCCCGAAGCGGGTGCTCTACGCCATGTATTTGATGGGGGAGTCGGATCACATGCTGCATTTGGGTTCTTTCGTGGCCAACACCTTCTCTTGGTGCCACGAGAAACCCAACCACCTATTTTGTGGTCCCCTGATCACAAAGTTGGAGCGCCATTTCGAGATCGATTTGGCGGGACTTACTGATGCCACAGCACGGGGCGACTCCACCCCTCTCAGCCGGGAGGTGCTTCACAATGCGCTCCTGCTGGCCTCTAATGGAGGGCGTTCCTAGGTGGATGGGTTGTCTCTGCCTCCCGAGGAGGATGCGGATGATGATGAGGATGAGGAGGACAAGGACTAAACCGGCGAGGATGAGGCCGATGATAATGATGATGATGGTGGGGCCATGGATGAAGATGAGCCGGAGCCCCCGCTCTCCCCCCAGGGGATCTTCAGCCACGACGGAGATCCGAGCGAGGCGAGTCCTCCTCCGGTCCTTCTGGTCCGTCGATGGCTTTTGTCCGTTGATGGACTTCTTCACGGAGCAGTTCCATCATATGGGGTTCTAGTTTCAGCAGCTCGGGGTCCAGAACCAGCAGCTCATGGACCATCAGGTCCAGTTTTACCAGCAGTATTCGGTCCACCAGGCCAAGTACCACTCTCGGATGGCGGTTCTGGACGAGAGCCTCGACCGGATGGAGGCTCAGCAGGGATTCAACAGTGCTCGCATCGAGCGTGAGTGGGATCGTAACTGTCAGATGACGGAGTATCAGGAGCACCTGCTCCAGTCCTGCCACACACCACAGGAGCACCACTAGACTACCCGGTGGGACTACTCACCACCCCTGCCACCACCGACAGATGGGGTTGATGACCTCATGGAGCAGATCGACTTCACCCAGCTCGAGTAGGCTATACTCGCTGGTCGTTTTGTGTTTCTCTTGTTTTGGTCCGGAGTGCAAACTGGATTTTTTTGGTTTGTTTTATTTTCTTGTGGATGATGTACTATGGGGATAACATTTGACCTAACGTATCTGTGCTTGAGTGCTTGTGTCTTCTTTAGCCGTGCCTTTGCACCGACTGGTCCCATTCCAGTCCGTTTCACTCCGACTGTTCCACCTTCCGGTCTCAATACAGTCTGCGCTTACCGATAACAATCTTCCCCTTATCCTTCCATCTTCTCCATTGAGGGCAATGTCGAACTTATGTGTGTGTGGGGGGGGGGGATGTTTCTATTTGACTGTTTAGATCTGTTTGTGTGCTTGGAGCCTAGTCCGTTGTCCAAATTTCAATTTGAGGGCTCCAAGTACGTGTTCGTTGCAATTGCCTGCTCATTATGCTTTTAATTGACAGTCTTTATGGTGATATGCATGATAAGGACTATTGACTCATTCAACTTTCTGTTACATTCCACCATCTTTAGTTCCTATTTTACAACCATGTTTCTATTCTTGCTTACTGTAAACTCGGCAGTCTGTTGCCATGGTGTATTATATATTCAGCTTATCAATAAGGTTAAATACACTTTTATATCCAAAACTTTCACGGTTGTGCCAATAATATCCAAATTTCCCGAAATACCACTTATATCTAATTCCTTCACATTCTTTAACGGTGTTTTTGGATATACAAGTGTATTTAACCAAAAATATATTGGGAAATGGATAGATTTGGCAAAGAACAACTTTAAAACATGGATATAAGTGGTATTCCGGGAAATTTGGATATTATTGGCACAACCGTGAAAGTTTTGGATATACAAGTGTATTAAACCTATCAATAATATAGAACTTGGGGTTTCACAACATTTACATGGTATCAGAGCCTCCAGCCTAACGGCAAACTAGTTTTTCTTTTCCCTATCTCCTTCCTCTGCTTCCAATTTCTCTGGTCAATGGAAACTGAGAAAATGAGCTCTACATTCTTCATTTTTCCCCCTCGATTCCTTTGAAATCCTAATCTTCTACTGCTCTCTTTTCTCCCGAGCTTCTTGTTTCATCATCTATTGAAAGTGAGCCACACTTCTCTCTATCCCGCATCAGTTCCAACAAATGGCAAAGCACCATGGCCTCTCCTCCGTCACTTCTCTCCCTGAACCTCTCTCTACCTCCTCGCTTTGATGCCTTAATCTCTCACTTCCTCCATACATTGTTTCATCCCTTCTTCCCGGCGGCAGACACCACTGATGCATCAACCTCTCTCCACCTCATACTCTTTTCTTCCTTATGAACGGTTGGACTCCGCAACCATCATTGACTCTTCTTCTTTCTATAATTTGGCCGGTCAATTCCTTAATTGCCTGCTTTCCTTCTTTCTCCAACCTTCTTTCCTCAATTTGTTTCTTTCCCAAATTCTTTCACACGATTGATAGTGCCCCACCACTACCACTATCACTACCACTTTCCCTTCTTCTCCCTTCCTTTCAAATCGCAACAGCAAGTGTCCCTCACCAAACATCATTTAATCCCTTTCCCTATGTGATCTCTGCTTCTCTCCATTCCTTCCTTTCTTCCTGGCTAATCCCCTACTTCTCTTAATCTCTTCCCTTTCTTCCTTTTCAGGCGATCCCTCGGCCGTGGCCGCGGACATCTTTTCCTCTTTATGCCTTCTAAAAGCATATTTCTTTCTTCCCTGCTTCATATATTCCCCGTCACCCATTTTATTCTCTCCTAAAACCTCTTTATCTCTCTCTCTATCCCTTATGCGGCAGAGTAATCCCTCAACAAGATTTCTGATTTAGCTCAATCTCTCCTCTCTCTATACTGGCTTACCTTGTCAATCACAATTCTTCTTCCCTCCCCCTACCTTCCCCCTTTAATCCCTTTTCTTTGATGCCCGGAGAGATTCCCGACCCAGAAATTGAAAACAAAGGAGACACGAAACAGAGTGCCTACAGAAGAGAGAACCAGCCATGGACTGGAGCTTTCTTTGTCCGGCTCACTACCTTGAGCAGTGAGCACAGAAGTTCTACCAGGCCGTACACACAAAGCCCTCATATTTCAAGTGTAAGAAGACTGCCAACAAGGGTGGCGGGTGTGTGCCCGACGCGACGATTCCAAGCTACTCCCTTTCAGCAATTCTGTTCCAAGTTTCGCCTCTCCTAGGCTTCACTTGCGGGGGCATGATAAGGACTATTGACTCATTCAACTTTCTGTTACATTCCACCATCTTTAGTTCTTATTTTACAGCCATGTTTCTGTTCTTGCTTATAGTAGACTCGGCAGTCTGTTGCCATGGTGTATTATATATTCAGCTTATCAATAATATAGAACTTGGGGTTTCACAACATTTACAATGCAACCTAGGGAGGTAGTGTGGCATTATGGAGGATGTTGAAGTATAAGATTTTTCCTATTTAGCTCTCTGCTGTGCCGGTTGATTTTGTGAACTAGTGGAGTTAAGATCATTGAATTCATGTGGTATCGGTGACTCCTTTTGAATTGTGTTGTGGACTTGTGTATCGAACAGGGTGCTCATGTGTGAAATGAAAAGCAGTTGGTCCTCCATGTCAGAATAATTCAAATCTTAAACATGGGGTAAGACCAACGTTGTGGCACTATTCATTGAACAAAATCGGGTTTTGGAAGAGATTTTAGTGATCCTTGGTGGGGTACTCCTACAAGGTGAAGCTAAGCTGTCTCTAGTACATGTAAAATTTTCACCCATTGAACGGTTTGCCTACTCCAGGATGTGTTTTTAAGGGCACGGATAGAGCTTCTGACCCCCCTTAATTTCATTGACCTTCCACACGAGTTGAGGAAAAGGAGTTAAAAGAAGTAGTCTGGCGAGCGACAGATGTACAGAAATTGCTCTTGCTCAACTAATAAGGGTCGACCGTACAAAAGAATGCAGTTGGAACCCGGCGCAAAGTGAAGAAAAAAAAAAGAAATGTAAAATGAAAGTGCAAAAAGGGGTTCCAACGGTTGAAATGAATAGAGAGGGCACCCCGGTACAATGAGTCCTTGGTTGTTGAATGCTGTGAGTCTCTTTACCCATGACTGGCTGTCTTAATTCCACTGCTTCTCATGATCTTGCCTTGAGTCTAGGACTCGCATTGAGAGAGATAGGGGACATCTTAGAAGACCAGTTGACCTCATAAGCTGCTACATGATCTAGGAAATCCTCTACCGACGATCGGGGTTATGTGTCGCTATACAGGTCTGGAGAGCTTCATTTGTTTGAGTTAGGTTTGCTTGGGGCAAGCAAACGGTTAAGTGTGGGGGAATTTGATAGACCATTGATTTCACATGTTTATACCTCCATTCTTGAACCGTTTGAGAGTCGATTCTCGTTTTTTAAGCCGATTTCACGCTCGGTTGTGTGTTTATGTCATACTTCAGAACTTGGCGTTTACGTGAAGGCGAGAAAATGAGTTTCGGGTCGAGAAGGAGGACATTGGAGTGAAGGGCGCTGAAAGAGCAAAATACCCGGCCAGGAGTTAAAATACCCAGCTGGGTAAAATGCAAAGAGAGGTCGGGGATTCGTGTTTTGGACGCCAAAAAGGCAGAAGGGGTCCCGGCCGGGGAGCTAAAATACCCGATCGGGTATTCTATACCTCGATCGCGTATTAACCCCCTACCTGCTGCGCATCGTTTTGAAATACCGGCCGGGCACCTGAAATACCCGACCGAGTATTATGGCCGGGGATCACGACCTGCTGCTTTTTAAGGGAAAGAAGACCAATTTTTGAGGGGTTCCGAGTTTTAGAGATAGAAAGCTGATACCTAGAGAGAGAGTGACGAACCAGATTCTCCAAGCGCCCTAGATCGATCTTCATCACCATTGGAACTCGACTTAAGCTTGGAGAAGTGATGATTGATTGGCAGAAGCAGAATCCCATCCTTCACAGCATGGTTTCCGCATCTGAGCTAGATTTCCCTTCTCTCTCTATGGAGTAAACTCTCTCACTCACGTGGGTATGAAGAACCCTAGATTTTTATGTTAGGTCTGATTGTATGAACCCAAGTACGAATTCATTGGTGTTGATTATATTCAATTGAGGTTTGATTTCCGGAATGGCATGAATCCTGATCAAATTCCTGATATTTCTGCTTTGACCTGGAAAGAGAATATCTGCCTAGGTTGATAGAGCACCCTTGATTGAAGGTAGTGAATTGACCACTTTAGTCGAGGAGTCAATTCACTATTCTGTACCGGATTTACTCCGGTAGAGGAGGTTTGGTTCGTTAGGGCCTCAATCTGTTTACTCTGGTGGAGGTTAGTCGCCCGTTGGGGACTCAGATTGAGAGGGTCTAGAGACCTTTAGTCGAGACTGCAGACTGTTTAAGAACCTCCCGCGGTATAACTATCATTGAACTTGAACTTGGTGAATTACAACCTAGCTTAACTGCAGTCTAGGGGGAACCATATCTGGGTGACCTCTCTCAACATTGAACACAACTTTCACTGTTTTTGCTTGCTAGTTTAGTTAGACTTTCACTACACTTGAATCGCTAAATACTAAGATTTTCACGGAGTAGTCATCACACCTAGGACTCGGGTTGACATTTAGAACTAAACCCGCTATACTACACATTAGTAGGTGGTTACACTTGGCCACATTTTAGTGTGAAGTTAGAGGCGTGTCAAGTTTTTGACACCGTTGCCAGAGACGGCTAGGTTGTTGAAGAAATGTTATTTATGTTACTTTAGCATTTCTTTTCCGAATTGACTGTTTGCTTTTTCCCACTTGTGCCTTCACGGGTTTGCTTGCTTGGCTGTGTGCAGGTAGTGCATGACCCGTAGCCAGTCAGGAGGTTTACTACCATTAGATCCGGAGCTAGAACGCATCTGTCACTAGCTAAGGAGACAACAGCGAACAAGACATGGCTACGGAGGAAGTGCACGTCGACGACCATCTGAGCAGGGACTCCGAAGAGGAATACGAGATGGGCGACGAGCACAACAGGAGGAACCTTAGCATGGGGCAGAATCAACCCCTTGGGATGCCCTTGCAGGTGCCCCCAGTGAACCAGGTCCTGGCGAACAACCCAGTCCCCTAGGCTGAGGGGGCTCAACATCCACCACCCCCGCCGGGTCCTACTATGAAGTACTACTACACTCCACGGGTCGTCGACATCTACCATGTCATCATGTATCCACCCATTCCAGCAAACAAATTTGAGACCAAGCCATGCTGGATTCAACTGATTACATCCTCTATCCAGTTCCATGGCTTGAAGGATGAGGAGGCGAGGGTGCAACCTTCTTGGTTCCTACAACTGACAAATGGATTCAAAATGAATGGTGTACCTGATGATGCAATCTGTCTCCACCTTTTCCCCCATTCTCTGGCGGGGCATGTGAAGAGGTGGTTAGAGACCCAGCCCCCACTGTCCATCATGTCGTGGGACGACTTGGCCGACAAGTTTGTGCACAGGTACTATCCGGCCTCGAAGACCATGGAGATTCAGCGGGAGATCACTCATTTCCGCCAGGAGCCAGATGAGTCACTACGTGATGCCTGGGAGCGGTACTGGGGATTCTTCTGGCAGTGTCCCCATCACGGTATCAGTAATGCATTCACATTGGGGAATTTCTACAGCGCTCTGACCCTAGAGCGCCAGAGGGTGATCGAGTCTCTATGCACAGGAGGGGATATTCTCCCCAAAACTCCACCCGAGCTGAATCAGATGATCAACACTCTGGCTGCCACGGATCACTCTTGGGGGTAGAGCATTAGAAGCATGAGTTTCCGGGACCGAGGTGTGCACGCCATGGAGGCTAGGTCCAAGATAGAGCGGGAGGTGACCGAGTTGTCCAAACATTGAAGCAGCCCAATAGTCTTATTCCGGGCAGAGGGCTGGCCGGGCCTTCAGTTGCACAATGTCAGTGGTGTGAGAGTTCGAACCATCTGGTGGAAGACTGCCAGGCTATGCGGGAATCTTTTACACCCCAGAAGCAGTTGGACTTCATCGCCAATGCTCGGCGCCTTGATCCTTACAGTGGAACATATAACGAAGGGTGGCACCAACACCCCAATTTCTCCTGGAATAATAGCAACACCACTAAACCACATGGTTTCCCAGCACCAGCAGGTGGTTTTCAGCAGTGATTTGTACAAGTATGGGTCTTCCTTCTCTTCATCACTGAACTGTGTCAACCTTGTTTTCATGTATGATGGGCTTTTGGTTAGTTTTCCGTTTAGGAAACCTGTATCCATGAGTAGGTCTAAGCAATATTTCCTCAGAGTGAATGAAATGCCTGCACTGCTTCTAGCTACCTCTAAGCCAATGAAGTATTTCAGGTTTCCAAGGTCTCTTACCTTGAACTACTGTGATAGGAACTCATTGGCCTCTTGTATTAAGCTTAGGTTGTCACCAAACAGGACTAGATCATCAACATAAACTACAAGGATTTTGATAGAGTGTCATGTTCTCTTGGTGAAGAGAGAGTAATCAGAGTAGGATTTGATGAATCCAAAACTTACTAGGGCCGCAGATAGCTTGGCGTACCATTTCCTTCCAGCTTGCTTCAGTCCATATATCGGTTTCTTTAATCAGCAGCACTTTCCTGGTATATCCATACCTGGAGGGAGTTTCATTTATACCTCTTCCTATAGATCCTCATTTAAGTATGCATTGATGATGTCCATTTGGTTGAGGTTCCAGCCTCTAACCGATGCCATTGTTAAGAGTGTTTTGATTGTGTTGATCTTAAGACTGGAGAGAAAGTATCTAGGAAGTCGATCCTAGGTATTTGAGTGAAACCCTTGGCGACCACTCTAGCTTTGTGCCTTTCTAATGAGCCATCAGATTGTACAACTACATCCCATGTTTCATTGGCTTCTAGTGTAGTTCTTTCAACTTTCATTGCTTGTCTCCAGTGTTCTTCTTTCATTGCTTCTTCGAAAGATTGAGGTTCTTGTAATTTGGTGACTGCTATGGAGAAATGTTTTTGTGGTTGGCTGAGTTGGGAGTAATCCATATAGGCTCATATGGGATACTTGTTGTTGACATTGATATGAACACTTCCCATGAAGTAATCACCATGTCAAGTAGGTGGTTTGGTAGTTCTGTCTGACTTTCTTTAGTTTTGACCAGGTTTAGGTGATTATGGATCTTGTTCATCCATGGCCTCGAATGGAAGGAAACCAGTGTGTGTAGGAGGATCAACAGGGGGAACAACATTAATGAATTGATCATGATGTCTATGCAACTAATCATATGCAGGATTTGGTGTAGTGGGAGATGCAGGAGATGAGGGAAAAGAAGCAGAAGAAGGATTTGGTTCCAGAGTGGGAGACAAGTCAGAGGTGGTTGGTGCAAAGGAAAAAAATTGTTTAGTGGAAGAGGAAATCTCCAGAGACAAAAACCTTTTTGGTGGTTAAGTCAAAGATTCTGTAGCCTTTGATGCTAGGTATGATTCCGAGGAACACAACTTTTCTGGCTCGTGGTTGAAATTTTGCTCTACCACTATTGAGGGTAGAGGCATAGCATAGAGAGCCGAAAACTTTGATGTGAGAGTAATCTGGTGGGTGGTGGTAGAGTTTTTGGTAAGGTGTTTGATTGGAAAAAATGGGTGTAGGTAGGCGATTAAGGATGTGTACTGCATAAAGAACACAGTCACTCCCGAATTGTAGTGGAATGTGGGATGGGAATATGAAGGCTCGGGCGATGTTGAGAATGTTCTGATGTTTTCTCTCCACACGTCCATTTTGTTGTTGCCTTTCGACACACGACATTTGGTGGGTAATGCCATGTTCTCTAAAGAATTATGTCATGTGAAACTCATGTCCTTGGTCACTTCGGATGATTTGGACAGGTTTGTTGAATTGAGTTTTCACCATGGTGCAGAACTGTTTTAGAATTGGCCTAACTTCGGATTTGTGTTTGATTAAGTAAGCCCAAACAGCTCGAGAGTGATCGTTGACGATGGTTAGGAAGTATGAATAACCATCATAAGAAAGGGTATTCAAGGGACCCCATATGTCACTATGGATGATTTGAAATGGTTTCATACAAGTAGTAGACCTGGAAGTAAAGGGAAGTTTCTTTTGCCTTGCAAAATGGCAGGTTTCCCAATGACTAATGGTGCCTATAGGCACTTGAGGGTTACATTGGAGGAAAAGTTTTTCTCTGGAATTGGAAAGGTGTCCTAATCGTGCATGCCACAGTTTAGCTTTTGGGGTTGAGGAGTGTGTAACAGCAGCAGTGATGGATGGTGATATAGCTGGATCAGGTTTCGGAGTGACTGCTTTAAGTTGGTAGAGTCCCCTAACTTCTCTTGAAAAACCAATCCTCCTCTGTGAGGGAAGGTCCTGGATGTCACAAAAGAAGGATCGAAAGGTTAGGGAGACAGGTATGGTTTTGGTGAGAGTGCTGATTGAAAGTAGATTGAAAGTGAAAGTGGGAATGTGAAGGACATTGTGTAGAGTGAGGTTCTCATTGATCACAACTGTACCAATGTGATCACCTCGGACGGAGGAGCCAGTGGGAAGAGTGACAAAAGTGTTGAGGACATGGTGGTATGAGGTAAAGAATGAAAGGTTGCAGCATATATGATCAGATGCACCAGTGTCAATGATCCACACATTATGAAGTGCTTGTTGTTGTAGAGAAGTAAAGGATGAGATAGTGTATTTACCTGCATTGTTTGGCAGAGCATGGAGGTATCTAGACACTAAATGAGCCTGAGCAGAAGTGTTTGGAGACTGGGTGGTGTTGCTGTTAGCAGTCTGTTGGAGGAGCATCATAAGTATGGTGCAGTCATCATTGGAGAGGCGGAGAGTGGTGGTGGAGTTGTTGGATGCCCTAGAATCATAGGTGTGGTTATTTGAGGTGAGGTCTGGACCTTGGTCTTATGCGCCCCCGAGAGTGGTAGCTGCTGCAAAGTTTTGACCTGCCTGCTCTCCTCTTTTCCATTTAAGTCGCCAGCAGTCAGCAATCACATGGTTGGTCTTCTTGCAATAGTTGCAAAATAGGGTTTGAGAGTTGTTACCAGCGCCCTCAGTCGAGGTCTTCGGAGTAAGTAGTTGCTTTGGTATGGAGGAGGTTGGTTGGGTCTGGAGTACTCACCTCGTGGATCCTTACTCTTGGGCTGCTGAGACGACGCTAAAGCCACTGAATCAACGCCTGAACTATCTTTCAGAGATTGTTTTCCCATTTGTCTTTCAAGCTTCAGGACATATTTATAGGCAGACTTCAGGAGGGGAGTAGGGTCCATGAGTAGGAGTTGGTTGTTGGTCATCTCAAAATTGTCATTGAGACCAGTAATGAAGTCAATGGTGTGGTCTTGTTCCTAGTTCACAGCAACATAAGTGACAAAGGAGGCGGTACGTGGAGTAGTAGCACATTCACAAGTAGGGATTGATTTGAAAGAAAGGTACTCCTTCCAAAGGACACCTAATCTGTTGTAGTAGTCAGTAACAGAGCTGGTGCCCTGTTTGCAGGTTGAGATTTGAGCTCGAACATGAGCTAAGCAGATTGAATCCACTTCGACATACCGCTCCTAGAGGTCTTTTGACTCGCTACGACACAACTCCTGACAAAGGCCAAGTGTAACCAATGAAAGGGACTGCAGTATAGTGGCTCAAGTAATAAATATCGAATCCACGGGTCTCTAGAGTTACTATTACTCAGCTTCAGTTCATTATCTAGCAAACCAGATTAAGATGAAAGAACTAAAACTACTCTAGCAAACTACAGTTAAAGTTAATCTAATTACAGGTTGGGAACTCACTTAGGTATGATTCCCCCTAGCCACTAGCCAGATTAACGATTGATGATCTCTAACTTGTTTCACTTTCATTCACAATGCGGAGAATCCTTGACTAGACCTTGAGTCTCGACTAAAGGAACAAGGCCCTCTTGAGTCAATTGCCTAGAGGGACGTATCCTTCTCTAGAACAATCGATCAAGGCGTTCTGAACTAGACTCCCTCTATCGAATGAGGTTCTCAATCGATACAAAGCAGTGAATCAACCCTCGACTAAAGCAATCGATCCACTACTATCAATCTATGGTGCTCTATTGACCTAATCAGGTGTTCGCTCTCATAGGATCAAAGCAGAATCAATAATCTCGACTAAAGCAGAATTGAATCATGAAAACATGCATAGATTGAATATGAACTCAAGATTATCAAGTAGGAGTACTCATACAATCATCCAATCAAACAAACATGGCTAGGGTTCCTCAAAACCTAAGTGAAGGGAAGTTACTCCATAGAGAAGAGAGAGACTGCAGAAATCTGATCTAGATCTTCAATCTCCATCTCCAAGCTTGATTCCTGAGCTCCAATGGCGAAGAAATCCTCCAAAATAGCTCCAAGAATGTTCCCAAGTCGCTCTCTCTCTCTAGGGTTCGTCCCTTGGGTGTTTGGGATCCAAAACCCAGCTCTCCTCCTTTTGGCTCGGATTAGGCTTAAAAACAGGCTTCCCCGAGTTGCACGGCCAGGTGCACGGCCGTGCACAACACCATTCTGGCCGTGCACCCTCAAAACGCACCGTTTCACTTAATCGATCTCAGCCATCTTGCACGGCCAGGTGCACGGCCGTGCAAGGCTGGATTTTGCCCGTGCAAGGCCTCGGCAGAGAGCGCACGGCCAGAATTATATGTTGCACGGCCGTGCGCCTCCCTGGTCTGCCCGTGCAGCTTGCTCAGCCTCTGTTTAATGCTTCGTTTCTCCCTCGTCCGGACTCCGAATCAGTCGCCGTTTGATCCCAGACGCTCGTAGTCTCGTCCTCTTTCGTTTCATAACAAGCTTGCATGATTATCTGTCCATAAAGTGAGGTAGAAATCAATTCTTCTTCAGGTCATGCCTGAGTTTCTGCTCCCGAATCGCCAATTGATCTCTGATTGACTTGAAACTTGCGCCTATGCTTCACTTTATGTGCTAGGACCTGAAATATGACAAAGGAACACAACCTAGCGTAAAATAGGCCAAAGATGTGATAATTAAAGCTCAAACGATCAAGAAACACAGGGGAAAACATGTGCAAATATCGAGTCATCATCTTTCCAGAGATCCTGGGCAGTTTCAATGTCCATAACTGCTTTAGCTATAGAGTCGATAAAAGAGTTCAGGATCCAGCCCATGACATTGATGTTGCTTTGATCCCAAGCTTCATAGTCATGGTGGGTTGCTTCAGGCATAGGTAAGGTGTCATTCATAAACCCAAGCTTCTTCTTGGTTTTGAGGGTGATTCGCATAGATCTACTCCATACATGGTAATTAGATCCATCAAGTTTAACAGAGATGATACCTTGGGATAAGTTTTTGTTAGGAATAACATAGTAGGGATCGATTGCAGGACGTGGAGGAGGATCGCGAGTGATTTGAGCGCCGCCTTCGACATCCTGGGTGGTGGCTGCAGCCATGACGAAACCCTAGAAAGGGCAAGCTCAAGGCTCTGATACCATGAGAATGTTTGGTAAACGACAGATGAATTGGTGAAATTCTTTATGCATTTCACTTGCAGCTCTGTTGCAGATTACATACACTCTATGAAGAAGACTACAGGATAAAGGTTCTCTAACGACCTCGTCCTCTAAGGTAAATACACGTCTCCTATCTATACAACTATATAACGTATCATTTACAGCTATACAAAACTATGCGTTTCACTTGGAACGCTGCGGATTGCTGGGACCGGGCTGAGCGTCTTCTTCTTCTTCCTCTGCATTTGACCGTTGCTGGAACTTTACTCTTCCCAGGTTTCCCTCTTTCACTCCATTCGTAGAGTTTAACAATTAGACCGATTGATGATTTAGGTTAGGCCTCTACATAACACCTGTTATTGACTAAACCCATGGCGTGGTCAAGACAGTTGCTAAGACCTGCAATTGCATCCAAGATTCATCGAGTGATTAGACCTTCCGCAATCTGAAGATGTTTTCTTTATTTCCTCAGTGTGAGAAAGGTCAGAAGTATGCATTTGGGTGCTTGTATAAGCTTTATAAAGAGCAACTTGCGGGCTGCAGCTTACCGGTACAAAAGTTTGCATCACTTGAACATAACTGATATTTGCCATAAGGTGTAGTAATTATTTCAAAGCTTGATTAGAGTCAATGGCATGAAACCATTTCTCCACAAGTTCAAGTGATGTTCTTGTTCTTCAAATGCCTATCGCACCATGACAGACATACATACATAAAGGATAAAGTTGAATCCTAAAATGAAACTCATGTCTGCCGCCATAATTTTTGACCATGTTCATCCCCTAATCCCCATAGATGAGATTCGTAAGCACTTGAAATTTCATCAGATCATACAGTACGCACTGGTGCAGGAATCTGCCAGTTTCAACTTTCCACAAATTGTACTCCTCCAAACACTGCTGAAGGGTTTCCCAGGGGTATTATCAACAGTCTGCATCATGTGATAAGAGCTTAAGAAACACGACTATGATAATATTTTGCTCATCAGATAAAAATAATATATGTGTGCCAAGATTAAATGATGTTCTTATAATCTGTAAGCTTTTTAGGAAATAAGAACTTACCCCTCTCTAAAATCAGTACTTGCATCACTTTGGGTAGAGAATGTCATAGTGACCTGGGCGGTACAACAATGTGATAAAAGGTTTGTTAGTGTCTTTAGTAACCTTTGGAGGATCACCGGTAGAAGCAGGCACGAAATCATGATGATTTACAGTAACTTCACCGGTATCGCACGAACTACGGTCAAGGTATACAACACGAATGGGAAACCCAAGGGCATCTAATAGAGCGATAATGTGAACATGATCACTCTCTTCACCCATAGGCTCCACTGATGACTTGCAAAACTATATATATAAAAAATGCACGAATACCATCAGACTCCAAAAGATAAACTGCTGGTCTTGCATACCAAATATGGAGTTAGTGATATTCATCCACTACATTCATCGATGTTAAGCACAAACATGCAACATAAAACTCATGTTTACAGGAAGAAGCCTTTGCTGTGGCAGAAGGATCATAAATGGTTATCTTCAAACGCTACTATCTTACAATGTATACTCTTGTTACCTAAGCAGAATCACCACAGGCATGAGAAGGAAAGGCTGAGCTTTGTAATCTACAATTTTATTTCCATATCTAAATCCGGATTTTTGTTTCTATATTCTTTGTTTGTAAGATAGCTATAACTTAAGGTTATTACAAGAGTTCTAATATTAGGAGCTATTATCATCCCGCAAACTTGGAAAAGGATTGGTTACAAGGTTACAACTTACAAATAAGAGGTATCGCATCAGACTGAATAATTATAATAACAATCATTAATAGTTTTTTAGTTCCACTCCGGACCTTGCAGTTCCTCAAAATAGATTGCTCAAAGAGACAGAAAGTCAGAAACCCAAGAAGATATCATATTCTCACCAGCCCATAAAATAAATATCACAAAAAGATCCAAAAGACGATGACACATAAAAAATGTATAATGTTTGCTGAAATGAGCATGGGTAAAACATATATGTTTAGATGAACGTGCTCTACTGTGGCATTTTTTAAACCCATATTGAATGGTTCAAAGAATGTCGATTCCTTTCTTATCTCACCAGAGGTTACAAACATAAAAAAACATGACAACTGTCACAACAATTTTGTTAGGTGTACTCAAACAAACAGTCATAGCTACCACATGATCTTTGGAGTAACTTATTGTAATCTGATACTGACTGATCTCTACTTCTAGTTACAAGCTCGTCATGGCTACCAAAAAGAAAGGACCAGAAGGATGATGTTAATTGCACAATAAAATATGGCATTATCATAGACGACTCCAAACGAATGCCAGGTTTTCCCCAAAACCCAATGGAAAATGGAGTCGTTCAAAACCTTTAATGAATCATCATGTCCTTGAAGTGCATTGTCCAACTGCTCAAGAAATAGCTGTAAAGTTTGACAATTGAATAAAGTTACAGGTATTAGCTGCAAGTAAATAGAGATTTATGAAGCAAGAAAACAAAAGAATGATAATCTGGTGTGCATATCCACTAACACAGAAAGATACATTGTCCCCACCCAGGATTGACCATCTTGTAGTGGGATAACAATTTCAAACTCCTAAAAATCAGGCCCATAATCTGACTATCATGGAACACAATTAGTGGGGCACCCATAAAGACAGGGATGTATATGTTTACCGCAAAGAAGTCCTCAAATGTAAAGTCAGCATAACCCAAAACTTTGAAGGGTTTTCCTGCATTGTTCAACATTTAGTTTAACACGATCAACTTCACTGTGATCCTGAGTTTGAAGAATATGTTCATGCGAATGAATAATCCACCCTATCATATACCCAAGTCGATTAGTAGGTAAAGAGAAAACAAAAGGGAAAATAAGAATGGAGGGTAAGGCATGCATACGAGATAGGCAAACATAAAACTGCGGAAGAAGCAATTGCCATTTCCCCGAGTTCGCCTGATGGCAACATACTGATCGGAGAGTAGCTGTTCGGATAAAAGAACGACAATAGTGAGTAGTACACCCAGAAAAGTGAAGAAGGAGTGACGCCATTTGTTCAACATATTAAGGAGAGTAGAAATGGGGAAGGTAGGGAGGAGACCTTTATTTTCTGCAGAATAATTGGATTACCGGATTGATATTATGCGGCTAATGCTGAAAGAGGCTCCTGCAATAAAGAAATATAGAAAGAAGGTAAGAACTAAGAATGAGGAAGGAGAGGAGAAAAGTAGGAAGCAAAGAGGGAGTGGAAAGGGAAGCACGAGTGCCTTATCGCTGAGCAGTTTATGGGCTTTAGCATCTTGGATATCGGAGTGCTGTCGCATGATATCGTTGTTGGCGAAATTGGGCCAATTCTCTTGCTGCGGCTGTTCGAATTGAGGAACAATGCCAGAGGAGGAATGCGTCTCAGTCTCACAACCATCTTCCAACAGCCTAGCAGACTCCTCCATATCTTTCTGCATCTGTTGGTCAAGTCATATAGAATGAGGATTGTCAATTAGAAGCTGAATTAAGAAAGAAGTACGAATTCGGATTGGAACCTTGAAATTGTATAAGCTTACAGGTGAAGGTCTACGAGAGAACGTACCATGGAGAAGCTTGGCGGGAAGATGTCGCTCAAAGCGAGAGGTGGGAGTTCCAGCGAGGAGACGAAGTTGCGGTGGTGTCTTCTTCTAGGCTACGAAATTCGGGATTGGAAGGAAGGAAAGGACAATCGAAAGGGAGATCGAGGGAACACTGAGTGATAGAAAGAAAGAGCTCCGTCCGCCAAACACACTGTTTCTCCTCGAATTCTGCGAAATGCAATTTCCTTTTAATGGTTCTATTTTATAAAATGCTATGGTCAATTACAAGATTGTCACTAAAACTTATGAATTCATATTCTCTAAAAAGTTATAACTTTTTAGCTTTACCAATTTGATCCTCAAACTGATCCGTTTATAACACAAATATTGGATGATTAATTTGGTAAAGAAAATTTGGAATTGATATGTTTTGAGTAAATTACAATTAATTGGAAGGCATATAAGAACCGATAGAATGTTAACTCTATTAAGTGTTAGCACGATTCTATTATAATTATCAGAGACATACATAATAGTTATTTCACCTTGTTTCATAGTTAGTAAAATACGGTACATGTAAGTTATGCGTAAAATACGTATGGATATTTTACTTCGTCGATAAACTAATGATTCATTTAATTATATGTTTAATAGTACGTCAATAGTTGCTAAATATATAAAATTAATTATTTTAAAAATATATTAGTGTTTAAATAATAGTTAAGGTAACAATTTAATTGATTAAATACAACTATCAAACGTGTTATACATATTTTATATGTGTTTAGTACGAGTGTCACCAAATGAATGGATACGAAGTTTAAACAGGTAAAATAAGTATGACCATATATGTGTGTGTATTAAATGGAGTATTTACTCATGTTCTCCTCCTATTTTTTTTCCTCCCACTCTCTACCCTCACCTTCACCTCTCTTTGTGTTAAAATAAAAAATTATGCATGTTACTTGTAGGACAAGATCTGCTATATCAAGTCGGAAGTCATCAATGGCGGTCTATTAATGTCAAAATAAGTTCATGAAGAGGGCGCCACTAGATGGAAAAATTGTATTGTGGGAAGCAACCACCTCGTCTCGTGCTTGCTTCTCCCCAAACGGAAGCAAGCAGCTCTCGCGTATGAATAGGGAGCAACCACCTCTCGTCCCACGGAGGGCAATAGCTGTCGAACGACACATGACTCTCAACCCCACTCGTCTCCTACCTACTTGGCGTTGGGGCAAGTGCAAACAATTCCCCTCCCCTGTTTCTCTCAGACTCTCGACGCTCCATTTTCCTTTTTGATTGATTTTGATAACCTAGAGACAGGCTCCATTAACCCATATTAAATCTCCAATTACTACCAATCCTCAAAAGTTGGCATGACCACCAAAACTCTATGTCGAATTGATTAACCTTCCAGGACCTGCAACTACTCTGCTTCTCGGCTGGTTTTTCAGAGAAACAACTATTCCTCTTCCCTTCCTCTTGAGCTGTCGGGTCACCAGCCCGTTTTCCCTTTCTTTCTCTTTTCCTCCTTCCCCGGCTTGAGCCCGTTTCTCTTCTTCCCTCTCAGCGACCCAAGAGGCCCGCTCCTCCCTTTAATTCACATCACGAGCTTAAGCCCTCATCTCCTCTGCTCAATTTTCTTATCCACTTGGGCTTAAGCCCATCACTTTTTTAATTCAAAAGTTAGCCTTCCACGACTCCAGGCCCAGGCCCATTCGATCTGAATCAGAAACCCAATAGTGAAAACCATTCCCAACAAAACCAGCCTTTATTAGCAAACCCACTCTGTCAAGTTACGGCCGTAACTTGCTCTATTACATTGAAATTCTACACCGTTTGGACCGAGAGTTCACATTTTTAATCCTCATCGATATTATGGTGGAACTTGATGAAATCCAATGGTACAATAGTCATTTTTAATTTTAGAAAATGCAGGGTGTAACATTTCCTCCACCCTTACAAAAAATTTGTCCCCAAAATTTGCTCGAACTCATTCTTCCATACTCCTCATTCTTGTATATTCTTTCCTCAAGAATTTACTCTCGCTATATGAACTTCGATGATGTCCGTTGCTTGTCCAATATAGTTTACCTCGCTTCTAATATTTACTCTTAACCATAAAAGGTATTCTCACTAAGCTCGTTAGCATCGAGTAACTACTTGTCCTTTGTAATTCCCCAGTTTGGGTACAAGGTGTGATGGGAAATTTTTTTGATTCAATTTATTGGTCTACCTCATTCAGTACTTGTTATTGGACCTTAAATCAAACTCGAGGTATCACATTTCCTCCCTCATTAAGAAAAATTTCGACCTCGAAATTTGTTGATCGTGATGACTCAAAGTCTCACATGAGGTAATCCTTCTACTATAGGGATTTATACTTCACTTAGTTTCACAATCCCTTTATCGATGTTTGGTTCTAGATTTGATACCCAAACTCCGTTCAGTAGCTCCTAGCCTTGACGTATTGATCCCTCGAAATCTTGCCATGCTCCCTATGACCTACTTATTTCCTCCTTTGCTTTGCTTATGTGCCCCTAGCATTGCTTAAAGTCTAACTTTCCACTGCCTCCTTGGGGTCGTAGCTCTAAGTTTGTTATTTTCCTTATCATGATTAGAGTATACTAGAGGTTCTAAAAATCCTCAAAAGAACCCTTTTGACTCACTTAGTCAAACCTTTAACCTGACACCCCTTTTTCCTTTCCTTTGAAAACAAAAGCCTTGAGAAACCCAGACCGTCACTCCAGTATTCCTTGGAGACCAAGAAACAGGGGAATGTCGGCTCTGATACCAAAATGAAACAACCCAATCCTTTTAACCAAACTGAAATACTCATGGCTCCGGAGTCGGTTAAAAACAATACTAAAAAATTTCAATAAAACAAATACAACATGAACATTTCTAAAACAAATTAGAGCGAAATGCCTTAAGCACTTGGGAAACCTCAATCCATAGTCAATAAAACCTAACTTCCGAATCTCCAGTTTATACTCATAAGCATGAAACACAAATAACTAAACAAGTCTAACTCTGACTCCTCACTAAGCTATCTGAGGTCTCGTCAAAATTGGTGCGGCTTCTTGTTTCGCCATGCCTCTTCTGGAAATCCTCATCTACTAATTCTTCCTCAACCTGTTCAGTGAGAATGAGTCAGTCTCGTCGTTACTACAACCTAAGAACCTTGCCTTAAACTTTTCCTTAATATTTAACGTTATTAAAAATTTTCCTCTTGCGTGAAAGTCGTTCTCATTTTCACCCTTTATTATTTATTCTCTAATTAACTTATAGGAGTTCTCTACTCCTATCCTTAATTCATACACATATTACTACTAGGGATCACCCCGTTACGTATCGCCGTCAGGTGTCCCTACCTTTAAAGCTATGGTATTGTGTTACGTATCGTCATCCAATACCATGCCCGATCACTACTGCGCTACGTATCGCCCTCCAACAGTGACCATGATCAATTACTGCGTCCAACAGTGATCCAACCGCTTGGGGGTTCCCTTACTTAACCGAGACCATCATACATCGTCACAAACATTCACTCCTCCACCTTTAGCCGGCGGTGGGAACCTCAAATAAGTAAACACGCATAACTCGTAAATTAACGACATAACTTGAAATAAAAGGCATAATCTAAAGGACCTCGATGGAGATTTTACCCCTTTTAAACTCACCTCATTCGCCGACCTTCATCGATCGACATGAACCCTCTTTACTGTCGGTGGAAAAAATTCAATTTCGTCAATTAATCTGCTTGTACTACCAAGGCAATAGTGCTTAATTAAATAATTCGCATTGATTTATTAAATGTTAACCAAAATAGTTAGGTATAACCAACAATAGTATAAAGGAAAAAAATAACTAAATCCAATTATAATTTGCATTGACTTATTAACTATTCATGTGATTGATGCTACCGCAGGAAGAAACTTTTTGAAATTGAAGTTGTTCAAGTCTTATATGCGCTCTACAATAACATAAGAGAGGTTTAACGAGTTAGCTATGTTAGCAATTCAGAATAACTATCTGGATGATGCAAAGATGAAAGAGCTAATAGAGGATTTTATTTCAAATAATACTAGATGGTTGCTACTTTTTAAACAATGATAGATGATTTTATAACTTATGTATTTTTATTATTATATATTTCATAATTTTTAGTTTTAATAAATTTACGGAAAAAATTTTAGGGCCACATTTTAAATTTTCGAACAAAACCTCGAAATATCATTGGCCGACCCTGCTTTCCAGCGCAATCATGCCACAAAATGGAAGTACTTGAACGTAGAGATGCCTACATTCAACCGCCGGTAGAGATGAAAACGCAATTAAACAGAAGCCATGGGCGCCGATGTACAGAAGGTTGGGGAAATGCCAAAGTTGACCGGGATGTATGCTTCACCATCATGTGCGCCTATCAGCATTTCTGGATCTCAGTACGTACTTGATTTGTCTCTTTCGAACCTGCACAACTAGTTATACTATACATGCATGCAAACAGATCACTCGATTATTGCTTAATATATGCTACATATACACTACTCAATTTTCTTCTATTATATATCGACGTTGGTTTTTGGAAGTTCAGAAATATTGCCCTCTCCAATTATCTTTTGTTCGACAACAATGGATATGTGTATAGCTGTTGTGTAACGGCAGCCACAATGTAGCCTCATATATATGAGATTTTCTTGGTCGAATCGTCAGTAATATAATCTTACACACACCGCTTTCTCGTAACTTCAAACTCAATGGGTCACGAATTCTGGCTTTATTTGAGAGGATATATATTTGATATTGACATAACATATAAATCACTTAATAAATACTGTTATGATCTTGTTACAGTTGGAAAGCGATCGGAGGCAAGTTGGGAGCAAGCGTGATGCGGAAGGGCGGCCGCATGCATAATCTGAAATACCCCACCCGCACTACTATAACTACTGTTTCATCTACATGCGTCCTCCTCATCTCTTCCATCTTCCGATTTCCTTTTATAGTCGTAAAAGAAAGAAAGAAAGAAAGAAATCTGAGAAAGAAAGAATGCTGACGAAGAAGAAGACGAAGAAAGAAACGGTACCCCTTTAATTGTACGACAGATATCACATGCTAATGCTATAGCATTGCTAGCTCGTGGAGATTGAGGGCCCAGCTAAGATCTGATTTCCTGGCTTAATCATCATCATACATATATGAAATCCACTGCCATTGATTGTTTCATTGGAAATTAGATACATATTGGGATTCTCTTTTGCAAGTGGGAGCTCTTGTAGGTTGGAGATTTTGGTAAAAGTCTGATTTGATTTGCAAAAAGACTGTCGGGTTGTTTGATAAGTTTTTATTTTTTATTTTTATAAGTTGATAAGTTGATTAAGAAGAAATTGTTTCAATGTTTTTGTTAACTTCTGAAAATCAATGATTCGTTATGAATTCAGCTCGTTGCATATTTGAAGAAATTGGTGCATTGTTTATATTTAACTTGATAACAAAAATTTTGAATTGGATTTATGAGTTTAAACTCAGATTACTTTCTTACTCTTATTCTTCTATTCCTTTTGTACTATTGTTTTTTAACATAAAGGTTTTGGCAACCCTCTCATAGTGAAGTGAGTTTTTCCAATGTATGGGAAGAAGGGAAAAAAAACCAAATTCGTAAACCTCTTAAATTTGATGACTTGAATGTGCATGTCCAATTCGGAAGTGGATGCATAACCTGGGTCCAGATCGGGTCAGTAACTGATGGGTAAGTAACCCATCAGTAACCCCTTCTATGGTCCCCACGTGTCATACACTTTTTTTATTTAAATTAAATGTGAAAAGGGCAATACAGTAAATTTGCACTTTCTCCTATTTATTGCAGAGGCTGACTTTTGACCGTACAACATCAGCGCCTCCTTCTCTCTCCTCGCAAAACATTTAATTTTCCTTTCCTTAATCTTTAACGGACGATTTCTCACTCGTTTTAAGTCGAAATTTAATTTTTTTTGCACAGTTAGATAAGATTAATTGTGCTCTTCAAAATGATATCCACTTTGATATTTTTTGAACACAAAAAAATTTATCAGTTATTACCAGTCTATACCATATGGTATTGACTGTACCATATGGTATTGACTGGTATTAAATAAGAGCATACCATATGGTATGAAAATTTTTGCCACATGAATATATATTTCGTTACTACCATATGGTATAGTGTGGTAATATCAATATATATTTCGTTACCACCCAATACCATATGGTATAGTGTGGTAATATCAATATATATTTCGTTACCACCCAATACCATATGGTAGAGTGGTAATACCATATGGTATAGAGTGGTAATACTAATATATATTTCGTTACCACCCAATACCATATGGTATAGTGTGGTAATATCAATATATATTTCGTTACCACCCAATATCATATGGTATAGAGTGGTAATACCATATGGTATAGAGTGGTAATACTAATATATATTTCGTTACCACCCAATACCATATGGTATGGTGTGGTAATATCAATATATATTTTGTTACCACCCAATACCATATGGTATAGAGTGGTAATACCAATATAGATTTCGTTATCACCCAATACCATATGGTATAGTGTGGTAATACCAATATATATTACCTAAAAGAAAGGGGAAAAACAAAAGGAGGGAGAGAAAAAAAACTTGTCTTCTGTCTCATCTCATTTCATCCACAACCAAAGAACACCAAACGCCAAAAAAGGAGAAAGGTCGAAATTAAAGCCAACGAGTTGATGAAGAGAAGAAGCGCAATTAAAGAGGGTGACTTCAATTTTTATTAGTCGATTGCTAGAGAAAAAAATAAAGATGGAAGAGAGCAGATCTAGATTTGAAAAGGAGATTGTGAGAGAAAAAGTAAGAGAGAAGGAATAAAGAAAGGATCTGAAAAGAGATTGGAAAAAAGAAGAGAGAAAGAAGAAAATAAAGTGGTAGAGAAAAGGTTATTCTTTCTCTTTCATTGAAAAGTCAGCATTGAAATGCGGAATAAATAAAAAAAATACAAAAATACAAAAACAGACAAAAATGCCCCTTCCCACCTCCGCGTCCAGCCAACCACCCGATTGCTCCATCCCCAGATCTACGGTTCCCGTGTATTTACTGATAGGTCAGTAACCATTGGTTACTGACCCTATCCCAAACCGCATAACCTGCCACATTATTATTTATGGAAGGTCTCTAACATTTTTTCTTATAATTTTTATGGACTATTTCTTATGTTAAGTCATAACTTTTTTTTTTTGCATAAATATACCAGATTAATCATGCTCTTCAAAATCATATCACTTTGATATATTTTTGCATAAAAAAATGAGACATTTATGACCAGTCTATACCATAGTGGTAATAATTGGTATTGCATAAGATCATATCATCTGGTATGAAAGTGTATCATGTGGTATGAACATACAATAATGTAGATTTGTTGAATACATGGTACTGATGGTAGTAGAAATATATATACAAACTGTCATTTACCACATTCATCATTGTTTGCCACAAGTTACGTACCACCCATGACCCATAAACCAGGGTGGAATGTAGTTGTATATTTTGGTCATGTATTTTTTCCATAATTTTTAGACCAATACATCGCGAAGAACTCGTTCATTCTGTGCAAAAAAATTCAAAATTCAAGTTAAAATGAAGGTGGTAACGAGTTATATGATTTTTTTAAATATATTAAAATTTGATCTCATTTTGTAGATCACATGTATCTGTCCAAAAAAAATTAAAACCCAAATTAGAATGAAGAAGATAAGAGCCTATTAAGAAAATTAAAATAATCAATATTTCTCATTTCTTAAATTTGAGTTTTATACAATTATGCCCCCATGTTAAACCTTCGAATCTGCACCAAAATGTAATGGTGCAGTTGGATAGAATGATTTGTATTTGGTATTTGTGATTTGGATTTCTAAAATAAAATCATGTGTTTGGATATTAATTACCTTTGATAATTGGACTTGTGTCAAATTCATGGGGTGATTTCCAAATACATGTCTAGTGTATTACTTGTCAACTTGAAATACATTTCAACAACTAGTGATTTGAAATACCTCCTAACAAAAGTTTTGACCTATTTGTAAAATATTAAAAGTGTAGGTACTATAGTGTGAGCAAAACATATAAAGGTACCAAAACGTAATTTTACCACCAAAATTTCAGGACCTTTTTTATAAAATTTAAAAACTTTAGATACCAAATTGTAAGAAAAAATAAATTTGGGAACCAAACTGTAATTTACCAAAATTTGTAGTAAGTGACCAGAAAATTAAAAATTAAAATACAAAATCATAAAATTAAAAATTAAAATAAATTATAAATGAGTATCCAACCAACGAATTTGAATTACAAATATTTCAAATGTAAGGTAAGGCACCATAAGAAACAAATGAGTCCTAAGATTCTATGACTAATTGATTGGAATACGACTACCATCCGTACCTAGACGAAAGGTATAAGATAAACCAAAAACAAGAAGTTTCAATTGCACTTTCATCTTAATTCCATTTAATTTGGTATAGGAAAAAGGATATTGGTGCTTAAACTATCAAGACTAATTAATTAGGTCATGCATGTGCACCAGATTTGGCCTAGACCGACCTCCTTTTCCTTTTTCCTTCCTTGTAGTTGTAGCGAGTCTAGTTTTTGCTAGTACTACTGAAATCTTCGGCTGACCGTTGACTATAAGCAAGCAAACTGCATGGATGACGTACCAAGTGATGTAAACCGATTCATGTCCCCATCCAACATTTCAATTTCTTTTGTTAAAAACACACATATGTCTACAAGGCTCTTACACATCTAGTTTCATTCGAATCTCTTAATAACACTTAATTATAAAAATTAACCTTTGTTATCTTTACAAAAAATAATTAAATAAAATAAAACTTAACTAACTACTAGATAACATGGTGAATGACACGAACAATTACCCTAACATACATCGATTACTAGTTTAATTACATGGTTTTCCGACGACCCTTTCCATGACAATACATATCATCTATCTTTTAGTCCATCTATATTTTGAGACGGGACATGATCACATGAATATGATAAATGAATTTGATCTTGACCATTAACAAAATATATAAATCCCACCGTCCACATGCAGATGTAATCCGCAAAGATTTAGTTTTTTGGAGTGACGCGACTGTGGGCATGGCCAGGGAACTCGATCGAAGGATCTCGTTCTCAGTGGTGTTGTTAGCCACTGCATCTATATAGATCCAGGTCAGTGCCACGTATGCACGCATGCATGCATTGCCAAGTTGCTAGCTAGCTAGCTATCACATTTCAAAGAACAGTTGATTATCGGATTAATTGCTTGGTCATTGATATTAAAAAAACGTTTATGTTTGGTCACTCGAAATATTTAATTTTATTGGTGATGCCTAACATTAATTAAACGTTTCAACTTTAATCACTCTCTGTTACCTTCCATTAGTCTCAGTTAACGACATCAATTTTTTACTGACGTAGCTAACAAAAATGCCTAATCAGCATATTTAAATACAAAAGAGATTATACCCGACCCACCACATCATCAAAACCAAACCAACCCTTCGCAACCCATCACCCGACCATTCCCCGCCTCCCTGTGACGTTGAACCGAAGGTCGGCCACTACCTCTCTCTCCCCAATCCCCCGACTCGCAGCCGTTCACCTTCCCGATTTTAATGTTACTCTCGTCATCGTCGTCTACCGGGGGTGGATTGAGGATTGTTGTTGATGCTGGTGCTGTCAATGGGCGATCTGAAAAGAAGAGTCGATGAACATTTCTGCCGGAGCTGAAGAGGGCGAAGGGGGAAGCGATAGATCTGATTAAATTTTGGCCCCTTCACAATGCCTATGCCATCTCTGCGGCCGTCAACCTCACCACCGTTGCGGGCGTCAATTATCGATCTTCTTCGTTCTGACACTCTCACTTATTCCCTTCCTCTCCCAGTCCCTCACGCCGGACACCCTGACCGACCGATCTAGGAATTGCTTGATGATTTTCTCGACCCTTCATCTTTCCAGCCTTCGATTGTCATCTTCCCGTCGATCGAGAAACCCTATCAATCGGCGGGTTTGTGTTGGTGAGGATTGAGAAAGAAATGAGGAAAGGGGTTGGAGGCTGGTCTTTGTTGGCGACGGCGGAGAGGAGGGGGAATGGTAGATCTACGTTGGTGAGGAAGAAAAGAGGGAAGGGAAGGGTTTGGTTAGAATGTTCGGGTCAGTTAATTAGTGGGTTTGGTTTGGAAAGTTAAGACCATTAATGGGTTGACAGAGACAGGAAGTATGTTTGGAAGTAGTCTCAAATTAAATTACTTTCGCTATCCAAAATTCACAAATCTTGTGTACCAGTGTGAATGGGAACAAGAGAGAACTTGATATTCTATTCACACTACTCACAGAGAGATAGTACAAAAGGCGGTGGAGCGTGAGAGAGAGAAGTAATTAGGTTTTGGTTGGGTTGTTTGAATTATTTGAGCTAGCTAGCTATACTATATATGCCTAGCTTCTTTGGCTTGTTTGAGTTGTTTGTCTGTTTCGCCGAGTGATGAGTTGGGTTCTTTTGCGCCTGACCAACTGATGATCATGTCGAATCGATCAGATTTGATTGAACAGCTATCAAGCCACAGCAGCACAAACAAATACAGCCAATATTAAAGCACCGCTCCTACTCCTACTCTACTTGCTGCGCTTTAATTATACCGTTAGATTTTTGTTATAATTACATGCCTCCGATCCGATGGGTCATCTATATATATATATGGATCTCCCAAATTGAGTACAGTTTCATGAGCTGAGCTGACACCAAAGAAATCGGGCTAGCTAGCTAACTACTTGTTGTTGCGGAGTAGTAACCTTAATTCCTAGGCCGGAGATCCGAGCGGCCTGCTATCGGCAGCGGGTGCAAAGGTGGATCCGAGAAAGCATGGTAAGCTGCCACTTCCACCGGCGGCGGCGGCGGCGGAAGAAGACGATGAAAGTACGGGAGGAGGAGGAGGAGGAGATGGTGATCCTTATCACTTATTTGGCGGCCAGATGTCCTCATCGTCTTCTACCTACTGCGGTTGGTCGGAAGAGGACACGTCGGCCATGGTCTCCGCTCTCTCTCAAGTCATCGCCGCCACCGACGACTCAGCTGCTGCGACACAACCCCGATCATCATCCTACACCTACAACTCTCCTCAGTTTGACCCGACTTCCAACGCCGCACCTACAGTAGCAGTACGGACCCATCACCAGCAGCAGCAGCAGCAGAATCAAGCCCAACCAGATCCCGCAGGTACGTCATGCAAGCTACCCACTTCATCTCTACATAGTATAATACTCATCTCACCTAGAGGAATTCCTCTTTAATGAATGAATAAACCTTATAGTAATTAGTGTTATTATTAATAATTAGTTTCCTCTGGATCGGTTCACTTTCTTTTAGGTTTGAGGAAGGATATGTACGAAGTTACAAATTTTATATATTAATAATAATTTGTTTGGGATAAGTGTTGGCTATATACATGACAGATGTTGGGTGTAAGTTCATTGAATCATATTTGTCCTGTCCCATTCCATGTCCTATATATCGTGATTCAAACCTAACTCTCTCTCTCTCTTTGTCTATCATCATCATCACCATTTAACCTGATGACCATTTCTTTTGTCATTTGCTCATAATATTTTAGTTAGTTGTCACATTTTGTATACTACAGTAAAGCTCTTTCGTTCGACGGAATGATGACCTTTAAGGATCATACAGGATAGACACGATGTTTACTGTCTCGATGAGATTAATTAACATTAACATTATTTAATTTAATCCCGTCATTAATTGGTTTCGTTCCGTGAATGACTTGCATTCTTTCCACGTTCCATTCCTGGATTTGACTCTGTGTACGTACCCATTGACATTTTCTTCTCCTTATTTTGTCGGGTTTATTTCTTTTTACTTTCTGTCTGCTGTCTGCTGTTTGCTGGTTGGTTTGGCTTCCTGTTCAAACTCTGCCTAATCCTAATTCCGAAATGTTGACCTGACCTCCTTAAGCGGTACTATATTATTAATAACAATATATTATTATATTTACCTAGCTATCACGTTGATGATGAACACAGGAAATACGAGGAAAAGGCACTACAGAGGGGTGAGACAAAGGCCATGGGGGAAATGGGCGGCCGAAATACGCGACCCGAAGAAGGCGGCCAGGGTCTGGCTGGGTACTTTCGACACTGCCGAGGACGCAGCTGCTGCATATGACAAGGCGGCTCTCAAGTTCAAAGGCACCAAAGCCAAGCTCAACTTCCCAGAACGAGTTCAAGGCCAATCCTTCTCCTCCTACGGTTCCACCACCAGCGTCGTCTCGTCAACACCTCCTCGTCCACCTGCTGCAGCACTGCCGCCGCCTTCGACTCAGGTACCGCCACACGGCGGCTACCCTCACCTGCTTCAGTACGCCAACATCCTCTCAAGCGACCGTGAATCCGATTTTCAGTACCACGCTTCAAACCTCTTCATGAGCCAACAGCAGGATCCGTTTGCTCATCCCCACTCGTCTTCCACGTTTTATCATGTCCACGATGATGCTAATCAGCAGCAGCATGGTCATGATTATGATATGACGAGATATCACTCGCCTTCACATCGTGATTATCATCACCAGCGAGGTCATGATGGACATGGGAATGATTCCACCACGTCCGACCAATAGCTCAGTACGCATGCATATATGATATGTGCAAGTTTAGCATGCAGTAGCTCCTTGTTAGTGATGGAGGATTTTGAATTTTGATTCCTCTATTTCCCGTACGTTTATTTCTGGCGGCTGCTTAATTGTTAATTAAGAAAATGCTCGCAAATGTATGCGATTTGGTGAATTAATTTGCGGGCCGGGAGGTCTGAGACATAAGAGGCCCGAGGGAGAAACGAGTGCATCCATGGGAACATACCCACATGCCGGAATTTTCATATCAGTGAATAGTACTGCCATTGGCTGGACTCCGCAGCTCATTATATATTTTCTGTATTGTTACTCTGCGAATTGGAAAATAGAAAAATGACAAAGTAAAAAAATAATTAAGGAAAGAATGCACACTACAACGAAATTACGTGGTCCACTAATATAATATGTGTTAGCTAGCTCATAAGTAGGAGAGAGTGAGTTTTACTATACTTTGAGGAGATACATATTACATATATAGGACTATATATAAGAAGTATTATATATAGTAACGCTAGTTTAATATGGTAAAGAAAAACGGTTACAAATTTTGTAACAGCAAGACCCATGACATCCAGTTATAACCAAATACTCCGATTCAAATTACACCAACCATTGCTTTACATTTTGCTGCCATTAACTCTCTCTCTAATCTATATACATATATCGTTTGTTTATATGATGATGGGACTTCCGAGTTCCGATTGTTTATTTCCCTCCTTTTTAAGGCGTTTGCGCATGGCCTCACCCACTTGCTTTCTTCGGTGGGGCTCTTTGATAAAGAAAACCAAGCTTCCCCAGAAAGGCCAAAACCCAAACTTGTGTCAGGTCTCATATGTGCATGAAATGAACTTAAGGCTAAAGCATGATAACCAATACGACAAAAAAAAAAAAAAGTGTAAGAAGCTATAGGCTTAGCTACCTTTCTCTCGATCTCCTGTTTTTTTCCTTCTTTCGTTTGGGTTCTCTTATTTCTTCTTCGGTTCTCTTTATTCCCTTTTTCCGTAATATGTCGTCCTTGACACGAATATATAGAGGAAATCATGATTCAGTGCCAAACGCATGATAAAAGGTCAGTAAAGCGCATGAAATCGGGGGATGGGAGATGTTGAGGGACGGTGGTTATTTTGCATGCTTTAGGCTTTCCCACGTCAAACTTTGCGGCTCTCACTCGATTGCTCTCTTTTGAAAATGCCCCATTGTGAGATATGCACGGCCAGAGTGTCGCAATGGAGTTTGGTTAAGGTGCTAGATGGGGCGGGTTTAATTTGTAATGTAGGGCTATAAAATGAATGTGGACCATATAATTATCGGATAAGACCATGTTCAAAAAGACATGTTTAACCTTACATTTAGACATGTTTAAGCGCAAGGCAATGACAAAATGCCTCGCCTAAGGGTTTCGCGCCTAGTTAGTTATCGAAACACGTCAATGGAGTAAGGCGACATATTAGCCTCTTATGAACATAACTAGATGGAGCTAGGAATTCGATATTAAATGAGAAAATTAACGTCAACTACAAATTCAATTTTCTATATCTATATTTTCAATCGCTCAAGAACTTTGTGAGCTATTGATCGAGCTATGATTCTATGAATTCGAGAGCTATGTTCTTGTCATTAAGTGTTGAGTAAGTTATTAATAATTTTAACTGACCTGAGGAAATGTTGTATGTTATTATTTCATTCACCATTCATAGTGAACAGATATTTTTCTTCCAACGCCTAGGTACGCGTAGTCTACGCATAGGCGAGCTAGGCGCTAGGTAAAGGCTCAACGCCCGCCTTAGACCTTACGCCTAGCGCCTTTTTGAACCTTGGGTAAGATTGATGTACTCTTGTGGTATAGTATATCTCACGTACTTTTAGTGAGATAATTCTATTTAAACCATAAATTAAATCGAGTTTGGGATATAATATTATACTCTAACCTCTAATGGAATTGGATAAATCTCATGTCTCAATTATGAATTATCTAAACTCAAACCCGAAGTTCAATTTAATAGAAAATAATAATTGAACGATCAGATTGATCAGAGCCCATCAAAGTACATCTCACAGTCATATCACCTTAAGTATATTATACTCCTGGACTATACCAGTCGATCATTCCCATAAATTTTTGTTTACATGAAGTCATTAACATAATTATAGGGGTGTTTACACTTCGGTAACACAATCCATGAGTTTGGGCTCAACGCTCCCGCGTTAGAGCATCAAAACTCGTATTAGAGGGAGAGTTTACAAAATTCACGAATTTCTTTTGTTGGGAGCGTGAATTTTCTACGGCAGAGCGCGATTCGGAAGGCAATTACCTCTTCTTTATGTGGCCTTCATCAACTTACCTGTGTATCTCTCTCACTGTTGTTGCTGCTTTCATTTGCCCCTCTGCCTCCCTGAAAAAGACTGGCGCTTCAGAACTCAGTCCTCCATCGGTCGCCTTCAATCCAGTCGTGAGCTACAGGTGTTTGAACCTAACTGAGTGTAGGAGTGAGGTTCGAATGAGAGTTTGGGTCAAGAAGAAACACAAGCGTCAAGTTTGATCAGGGAGATAGGAATTAGAGAGTTGAGCGAGGACCGGAGTCCCAACTTTTAGAAAGAGAAGTAATAGTTATAGAGAGAGAATGGTGAAAAATCGATCCCCTCACCCACCGTAGTAAATGCCATATTTATAGGCTTCATGGTGGTGGGTGAGTGGTTGACATAGGGAGAGATACAGTGATGTGACTACTGGGATACAATGATGTGACCAATGATGTGACCACTAGCACACTAAGGTTTTTAGGCCATTCCTCTACCTAGGATGCGTCAGAGATCCACTCATAGCCCTGATGTGACTACTCGCTTGGAAGAGGTGCGCTTCCCTCATCTTCTGGTTTGGCCTACGCTTGTCCTCCCCTAGCGCATGTCATCTCTTCGCGCCGGGACGTGGTTAGCCATGATGAGGCGGCACACTCGGGGTCTTTGCACCACCGTGTTGGGGTCTTATTCAGTTGCGCCCGGTTCCTTGGCGTGATTAGGCCCGAGTCCTATGCCCAACAATTGCCCCCCATCAGGGGGTGTTTTGTGAACGCCCCCTGTTTAGGTTTCCTCCAGACTCGGGCCGGCGTGCTATTCGAGGGGCGGGTCTTTTGGGCCCACTCCGCTTGTAGCTATTGGTTAGCGCCGACGTGCGCGATACTATGAACTGGCGTCGCCTTGCCCTGATGTCATGCGTCATCGCGTTCGTTGTTGGGCTTCATTCGGTCGCCACGCGCAATGCTCGGCGCGCGCTGTTCGTTCCGCGCGGTACGCGCTAATGCGCTCGTTGTTGATCTTCGTTCGCTGAGCGTGATATTCGGCGATGCGCTCGTGGAGTTGTTTTCTTTTCGTAGCGCAACGCGTGTTTTCCTTTTCCAGGCATTATCCTCGCGGCAAGCGCTCGTGGTTGATCTTTGTTCGCTGAGCGCGATACTCGCGCGCGATGCTCGTCGATGCGCGCATGGGGTTGTTTTCTTGTCGCGACGCAATGCGTGTTTTTCTTTTCCTCGCGGGTGTGCCATGCCCCCCAGTCGGTGCGCGGCACTGGTGGCGTCGCCGACTAATGCCTATGATCGTAGGTGTCCACGTGTCACTGTGTGGTTAGGCTATTTGGGCGGGGATTTTTTGAATTTCGAAAAGATTTGGTGAGATCTGACGGTTACGGATCCCAATGTGGCTTTAACCTTTCGCCTTCCGCCGACCGGCCTTGGCCCTTCGCTTTCCCCCTGATCAATTATAAATATGAGATTGTTGAAGGGAGGAGGGCTCACTTGTTTTCTCCGATCATAGCCTCGCTTTTGTTTTCCTGAGATTTCCCTCTTCCTTCACTTCTCTTTCTTTGAGATTTTCTCTCCTCCTTTTACTACCTTAATCCTCTTCTGCTGTTGATCAACTTCGAGTCGATATCATGTCCAACGTCAACAACCAGGAGGCCGAGGTCGTACAAGGCGAAGAAGGTAATGTCTCTCCTCTCTCGCATACTTCTTCTGACCATTCCGGTGGTGGGAATGGAGGTTCTGGGGATTGGAACGGTGGATCCGACGGTGGGGCTGGCAGTAGTGGTGGTGGACTTCCGGCGACGCCGACGTTCGATGCTAGGTCGGGCGATGGGGCTGGAAGCTCTTCTGATCCGGGTATACTCGTTTCCGGGAGTGGGGAGGTGGTGCGGCCGGCTCGGGGGACTTTGATTATTCGGCGTAAGCAGGGTGGTGGGCCGGTTGCCGGCGACGAAGCGGCCGACGAGGAAATCGCCGATGGTGAGGTCGGCGACGATGAAGTCGCCGACGATGAAGACTTCGTCGATGAGACGGAGCAAGGAGACTTTGGTGTGCAATTCGCACCGCGAGCAGTCGAGCGCGTTACCGAAGCCATGGCCCGCTTGGGGCCGCAAGGTGTTGGCTCTACATACCGCGTGATCGAATGGGCCGAGATGTGGGGCGACCAGCCGGCGCCGTCTGACAATCTCAAGCGTGGGCCCGAGCACTCCTCGACATATGACGTGGATGACGTGGAGGAGTTGGTTCGCGGATTGGGCTTGCCCCCCAATTGGGAGTACGCCGCTCCCTCGGTGCGCAGTATGGTGGGTAACTGCCCCCCAGGGTGGTTTGGTGTGTACGCAGAGTATTGGGTTATGGGGTTCAAGTTCCCCATCGACCCACTGTTATGCGCCATATACGACCGCCTCAAGTGCTCCATTGGTCGGCTCTCCCCGTCAGTCATCATGCACGCGAGTTGCCTTCGTCTCGCGTGCAAAAGGCTTAACATCGTGCCTACTTACGGCCTATTCAGGAAGATGTATAAAATCAAGGAGCCCACAAAGGTGAGCGACTGTCTCTCCATCCAGCGACGCGACCACCGCCCCGATGGCTTCGTGTACGGCTCGCCCAAGTTGAAGAAGACTTGGTTCGGCCAGTTTTTCTATGTTAAGCCCGCTCCCGGGGAATGGGCGAGTGGGTCGCTGCCGGAGCCCACCTCCTGGATGAAGGGCAGTATAGCCGGGTTCGAGTCCGACGTCGGTAACTACGACGGGCTCAACGATGAGTATGAGGCTTGCATGCCTCACCGCATGAACTTATACAAGCGGGGTGTCCGCGAAGCCTGTCTGGAAGAGCTCTTTGGAGATGGTTAGTTATGTTTCCTTCCTTTTGTATTCTATCTTATTAACCGCCCTCTTACGATTTATTGGCGCAGGTGTTGACTTTTCCACCCTCGCGAGTATGATGTCGGTGGAGGACGTCGCGCCGCGTGCCGACAAGAAAAGGAAGAAGAAGGTCGGCGCGGCGCCAAGACCCTTGAAGCGGAAGGAGGTCGAGCAGCCGCAACCGCAGGTTGTCGAGAGGCCCCGCAAGACCATTCGTATAGCGGAGCCAGCCGCCCAAGTGGCGAAGCAACTGCCCGCGACGCCGCAGCTGTTCGCCGCGCAACAGCTCTCACTGGCGCTTTCGGAGCCCGAGGCGACGGTGAGCCGGCCCGTTCGTCGAGGTGGGGATGGGGCTGGCAGCTCATCCGGGACATCCGCTACCGCTCCTCCCGTCAGCACTGTGCCGCCCTCCGCCGCCGTCCACCAAGTCCGCGACGTGCGGATTCACACCGCAGCGGCGTGTAACTTGGTGTCGGCCAATCATGCGCTTCGGGCGATCGGGCCCGTTCTCTCCGTTCCCCCGCGGGTGGAAAAGACGGACCCTCTTCACGACCTGGCGCAGATCCATTTCGCGGTAAGACTCAGTTTAGGTTAAGGTTTATTTTGTTAACCTTCCCCTCCTTTTTTTGCTTGGCTAAGACTCGTGGCGTTGTAGGGTTTGTCGGCGACCTTTCGCGCTCAACAAGAGCGCGCCTCGATGCGTGCCAAGATGAAGGCCGACGAGGCGCAAATCGTGCAGTTGGAGGGGAAGGTGCTCGGGGCGAACAATCGTGCCGAGGACGCTACCTCTAAGGCCAACGAGGCGCTGGAGTCACTCGGCCTTTTGCAGAGCCGATTGGCCGCCGACGTGGAGGCGGCCAAAGAGCAGGTGCGGAACGAGGAGCGCACTGCTCTCCGAGAAGAACTGGAAGTCTCCTTCTCTGAGAGATTGCGCAAAGCTCGCGAAGAATTCCAGAAGGAGAAGGACGACCTTGTTCGCCTTCACACCGTTGCGAAGGCGGAGGCCGTTCGCGCAGCTGAAGTCGCGGCCGTCCGCCAGTTCAAGTCTTCCCAACCTTTCGGGAAGATCATGGCGGATGCCATGACCAAGGCCGTGATAGCGGTTGGTAAGAAGGTCCGCCCTGAGAATCCGGGGATGCGCTGGGACACTCGCGAGATGGTTCAGCACGTCAAAGTGTGGATCAGCGAGAAGCGTCCTTTGGATTCTGACTCCGAGTCCGAGGAAGAGGAGGAGGAAGAGGCGGAGCGCCGGGGGGAGGTTGAGCGTCCAACAGGGAAGGAGAAGAAGGATGGAGAGGTGGCCGACGAAGATGAGGAGGACGAGGAAGAGGAGCGTCCTCTGTTGCGCCGCAAGTCGAGCAGGGAGGGCGAACAGCCCGACACTGGCTCTGCTTAGATGTGGCCCAATCGAGCCTTAACTGTTTTGTAGTTTTCTCGTGCTTTTTCTGTTGTTTTCTTGTGTGTAGTCGCGAACGGCATTGTGGCTCCCTCCTTGATTATAACAATAGATTTTCGACTATGTTTGTTTCGGCTTCTCTCCCTCCCCCCCTTTTATTATCTATCTTGTTCAACGACTTTGTGTGCGCGAATAAGCGACAACCGCTGCTTTTGCCTTGTCCTCTCGCGCGGAGGATGTGCGAGCTGGGTGCTTATCTTTGTTCTTTCGAACAAGGCGCGAATAGTGCTGGACTATTGCTAATGTTTTGTTCTTTCGAACCATGTCTTTTTGCGCGAATAGTGCTGGACTATTGCTAAGCTTTGTTCTTTCGAACCGTGTCCTTTTGCGCGAATAGTGCTGGACTATTGCTAATTTTTGTTCTTTCGAACCATGTCCTTTTGCGCGAATAGTGCTGGACTATTGCTAAGTTTTGTTCTTTCGAACCGTGTCCTTTTGTTTATTGCGCTAATGCGCTGTTACAAACGTGGTACACGTTAACCGGCACGATTGTATTTCCTTAGATTCTGTGCGTTCCATGTTCTTGGAATCTTGTTGCCCCCCAATTCGCTGAGTTTGAATGTGTTGGCGCCCACCACTTCGCGAATTAGGTAAGGACCTTCCCACGTCGAGGCGAGCTTCCCGTGCCTGGGGTCAGGGCGGAAGTTCCGCCGCAATACTTGGTCGCCCAGGATCAACTTGTGGGGGACCAGCTTCGCGTTGTGGTACTTGGCTACCTGTTCCTTCATTGCAGCTAGCCTGATGGCTGCCAACTCGCGCCTTTCTTGCGACAATTCGAGCTCTAGTAGGCGCGCCTCGTCGTTTGCTTCCTCGCTGTACCCGGTGATTCGGTAGGTCGGTATTGTTGTCTCGATGGGGATCACCGCGTCAGTGCCATACGTGAGGGCGAAGGGGGTTTCGCCTGTTGCCACTTTGTATGTAGTGCGGTGCGCCCATAGCACCGTGTGTAGCTCGTCCGCCCAATGGCCCTTGGCCTCATTCAGGCGAGTGTGGAGGCCATGTAGGATCGCCTTGTTGGAGGACTCTGCTTGGCCGTTGGCTTGGGGGTAAGCGACCGACGCGAATCTTGCAATGGTCCCCACCTCATCGCAGAAGTCTATCACGTCTGCGCAATCGAACTGCTTCCCATGGTCGAAGACAAGTGCATTTGGGACTCCGAAGCGTGACAAAATGTTGTTGCGCAAGAAACGCGTTACCTGTTGTGCCGTTATGGATGCCAGTGCCTCGGCCTCGATCCACTTAGTGAAGTAATCCACTGCCACGATTATGTATTTGCGCTTCCCTTTTGCTGTTGGGAAAGGGCCCAAGAGGTCGACTCCCCATTGCGCGAAAGGCCATGGGCTCAAGTTGCCTTGGAGCTCGGTGGCCGGCAAGTGGTGTTGGCGCGCGTTGACCTGGCATTTGTGGCATTGGTCCGCGTAATTCTTCGTATCCTTCTTAATCCTCGGCCAGTAGTAGCCATGCAGGAGGATGGTGCGCTCCATGCTGCGTGGCCCTGCGTGCATTGCACACAGCCCCTCATGCAGTTCGCGTACCAAATCTTGCGCCTCCTCTTGCCCGATGCATTTGAGGTAGACGCCCGAGAATGATCTTCGGAACAGGTTCCCTTCGATGAGTGTGCAACGAGCTGCCTTTTGCCTTAGCGCCCAAGCTTGCTTAGGGTCTTCCGGTACCGTCCCATCTTGGAGGTATTCCACAATTGGGTGTCTCCAGTCTTCGTTTGTCATGAGCTGTGTTGTGTTGACTGCTGATTCCGAAGGGGTATCCTCTTCTTCCTTTTGAACGGTCACGAGCCGCGTGGACTCGAAGTCGGTTGCCGTCGCCAGTTTAGATAATGCGTCGGAATGCGCATTCTCCTCCCTTGGGATCTGCGCATATGTTACTGCTTCGAACGTTGCAGCTCTCATTTTGACGCGTTCCATGTAGTGTGCCAGGGCGTCCTCCTTTGCGTCGAACGCGCCGTTCAGCTGGTTGACTGCCAAGGAAGAGTCGGAGAGTATCCGTATCGTTCTTGCCCCTAGGTCGTGAGCGGCTGTCATCCCTGCCAAGATGGCCTCGTATTCCGCGGCGTTGTTTGTTTTCAACGCTCGGAACCTGATTGCGATCTCGTGCATCACGCCAGTAGGTGTGCGCACCACGACCCCTGCCCCGGCGCCATGTTTGCTCGCCGCTCCATCGACGTAGACTTCCCAGACGCCCTCCGGCGTTGTTTCGAGGGTTACCCCCTCTGCAATGAAGTCTGCGAGGATTTGTGCCTTTATCGCTGGCCTTGGCGCGTACTGAATGTCGTACTCCGACAGCTCGACCGCCCATTTGACCATGCGCCCCGACACTTCCATTGATGTCAGAATCTTTTTTAGCGGGAGGTTTGTCAGGACGGTGATCTGGTGCGCTTGGAAGTACGGGCGCAGCTTCTGCGACGCGCTCACGAGCGCCAAGGCAGCCTTCTCGACGGAGGAGTATCTTGTTTCTGCGCTGACAAGAGTGCGCGAGGTGTAATACACCGGTTGCTCGGTTCTGCCGTCTCTTCGAGATATTAGCACTGCACTCACGGCCCTTGTTGACACGGCGAGATACAAGAAAAGTTTTTCATTAAGCTTGGGGGCCGTTAGTACAGGGGGGGATACAAGATACGCCTTTAGTTCTTGGAACGCTGCTTCGCATTCTGGAGTCCATGCGAAGCGCGCCCCGTTCTTGAGCGTTTGGAAGAAGGGCGCGCACTTGTCAGCGGATCGCGGTATGAACCTCCCCAGCGCCGCTATTTTGCCATTCAGAGACTGGATTTCCAGCGCGTTCCGGGGCGCCCGCAGCTGTTGGACTGCGGTGATTTGCTTTGGGTCGACCTCTATGCCGCGCTTGGTTATCATGAACCCGAGGAACTTCCCCGCTTCCGCTCCGAAAACGCACTTGAGCGGGTTGAGGCGAAGGCTGTGTTGACGGAGAGCTTCGAAAGTCTCGCGCAGGTCCTGCAGGTGTGACTTGCCCGCTTTCGTTTTGACGATGAGGTCGTCCACATATGCCTCGATGTTCCGCCCGATCTGTCGCGAGAAGACCGTGTCAATCATTCTCTGATATGTCGCGCCCGCGTTCTTTAACCCGAACGGCATCCCCACAAAGCAGAAGTTCCCAAACGGTGTCATGAACGACGTCTTTTCTTCGTCTTCCACGGACATGGGGATCTGGTGGTACCCGGAGAACATGTCGAGGAAGGATAACGTCTCGTGATCTGCGGTTGCGTCGATCAGTTGGTCGATGCGCGGCAGTGGATAAGGGTCTCCTGGGCACACTCTGTTGATCGTGGTGTAGTCGACGCACATCCGCCAGGCCCCTGATGATTTCTTGACCAATACCACATTTGCCAACCACTTTGGATATTTTACGGGTCGGATTAGCCCGACTGCTAGTAGGCGCGTCACCTCCTCTTCTATCGCCTTCAGCTTATCGCCCGTGAAGGACCTCCGCCCTTGTTGCCTTGGCTCTGCGTTGGCTGGCACTGCAAGGCTATGTTGGGCTACCTCCCTGGGCACTCCTGGCATGTCTTCCGTGCACCACGCGAACAGTTCCTTGTACTCCTTCAGCAGCGCCACGAGCGGCTCGATTGCGTCACTGCTGACGTGAGTGGAAATGCGTATCTTCCTGGTCGGCTCGGCTGGATCTAGCGCGACCTCAAAATCGGAATCCATCGACTCCGGTCGGGGTTCTTCCGCCCTTGTGTCGACGATGTTGGTTTGTCGAGTCACAACGCGATCTTCCCATGTCGTTCCCCGGGCTTCTCCCACTCCTCTCTGTGTTGGGAACTTGAGTTTCTGGTGGCAGGTTGATGGGAGAGCCAGGAACTTCGCAAGGAATGGCCGGCCTAGAATGCCGTTGTGCGCCGATTCGCAATCGACGATCGTGAATTCTACCTGTTTGGAGGCGCGAGGCTCCTGGTCGCCGACCACCACAGGGAGAGTGACCACTCCAATGACCGGGACTTTAGTTCCAGAGAAGCCAACTAGGTTGCCATGCGCGCGCCTGATTAGGCGCCGGTCGATGTCCATTTTGTCAATGGTACTCTGGAAGAGGATGTCAGCCGCGCTACCTCCGTCTACCAGGAGGCGGTGGGTCTTGCAGGCGGCGATTAGCGCGGTGATAATGAGCGGCTCCTCTGATGGGGTTCCTTGTGGGAATTCCGCGTCGTCGAAGCTCAGGTTGAACCTCGCCGGCGCGTCGGTGGTCGCGCACTCCATCGCGCGCTCCCGTTTGGTTTTCTTCTGGGGGCGGTCTCCTTCGACCGTCACCACTCCAATTTCCTTGCGCACTACATATGTGCCTGTGTCATCGTTATATTCGGCTTGGGGTGGTGGCGGCGGCGGGTGCTGTGGGTGCTCAACTTGTTCTTTTTTTACGTGAACAAACTCGCCCAGCAGCCCTCGCTGTATGAGGCCCTCTATTTCGTACCTCAGGTCTCGGCACTCTTCTGTTCGGTGCCCCGTTGCTCTGTGGAATTCACAATGCCTATTTGGATCGCGCATGTAGGGTTGGGATTTCAACGGGGCAGGCCAGTTGATCTTGTAACCCTTCTCGCGAAGGACATGGAACACATTCCTCATTGAGTCATTAAGGGGAGTGTAGGCGTTATGCGCGCGCCTGTCCGGCGATCGCCCGCGTTGCGCCTGCTCTGGTGGGGGAGGAGGGGCGCGCTTCGGGCCACTGTGCATCTGTAGCAAGTGGTCTCGTGGGATTGCGGCTGGAGGCTGACGACGCGCCTGTTCTTCTCGCGGCATTTTCGCCGGCTCGAAGCGCCTGACGGACCCTGCCCCCAGGGTTTCTTCCAACGTGATCGCCTTTTCGATCTTCATCTCCAACTCCGTCGACAGCGTGACGGGTCTCTTGGCCAACGCCCGCTTGAGCTCCATATTGTTGGTGGCCTCCATGAGGTGATGGGCGGCTGTTTCGGGGGTGAGGTCGCGGACGGCCATTGCTATCCTGGACCATCTGGCATAGAAAGTTCTCAGGCTCTCTCCATCCTTTTGCCTGATATCTATCAGGGCCTTGAGGTGAAGCGGGCGCCGTTTCTGGGACGCGAACTTCGTTGTGAACAGGAGTATGAACTCCTCGAATGAGTGGATGATTCCATTTGGGAGGCGGTTGTACCAGTCGAGGCATATGCCGGTGAATGTCGACGGGAAGGTTCTGCATAGCGCGGCGTTGGAGTTGGTTTGGAGTTGCATACGCAGGCAGAAAGTGCTTACATGGTCTTCCGGGTCGGTCGTGCCGTTGTATGTCGGGAGGGCGGGCGTCGCTCCTGTTAGGTTCTCCGCCATTATCTGTGCGCTCAGCGGCTGGTGAAGGACTCTTTTGGACGGGTTGGGTCGGTACTGCGGAGACAGGTGTTGCTCTAAGAAGCTGAGGTCCGCCCGCTCTGGTGGCTCGATTCCCGGCGCTTCGCACGCGGGGAGTTCCGTCGCCCCGTGTTGGGGTGGCTGGGCTGTCCCCGACGTTTCTCCCAAAGCTTGCTGTGGCGCTACCGCCAAGGTTCGTTGAGGCGCGTCCGCCACCGCACCGGTCGTTGGCGCGCTATCCCTGCTCATCATGAGCGCGATAACTTGGCTCATTTGTTTCTGCATGTCGGCTATGACGTTGTTTTGCTTTCTCACTAGATCCCTCATTTCTTTTGCCGTCAGCTCGGGCTCTTCTTCTTCAATGAGCACGGCGTTGAGGTTGCTGGCTTCCGCGAACGTCCTCGGGTCAGTCATTGCCTTGATTGGTGTTGCTTGGTCAGGTTGGTCGTGGTTGTGCTCTGCCATCGGGGGATTTTCTTTAGCGTTTCTTCTTTGCCCCACGGTGGGCGCCAATTGTTTGAACCTAACTGAGTGTAGGAGTGAGGTTCGAATGAGAGTTTGGGTCAAGAAGAAACACAAGCGTCAAGTTTGATCAGGGAGATAGGAATTAGAGAGTTGAGCGAGGACCGGAGTCCCAACTTTTAGAAAGAGAAGTAATAGTTATAGAGAGAGAATGGTGAAAAATCGATCCCCTCACCCACCGTAGTAAATGCCATATTTATAGGCTTCATGGTGGTGGGTGAGTGGTTGACATAGGGAGAGATACAGTGATGTGACTACTGGGATACAATGATGTGACCAATGATGTGACCACTAGCACACTAAGGTTTTTAGGCCATTCCTCTACCTAGGATGCGTCAGAGATCCACTCATAGCCCTGATGTGACTACTCGCTTGGAAGAGGTGCGCTTCCCTCATCTTCTGGTTTGGCCTACGCTTGTCCTCCCCTAGCGCATGTCATCTCTTCGCGCCGGGACGTGGTTAGCCATGATGAGGCGGCACACTCGGGGTCTTTGCACCGCCGTGTTGGGGTCTTATTCAGTTGCGCCCGGTTCCTTGGCGTGATTAGGCCCGAGTCCTATGCCCAACAACAGGCAACATTCCAGATCTAGCAACAGGGACAGCCTCCGCCTCCTTCAACCTATCTTGCTCAGAACATCTGCTCCCAACCGCCCACCACTGTTTTTATCTTCATCTTAGCCTCCATCGCAAACTCCCCCGCCTCTGCTCTTCCACCGTCCCACACCCTGCAAAATCCACCGTTACTCTCATCACTCCAGCCTGCCGTTATTAGCCACCATATGGATCAATTGGGTCTCGCTAGCTCCAAATTCTGAGTTCTCCCTTTCCTTTTCTCCCGATTTTCAGTTTTCATATTTGAGAGAGAGTGAACAAGGAGAGGGACGAGGGTTCTATGAATTGGGGAAAGATCAAAATTTTTTTTCGGTTCAAGGAGTGAACAACCACACTGAGAAGGATAATAAAATATACTTTCTTTGTAATTCAGTTTACGTTTTAAAATAAAAAGTGTCCCTTTTATTTTTACCCAAGGAAGGAAATATTATTATAGAAAAGTAAATATATTTATTATATTATTTTGTAATATATAAAGTTAAAACACGTTTACTGTTTCCTAAGATTGGGCTCATTTTTAGCTCAAACCTCTTTCGTATGGGCTTAAGCCTGCAGCTAGTTTAGGTTTAAGTTTGTTGAATTAGCCTTTCTAATTGGTAGACCTAAAGCATGTTGCACAACCTATTCTCATATCTCTCCAAAGAAAAGCTATTTTCGCTTTCACCTTGTCTTTCTTTTTTTTTTTTTTTTTTTTTTTTTACAATAACCTGTCTTAATTCCTTAGATTGTAGAATATGCAGATAAAGAAAAAGGGAATAGAATACAAAATCTACAAGGAAGGAGAGATGAAACAAATTCCGTACTTAATTGGACTAACCCACTACTAAAATCTACAAGGAAGGAGAAATACTCCTCTCTTTATTTTCCACTTCGCCTAACATACGTTTGCCAAGTACGTGACCGGTTATTTTGATAGGATGTTATATGCTATTTCTCATATGTAGGATGAGATTTAATATATTTATAAATGTATGGATAATATAATAAATTTTTTCATATAGCTGGACTAAAGCGGTCAGACTACTAACCCTCAACCTAATTACTCAACCGGGTCAACGGATGAAACTAGGTTGACAACTTTGCTCGGGAGACTAAAAAAAAGAAGGTGATGTCCAGCAAACTGCTATTGAATTTGGTAAATGAATGGAACAAAAGATGAATTAAGATAAAGGAAGAGGAAAGCCAATGGTGAGTCGGTCATGGTCATTGATTTTAAGAGGAATGCAAAGAAAAACAAAGAAGAAGAATTTAATGCGGAAATGAAAAGTATTTGATTTTGAGAGAAAAATAAAACTTATCTCCATTTCATTGAGTTCCTTGTTGGTTAGGATTTGTGAGGATGCATTAGGGGTGGGCATTGGGTGGGTCGGGTGGATTTTGACTATAAAATGCACCCACTCGCGCTTAAACGGATTGATAATTTTTAACCCACCACCCACCCACATTTAGTCTCGGGTTGGGTCGGGCGGATGGTGGATGATGCGGGTGGGTTTGTGGGTTCACCCACATCACAATGTATATAATATAAAGGAGTCAACTTGACATGATAATAGGTGAAGAGAATCATCGAGGGAAACAAGAAGTTGATATAGGGCGAAAATGTCGAATTAGTTCTTAACTTGGATAGAAATTCTATTATGAAAGAGTTTTCTACAGATTGAGACGATTATTAGGTGCAAGGAACTAATGAAAATAATTCCACAAAGGAAAGAGCGGTGATCTAAGCACAAGAATTAGAGGAAAAAGTAAAGGGAAGAAGAGGGGATCTATATTTGGAATGTTGGCTTTGAGGTTCAAACTCCAGGAGCAGTCCGAGTTTATATCTAACGTCTCCACTCTCCTCTCTCTAGCACCAACGACTTTGATCTTTTTGTTGTTGGGTTGAGCGGGTCACCCGCACACTCACCCACAACCCACCCACCACCCGGCGGATGGCTCCCAACGCAACCCGTCACCCACCCACAGACCCACCCACTTAACCAAATTCGGGTCAAATGCGGGTGGGTCGGCCCAAACCCGCGGATGATCCGCCCGCATGCCTAGCCCTAATAGGGGTGGGCATTGGGTGGGTCGGGTGGATTTTGACTATAAAATGCACCCACTCGCGCTTAAACGGATTGATAATTTTTAACCCACCACCCACCCACATTTAGTCTCGGGTTGGGTCGGGCGGATGGTGGATGATGCGGGTGGGTTTGTGGGTTCACCCACATCACAATGTATATAATATAAAGGAGTCAACTTGACATGATAATAGGTGAAGAGAATCATCGAGGGAAACAAGAAGTTGATATAGGGCGAAAATGTCGAATTAGTTCTTAACTTGGATAGAAATTCTATTATGAAAGAGTTTTCTACAGATTGAGACGATTATTTGGTGCAAGGAACTAATGAAAATAATTCCACAAAGGAAAGAGCGGTGATCTAAGCACAAGAATTAGAGGAAAAAGTAAAGGGAAGAAGAGGGTAGTTAAATACATTATAGTAAGAGTATACTAACTGTCATTTACAACTTTCAAAATTGTGCACCATAAGATACCACCCCCATACTAGGGTGGTATTGTATGGTATTATTTGGTCTTGTATTTTGTTCACCCAGAAATTTGTAGATCCAATAGATCATGATGAACTCGTTCATTCTGTGTAGAAATTTTCAAAAACGACTTAAAAATGAAGGACATACCATATGGTATGAGGTTGGTAACGAGAGACATGAAATTTTTTTCCACAAAAATATTGAAATGGATATCATTTTGTAGAACATAACGAACTCGTTCTATCTGTGCAATTTTTTTTTTTTTGAATTCCGAGTTGTAACGAAGAAGATAAGAGCAAATTAAGAAAGATAAGGAGAATAAAATGTCTTTAATTCCTCACCCATAGATCTGAATTTTCTGGATCCACTAAATAGGTTCAGATTTGGTTATGCAAAAATGCATAACCAAGGGTTATGACCCTAACTTGAGTTGTCCCCGTTCGCTCGCTATTTTCCAAGCCAGTACATTGATTTTATTATTTTAATTATTAGTTATAAATTATAAATTATATTCAAATAGTTTCTCGATGGACAGAGATGGTGGTGGGGAAGAAATTACGGTGAGTGGTAGGACTGAGATAGTGGACCAGACTGTTTGAAAAATCATGGTCCAAACCGGAACGCACAGTTTGGTCCCCGTAGACCGTTAAGTATGGTTTGGTCTGGTTCAGGTTTTTTTAAATGATGTAATATGATGTTTTAATTTCTTGGTCTGGTCGGGTTTAGACCGCGGTTTACCGGACCAAACCATGGAACCAACAGATTTCTCAATATGTGTTAGCAACCCACTCGACCACTCTCCCAACTCCCAGAACGATACCCAAATCTCATTCTAAATTTTGAAAATCTCGTTTCGTCCTTCATTCATAACCACATTTCACTAGAGAGTAGAGACGATCATGTCTTCATATGACATTATGTAAATGTTTATGACGTTATGGTGCAAGTAGGGGTGTTTTGACTTTGTATCTTTATTATTTACTGAGATTTATGCTGTCAAAATCATCCATGCATGTAGGAGCTTATGTTTTTAAGGAAATAAAACATTTATTTTCTTGGCTATTGGTTCAATTTTTTTGTGTGGTTTACTAATTAAAATGTTTATTTTTCGTTCACTGCGATCTATATGGACCAAACCATACCAGATCAGACTGCACAGGCATGGTCTAGTCGGGACCGTATAGTCTATGGTCTATACTTTAACCTCTCGGTCTAAATAGTAGACCGCATATATGATCCGGTTTGGATCAGACCGCACCGTTTCCCAGCCCTAGTGGGTGGTGGGAATATATATGAGGTGTAATAACGAAAATAACTTTATTATTTTTTAATTGATACATCTGACACTTAGCATTTAAATATTATAGTTGACTGTCAATTAGATGGTAAAGTTAATAACCATTAATACAATTAAAATTTCGAATGAGAAAGGTGATACAAATTAGTGGTATTTTGGATTGATGGTTCAGAAAACTTGTTATTTGGGGCTACCAAACAAATACCACATAAGTAAATACTTGTTATTTGGTATGTGATATTTGGCCCAAAATAACATGTTTGTGTTATTTGGCAAATATTTGACCCTCACTAGTTATTTGACAAACAACACACAAATGTTATTTGGCAAACACTACATCCAATTAACTCACCCTCTTTTTCTCCCACCAAACATATTATTTGGGCCAAATAACAAACAATCAATCCAAACGACCCCTTACTAATTTCAGTGACCAAACTTACAATTCGGAGTGCTCTCTCAACTAGGGGTGAAAGCTTGTCCCTGAAGACCCACTGACCCGTCCCGACCCGTCCCGTCCCTAAGGGTCGGGACGGGTCGGTTTGTCTACAGAGACAGATTAGGGACGGGTCATTTGTTGACCCTGTAAGGGCCGGGACGGGTCGGGACAACTTAGGGACGGGTCACGTTTTGACCCTGTGACCCTTAGCAACAACAAATATCTCATACTTCATTGGACCTTTTTGTAAAGTTTTAAAAGTTTAGGTACTAATTTGTAAAAATAAAAAAATTTGGGTACCAAACCGTAATTTTACCATCAAAATTTATGGACTTATTTGTAAAAAAAATAAAATTTAGGTACTAAATTGTAAGAAAAAATAATTTTGGATACCAAAACGTAATTTGTAAAAAAATAGTGTGTTGATTAGGGTCGACCCACTGACCCGGCCCGTCCCGTCCCGTCCCAGCCCTTGAGGGTCAGACAGGGTCAAGAAGGAGACAGGGACGGGACGAGACGGTTATACATCTTGACTCTTCAGGGACGGGTCAGACAGGGACAGGGACGGAACAGGGACGGGACAGACAAATTTTCAGCTCTACTCTCAACTCTCATTTTCTGAGAGAGAAAAATATCCTCGTTTTCTATTGGGCTTGGACTTGGGTTAATTTGCTAGTATGGATAGTGGCCCAGGACTAATGGAACCCAAAGCTGAGGCAGTTATCTTCCCGCGTAGTCTTCTTGTGTCTCCCTATTTCTTTTTAACTTTTTTTTTTGGTTTGTTTTTCTTTCGGAAAACATATCTCGAATTCTCTACTGGACCTCATAGTAATAACCAGTAATTGAGTAGGCTTCTCACCGGGAGGGTAATGGCGGCGATTGCAGCTTCTACTCTTGGAGTCCCTCTTCGGACTCCATTTTCTTTTTCTTCTTCTTCTTCTTCGGTACGCGCTCCTTCTTTTGCTTTCTAGACATTTGAAAATTATTCTTTCTTCCTGAATGTTTTCTTATCCGTTTACTTCGTTAAAAGACATGGCGCAGATCAATTGTGTCTCAATCTCTTAACGGCTCTCCCGATTCTACACCAAGAGGTCAGCGAATTGCCGAATTGTACTTTGCTTGATTGATTTCATTGCTGGTCAAGTGTTTGATGAAATGAGAGTTGTATTTCTGGTGGTGCAGTTGGCACAACAACAGTGGATCGTGTGGGGAGAAGAGCAGCTTTTATGCTTTCACTTGGGTTGCTCGCTCAATCCAAGTGGAGTGGAGTAGCGACCGCTTCTGAGTTTGCAGACAGTAATCCCCTTCCTTACTCTCTTTCAGTAGTATACACGCAAATGTCAGTTGCTTCCATAGCTTCTTTTTATTTTATTTTATAGAATTGAGAATGATTTGTGTGACAGCACTTGCATTAGACTTGCTTCTTCCTTTGATCTCTGTTAGTTGCCTCATTCACATATTCTCAATCCAGTGCCCGCACTCAGGGGAAAGGATTATGGCAAGACCAAAATGAAGTATCCGGACTACATTGAAACCAATTCTGGACTCCAGTATAAGGTCAAGGATCGAATCCCTTATGTTTCTCGATGTCAATTCAAGTTCATGTTTTTATCATTTTCCACCAATCTTTGTGTTGATTCAACTACCAAAAACAATGCAGGACCTCCGCGTTGGCAGTGGCTCAACTCCTAAGATCGGAGAGACAGTTGTGGTGAGACCTCCTTGATGAAATTTGGTCCCGTAGTGCTCAACCGTCTACATGAAATCACATGAAATGCTGTTAGAGAAGTTGTAGGTGTTAGAAGGCTCCTAAAAATCTTTCATGTTTCGAGATTGTCCATTTTAGAACCTGTGCTCCATCCATGGCTTTACTCGATTGAGCGCTTTGTAATATATGCTGAAGGTTCAAAGTTCTATGTCTGTGGGCTGTATTTTTCAGATTGATTGGGACGGCTATACGATAGGATACTATGGGCGCATATTTGAAGCTCGAAACAAGACTAAAGGGGGTTCATTTGAGGTATATTCTACAGTGAAATCTCTTTAATATCCCAAAGTATTTGATTCACATGGACTTTCTGTTAACTGGCTACTATATAAGCAGGGAGAGGACAAGGCCTTCTTCAAGTTTGAACTGGGATCTGGACAGGTGAGAAAACCATACCTGTCTTGTTAGCCATGCTATTGGACTGCATTGTAAAAATTGTTTCTTGGTTCTTTTATTTGTTTCCAGGTAATACCAGCTTTTGAGGAAGCCGTTTCAGGCATGGCTCTGGGTGGCATTCGAAGGTCCTACCATCTTCCTTTTTATCAAACATCTAAGCATATATTTGGTGAAATAACTCCGTGATTGAAGTGCTTAGGCTAAATTTAGGCATATAGTAGTTGTGCTCACTCTCTACTCCACAGTGATGCAGGATAATTGTGCCACCAGAACTAGGGTACCCTGACTATGACTACAACAAGAGTGGTCCGAAACCAACGACATTTTCGGTAGATTACTCTTATCGACGAGTTCTGCTTTCACTTCTCGTACGTTAGTGTTTGAGAGAAAAGGAAGTTTATTCGTGTATTTGATAACAGGGTCAGAGAGCCTTGTCCTTTGTGCTGCAGAACCAAGGTCTGATCGACAAAACTCTGTTGTTTGACATTGAACTCATCAAAATCATCCCGCCGAGGTGATTCATTGGCCGGGAGAGACCAAGGTGCTTGCTTCACTAGTCTCTTAAGGTTACTGTTTTTGTTTGTGTGTAAATTGTAATGAAAAGGAAGGGTCCTTCAAACAAAAAGAAAGCAAAATAGTGGAAGGCAAACAAACTCTTGCCTTAGCGTTCTTTTGCTTGTCTCATTGTAGACACGTTTTGGGGCGGCCTCTTTGGTGGTGGTGCAGGAGATATGCTGAAGTAACGCTCTTTTATGGAAGGGAGGAGCAGGAGCCTCCATTACGCGCGTGTTATTTCAGTGTATGAATTCAGATAGGAGCTGTGGAGAATTGGAGATGATGTTGAGCAAACGACTGAAAAGGAAATGGTATAGAGCGAGTCAGGTTGAGGTTGTTTTTTATCACTTATGTTGATTGTTGTCATAATTCTTTTTACGTAGTTCGTCCCTAGTTCATCCCATGTTACATGAAACATCTCTAGTTCATCCATTTTGTATGCAAGCACAATGGATTTGGAGTAATCCTCGAAAGATATCAATTATGCAGCAATGTCGGATTAGTTATGAACTCAAAGAATTCTATCATTCACTCAAAATCAAATGGGATTCAGAAATCTCCTGAACATCGTTCAAAGTCCAGTACAGTTAAGGTTGTCGAAATGGTATGGATTTCCGGGTCTAACAGGTGACCATGGTTAGCAAGAAAATCAGCACACTTATTAGCCTCTCTATAAACATGATAGAAAACTACCTCCCAATCACGACTGGGGAGGTTCCTGAGACGATTGATGGTAACGATGTGATAGTGATCCGGGGGCTCCTTGCTCTGGAGGAGCTGAATGGCTGATAGAAACCCGGATTACGGGTTCAATATGTTTTTAGAGATTTGGGTAAATGAGCAAATTACTAAGTTAGTAGTCAGCCTTTGTTCATGGGAATGGGGAAAAAGGGAATGGAAGTTTGGAAAATGATGGTGAAGGAAGATGGAGAGGCTGCGGCAGCAGTAGTTAGAGAGAGAGGTTTCGACAGGTGAGGAAGAGAGAAGGAGAGATTAGGAAAAACAATTTGGATTTAATCTTGTTTAGTGGGTAAATTCCACTTACAAGAATATTTATATAACTAGATAATTCTATAATGCTATCCCGAATTATTAATATCCCAAAAATACACCATAATTAATCCCAAAGAGTCCTAAAGAACAATAAACGACAAACAATCCCAAATAATCAAATTGTAGAAATGCGCGTTTCTGTCATCCCTGCCTCCATGAGAACAACCTTGTCCTCAAGGGCCTGGGTTCCTATGCTTAAGCCCAAAAGCTTAAGCATATTGCTTAAATTATTCTATTGGTTGATAGTGGATTAGGTAGTTAATAAGGGGTTAGTAGTTAATAGGTAGTTGAAAATAAATAAGGCATTGCAAATATAATTAATATTAATAATTGATTATTCTCTTTCTCTTTCCTCCCACAGCTTTCTCCCTAACTCTCTCTCCACTACAATTAAAAGGAAACCCGAAATTAATTTAATTAGATTGTAATATTTAATAAATTCGAACTTCATAATTTTCCCCCTTATTAAAATAGAAATTAAAAATCTGCTCTCTCACTTCGTGACAACTTGCAATGTAGTATTAACGTTTTGCAATGACATTATCAACATTTATGAAATAAATCATTATTGCTATACCATTATTAACGATTTCAATATACGTATCAATTCTTTACAATTATATTATTACGAATTCTGAAAATCAATCGTTACCGTTTTACATTTTCATCATCAAAGTTTATGAACTAGTCATTGGTTAACAACATCTATACTAATGATTCACAATATCATTGATTCACAACATTTTCATTATTGATACTATTAGTAATGAGCTCCCAAAACATTGTCATTAATTGTTTATTAGACTTATTGTTAACAATCTAATGTAGTGTTATCATCGTCTCCTAAATCATTTTTTGTTGTTTGTTAATGGGTTTAGGCTTATTGTTAACAATCTAATGTAATGTTATCATCGTTAGTGTAATGTAATTCTTAACAATCTAATGTAATGTTATCATCGTCTCCTAAATCATTTTTTGTTGTTTGTTAATGGGTTTAGGCTTATTGTTAACAATCTAATGTAATGTTATGTTATCATCGCTGGTGTAATGTAAATTGTTATTAACGTAATAAAATATATAAGATTCTAATCATTATAGCCGAGCATTATCAATTTTTAGTGAATTATTAATAAAATATACTTACATTATTAACAATTTAAAATGTCGTTATCTATGTTTAATATATCATGATGTCAGGTGTTGTTTTTTAATGTACCATGATATCACTTTCACGTTAAAAACGTTAAGCAACTCCCACCAAAATGTTGTTAAAGTATATCATTACTAATTGTATGAAAATTGTTAAAAATTCACCTAAAACATTATAATTTTCATTTTCAATGAAATTTATGGAATGGGAACGTCACGTTTACGTTAAAAATGTTAAGCAACTCTTATCAAAACGTTAACAATGTGAAAGTATATAATCACTAATAGTTTCAAAACGTTTAACAATTGACCTAAAATATTTACAATTTTGTCATGTACTGTTAATAGTGAACACTATTAACGTTTGATGTATCATGATATAAGTTGTTGTTTGTTTGTCAAACGAGTGAGTCTTTGAGAGATCATTACTAATAGTATCAATAATGCTAATGTTGTGAATCAATGATATTGTGAATCATTAGTAAAGATGTTGTAAATCAATGACTCCTTCATAAACGTTGATGATGAAAATGTAAAACGGTAACGATTTATTCAAAATTGTTAATAATATCATTGCAAAGAATTGATACTTATATTGAAATTGTTAATAATGATAAGATATAGTAATAATGATATATTTCATAAACGTTGATAATGTCATTGCAAAACGTTAATACTACATTGCAAGTTGTCACGAAGTGAAAGAGCAAATTTTAATTTTTAATTTCTATTTTAAAAAAGGAAAAAATTGTTAAGTTTGAATTTTATTAAATATTAAAATCTAATTTCGGATTTCCTTTTAATTGTAGTGAATAGAAAGGGTTATGGAGAAAGTTATGAGAGGAGAGAGAAAGAGAATAATTAATTATTAATATTAATTCTATAAGCATAATACCTTATTTATCTCAACTACATATTAATAACTAACCTCTTATTAACTACCTAATCTACTATCAACCAATAGAATGGATTAAGCAAAATGCTTAAACATATATGCTTAAGCACTGGATCCTACCCGGTCGGGTGGTTCTTGAACCACCTGTCAGCTGCGTACAACCACAACCCTGCATCCCTTTGCTCATTGAATCGTGAAAACTCAATGGTTGGAGGTTTAGCTCAGAATACTAAATCATCTTCCACATCATTAAACCGACCATATCCACCATAACTATCACATCGTGGAAATACCAGCTCCCTGTACTGGACCCCCGCGCCTTCCTCACCACCTGGATGGCTCGCATACTAGCTCCTCCGATCTTGAGTTCCTTGCCCGACCTCCGTCCTCTAATCCGGATAACGCCCCACTGCGCAAGGAGTCACGAACGGAGGTTGGGAAGCCCCTGGGCCTCCAACGGCCCCACACCAGCTCGAGTTGACCCTGCTGTCCCCTCTAGTCTGCTGCTGGAATTTCCGGCTTGGTTCGACTCCAGTCCGGCCTAGGTTGGTCTAACGGTCCAATTAGTTTGGTTCAACCTGAACCCAGCTGTCCGTTCGAATTCCCTCTGCTGACCCAGCCCCACCGGGTCCATGTTTGGTTCGACACACTCACTTGACCGGTCCATCAATCTCGGCTCATCCACTTCTTGGGCTCAGTCCATGCCCAACCACCCTAACCCATTGAGCTCTGTTGATCGCCCGTCCACTTCCACTTGAGTCATTGAGCCCAGCGACCCAAAATCCATATTCGGGCCCACGTTGTCATAGCCCGGCATTTTGGACTACCCCGTCGGGCTGCGATTTCCTAGGCCGTGGGTGTCGGTAGCATCCCGATCCCGTCTCTTGACCTAGAGGGAACTTCACCCGCAAGCCCCAAGGTCTCCTTCCCTAGGTCAACCACCGCCATCACGCTGCCCGCCGCCTCTGTTGCTGCGGTGCCCAGCTCCGCCGCACCATCACGAATCGCGACCGGCACATCCTTCGTCACCACCTCGAACTCGAGACCCATCGTGGCCTCAATTCTTTGCTGCCTTTCTTGTGTTACCTCGAGGTCTTTTGTCAGCTTGGCTATGGCCCGTAGGATTTCCTCCTTGTCTTCTTGACGCCTTCTCTCTGTGTGCGCCAGATCGGCCATCAGTTCCTTCAAAGCAGCCATGAGTTCGTCAACCCCGGTTTCATCCACCAATGTCACAGTCTCCACCAACCAGGAGGCCTACGATGATGAGCTCTTCGTCGCTGCGCATTTTGGCGGAATGATCGCCGCATATGGGGCCTCGTCGTCGTGGCGCCCGCGTTCGCCTTTTCCCGAGCAGCCTTCTCGGCAGCCTTTTCAGCAGTTGTCTGTGATTCGGTTACTGCCATCGATCGTCCCAGATGTTCCTGGCAAGATTCATTTCGAACTCAGCTCTTGAACCGGGCTCTGATACTAGATGATAGAAACACGGATTTCGAGTTCAATCTGTTTCTAGGGATTTGGTGAAATGAGCAGATCACCAAGTTAGTGATCAACCTTTGTTCGTGGGAATGGGGGAAAAGGGAAGTGAAGTTTGGAAAATTATAATGAAGGAAGAATGAGAGGTTGCGGCAACACCAGTAGAGAGAGAGGTTTCGGCAGGTGAGGAAGAGAGAATGAGAGATTGGGAAAATAATTAGGATTTAATCTTGCTTAGTGGATAAATTCCACTTACAAGTATATTTATATAACTACCACGATCGGCCACGTCTTCCTGATGCCCCTCCAAATGTTAGAAGCTCGACTCATGTGTTTAGCTATCATCTCACTTTGTACTCTTCTAAAGTACATGGCCTGGAGGATCTGCACCCAAATCTCATATGATTTTTTGACAAACAACCAAGTTAACTTAGTCAGATATGCTAAATTAAGCTCATGAGCTTGTAAGCCCAATCCCGTAGGTCATTAGGGAATAATTGTGACCCAAGTGTATATCACTTAATGGTTTAAAATATAACGTGTCCTATATTGGTTACATTAATGAAAGGTAAATTCCTAATATACCTTCATGGTGGGTCTATATAAAGAAGCCCTAAAATTGCTCCTCTCCCAACCCATTATGTAGAATTTCTTAGCCATCACATAAATCTCTAAACCTAAAACCTAAAGGGATCAAGAGGGAGAAACTCAATTGCGGTGATTGCTACTCCAGCTGCTGCCACCGCTCTCGTCATGGATCGAGGTACGTTTCCTTGATCTATTACCGATTCGTGAAATCATCCAATTCTAAGATCCATGCTATTATGATTTATGTTTACATATAGTATCAGAGCCTTAGGTTTACATGAATAGATGATTTTTTATTATTTTAGTTTTCCTCTACTGTGCAGCTATTCGATTACGTGCGATTAGCTTCATCCAATATTATCGAAGCTACTGTTTGTTATTGATCAAGTGAGCCGATTGCCAATCTGCTTCATAAAATTTTATCGGCGTCTTTTGTTTCATGGAGTGCTTTGCCGAATTCCATATTTTATTTGCTTTGTCGTTTATTGTCACATCTTGCGTCTGTGCGTACAATTATGCTTCTACAAATTTCATTAGTTTTTCCTGTTGCTATCTATTGTTGAATAAAGTTATGAGATGGGTTGATCAAGTCCTTGTGTTTGTGTATGGAGGTTGTACCTCAAATATAATATATTTGAGTTTCCCTAATAATGAATTTGATCAGTAGGATTAATGATTGATCAGTTAAGTACTTATTATAATAGAAACCCATTAATGAGTAAAGTTTTGCGTCTGTGTATTTGAGAATTATGATTAACAATCGCTTTGATTTGAGTTAAACTATATCTTTGATATCTACTAGAAAATTGGCCCGCGCTCTGTGGCGGGTACCGATCAATTAGTATTGAAAATTAATATAGTCCTTAGATGGAGGTGAACATCTTAAGTGGTTTGAGAAGAATTGTGTGTTAACCTGAGACATGTGTACTTACTGCTGTAATTAACTTCACAATATCCTTAGAAAATTTGATAGGATTTTGGAATAAATAGTTTAATTTACAATTATACAACATGACTTCAAATTGAATAGTTGAATGTATGATAATAGAGTATGGTATTTCCTAGGCAATTATTGATTCGTGATTTGTAGAGGTGGCAAATCGATTGGATTCGTGGATTGGTAGATCTATGGATTAAATGGATTGGTGGATTGATCCATGAATCCAAATAAAATCCTAGTCTTGACCAATATGTAAAATTTGAAAAATTTAGGTGCTAAAATCATATAATAAAAGTTTAGGTACTAAACTGCTATAGTAAAAATTTTAAGGTACCAAATCATAATTTTCCAATGATATTTTTGTATAAGAAAATAAATTTAGGTACCAAATTGTAAAATATAAAAACTATAGGTACTAAATTGTAATTTGCTATTTGGATCCGTGCATCAATCCATAATCCACCAATCCAATTGGATTTGGATCAAATGGATTGGATCTCTTGGATATTTAAGTGGATGGATTGAATTGGATCATAAATTGCTACTCTAGTGATGTGTGGCAAGATGATAATGTACTTTAGTAAAATTTTGCTTATAAGTGGTATTTGAACTTTGTACAATATAAACCGAGAAAGAATACATTGTCCTTATACCTGATTTTTACCCTTTTTTTATAGGCTCCCAATTCCCATATAGGGGTGGTAATGAGGTGGATTGCCATAAAACATCATCATCCTCATTTTAAAATAGTTAAACTCGTACTCATCCCATACTCATGTGAGGGAAGGTTTTGCAACCCTAACATCATACCCGCAATTTTCTGGTACTTTTTTTTTTTGGTAAAAAATTTTCTGGTACTTATGTGTAATATAAGCCTAATATATTCAATATTATTATGCCTAGAATTCAACATGTAGATATTCAATTGTAACACCAAACGGACCTAGTAGATCATGAAATCAACAAAATTACAACTATTTTCAATATGAATTCAAAGCATACAATCCTAGAATATCCATTAATTCATGAGATACAATACTATCCAAATCATACATCTCTAACTTCTACACATCAATTAAACAGTAAACTACTGAACAAAAGGAAAAATGTGAAAAGTGTAAAGGGGAAATTGAGGGAAATAATTACATTTGAACTCTTTATTTTTTTTAAATTACCCTCCCGTCATAAAGAGATTACAATATATTGTTGACAAAATATTTAGAGAGGTTTATGTACTGTTGACAAAATTAATATACATTGACCTAGGTACTATGATGACCATTTCATATTCTTCACAGCTATACCGTCCATTATACATATACATATTTACATTTTTATCGCTCTAAGGAAAGAAAAGTTTACAAAGACAGAAATAAAGGTTTTACTTAATATCAAACTTATTGTTATTTTAAGTAGGGGTGGGCATTGGTTTGACCAAACCACTCCAAACCGCTCCAAACCGCTCCAACGGTCAATCCAAACTGTACCGTTAACTATCGGTTTCGTTTGCGGACTAACCATTTAGTTGTTAGTGGTTCGCGGTTTGGATTGACCGAAACCACATGGTTACGGTTCAAAACCGCAAACCGCTAATTCTACCTGAAGGTCGCCCACCACCAACGCACGAGTAGCTTTGTAGAGATTCTTCTTCCTCACCGCAAACCGCAATCCTCCCGGCGGCGATTCTTCTTCCTCACCCAGTCCCCGCCAGATCCGCACCATTCCCTCGCTATCCGGCGGCGATTCTTCTTCCTCATCCATACCTAACGATTCTTCTGTTCCTCTCGACGTTGCACAACACCAAGAGACGAGAGATCCCGAGCTTCATAGATCGACACCGACGACGCTTCCCCTGACCTAACATCCAGATTCGTACATCCGCCGGCCTCCGCATCCCGGCTCACACCGTCGTTCTGGTACTCTCTCCCTCCCTCTTCATATCCTTGATCGGTTTCTTTTGGATTCAATCTCGAATCAACCGCATGTCTTCCCGTCAGACCTCCGCCAAGGCGGCGACCGACCTACTGATCCCTTTGCCCTCCGTGGGTTTTCTAGTAGGAATAGAGTTACATATTGGGTATGCTTGGTGGGTTGATTAGATTCGTCACGTATGGATCTAGGGTTGTTGTTACCGTACCCGAAATCGGAAGAGGTCGGCGATTAGGTTGGTTATAGGGTTTCAAATCTTTCAGTTGATGCAACCGATTTTGTAGTTTCTCTACCTATAAATTTTAGAGTTGCAGGTTTCTGGTGATTGATTTCGCTGGGTTGTCAGTTCTTAAATTACTCTTAGGCCTTAGCTGTTGGTTTCATACTACCAGACAATTGATAAGCCTGATGGAATGAGCAAGAGCTTCACCGGCGGCCGGGTTGAATTCAGACCATTTTTAAGTAATTTAAGAACCAACACAGCCAAATGCAGACCATTTATGCTGAATTCTAAAGGCTTTTTGAACGATAACGTACATCTAGATTACTATGCGATTAAGCTATGCGATTGCTTTAACATAGAAAGGGGAATCAAGCATAACAGTTGTTACGACTAAGAACATGAAGTATATATGCTAATTATTTGAGGGTGACTTTGATTAGCTTTCTTGGGCATATTAAAAAAATAACAAGAAGAGCTTTTGCTTTTACAATAATAGATTAGATGGGGTCATCATCTCCTTCTTCTTTTCTTACTTTCGTTTTCTTAAGGGAGGGCTCCCATGGTTCTGGGGTGTGCTTTAGTTTGTTAAGCTGGTGTTGTTGATGTAGCTCTAGTTAGATTGTAATGTCTGTATTACTGTGTTGTGCTAAGATATAAAGAACAACTCATTAGCAATGGTGTAAGAAATGCTCATTTACTCTGTTGTTGTTTTAGGTCGAGTGTGATGATGTTGGAATGGATTCCTCAAGTGGGGAGGAGATGGAAGTCGAAATGGATGCAAGTACGAGCAAGATGGCTGCTAGTGATCATACTGGTTCAGCTTCGACTTGCATCATTAGTAATTGAAAGGAATGGACGTTCAGTCCCATGGGTTATAGTTATTAAAGTATTGTCCCAGTTGCTGCCTTCATTTACCTACTGGTTGGTGAAAATCTATTCTTACAGGTGGTTTGTTTATTAAGCCAGCATAGGTCTTTTACTAGATATTGAAGTATTTGTTTATGGGAAATCTATTCTTACAGGTTGGTGGAAACTACAAGGAAGCCATCAAAGCCGAAGTATTTGTTTGGATCTTTTGCTGAACTTGACCATGAGAATGCGGAGACTACAATTCAGAATGGGTGCTGAAGTTTTTTGGTGTGCTTTGTAGAAGATTTTAGTAGTCTATTTGTGGAGATGCAAGGCATGGGGAAATCGGGCCTTCGCTTGTCTTGGTGTTCTTGTGGGTAGTTTCTAGTTGGAACTTTCAATGGCATAGACAAGTACTTGCTTTGTTTGCATCAGCTTAACGTAGTTTTCATTAGTCTTTGTAAAGAAGAGTTTTGTTGAGCATATGCTCTGTTTTGGTGGCAGGAAACAGAGCAATGTGGAGAGGAACCCTGCCATTTTTTTTTGCTATTATTTCAAAACTACAACAGATAACTAAGAATATGGAGCATATGCTCTGTTTTGGACTTTTGGTGGCAGGAAACGGAGCAATGTGGAGGGGAACCCTTTCCATTTTTTCCCCTGTTATTTCCAAGCTTCCTTCTTTTCTTGTTATTTGCGGTCAAAATGTGGTGCGGTCTAAACCATACCAAACCGTTAATTTATGCGGTTTGGTTTGACCACACCGATAACTTCGTGGTCAAAGATGCGGTGCGGTTTACATAAATGCGGTTCGGTGCGGTTTATAAAAATGCGGTGAGGTGCGGTCCGAACCGTACCAATGCCCACCCCTAATTTTAAGCATGGGTAATAAATACTCCGTCTAATACATGTTTATGTACCCGTATGTATTTTATCCCTTTAAAACTTTTGTATTCGTATTATTGTCAAGTCTTTTCATTTTTTTCGTTCATTAAATGGCTCATGTACTAAACACGTAAAAAAACCCGTATAACAGGTTTAATATCCGTATTTAATGAATTAAATTATTAAATTTATTATTATTTATATTTTTTAATAAATAATTTTTGTGTGTACATGACTATTAACGAACTATTAAACGTAACATTAACTTAAAAACGAAGTAAAACATTCGTATGTATTTTATACGTAATTTTGACTTACCATATTTTACTATTATGGTTTTTAGGTGTGTATATCAACTACAACCCAGAACCTCTTGCATAGCACCGTTTGATTAGGGTACGTCACAGCATGTGGATGGGTCTATTTCTCATGGATCCAGAAAGTGAATAGGAGATCCAGAGTTCTCTCGGAGAATTCGCCAGTAAACAACTTAGCCATCTGCCAGGGAAACAACCGCGCGTGAATAATCAGGAAAATTGAGGGCCTAAGTAATTGGGTTCTCTTGAAGTCGCTTTGATTTCGTAGAGTAGAGAATCATAGATAGAGCCATGCAATGCAATGAAAGATGGGAGGAATACGTTCGCTTCGCCGGACCAACTTGGGCATCCACCAGGGAATCGTCAGCGGGGATGAAAGGGAAAGAAACGGGAGAGTCCTCTATACTTTTCTGTCGCATCTCGGGCTGCTGCAATCACGATGGACACAGCGTGCTCCTCCACCAATCTACCACTGGAGCTTGGTTGAATTTTCTAAGGCTGAAGGCTCGGAACGCGAGATATCTGGGGTGACGATGAAGATTGCATGTGAGGCCAAACTTGGTTAGCCGCCAGTCAATTTACGCAGGGAGATCAGAGCTAGGGGAAGAAAGTCGCGAAAAAAATGACAGGACGAAAAAATAGGGAAAAAAGGTGCACGGAGACTTAGAGTGAACATTATGACATCCAACCAAACCCCTTAAGTGTACTAGCCAATTAATATATCTAATAATAATAATAATAATGTTATGATTAATTTGTTAGTCACCAAAGTGGCCAAATTAGAAGGTTTGTAGATATCAGGTTGAATTAGGTTCAACTACTAATGTTTTATTGGATGCTTTTAAGTTGAAGTTCGTGATTATAAAATATTTTGAATCGCCCAAAGGTTGATTACTTGTTTTATAATTCATGGACATTATCGTGGTAAATTGATGTGCTTGGTTAGATATATTTAGTATATCCAAAGATTGCATGTATATCTATTTTGAGTATGTCTATCACCAAATATATGATTATTTTGAGCATCAATTACGATTATTTCTCCCATATATATTGTTGGTTTGCCCAAAGATAGCAACAATATATATTTTATGTTTATGCTTATGAATCTGTATCTGCTGATAAGTCGCTTGCTGAGACATTGATGGGTACGCTAACCACCATGAAGTTTGATGGTTCTTGTTGTGATGAATAGCTTTGAAAAGCTATAAATGAAATTCCTAATTAATTATCCAGTATTTTCCCATAATACATAAATAAGATGGATAATTAATAAAAGAAATATTATGGAGATCATTAGGAATAATTATCTTAATAGATTATATTTTAATTATGGGAGTAATTATCTCTCTAATTAAAATATGACTTATTCCCAAAGAAAGAGGGAATATTCTGGATTTTCTGCTTCTATAAATAGGAGACGCCCCAGACCCTCTAAACACATCTCAGAAGAGCATAAACACGAGAGAGTGAGTTCATAGAGCTCCGGTTTTCGCACAAAACCGCCGAGCAAATTTAATAAATGGTTGTTTTATCCTGGAGGCGACCGGCTGATAGTCAGTTGTGCGCATTACGAGGCAGCGCCGCGAACGTCTTAAAGAGAGCGACCTAGTCCGCGAGTCAGCTAGATCGGTAACACTAATTTTTTCTGTTCGATTTCTAACAAATTTAAGACGGTTTGGTTGCTGTCATATGTACCGAACAGGATATCGATTCTGGCTCAAGCAATTTTCCGTCGCCCAATGCTTTGCCGAGTTCGTTGACACCATTGCGGAACAAAAGGAGTAGCCCTCAGGCGATCTACTGTCTCGCTTTTTGAAAGCCGATTGGAATCTGTTCTTGGCTTCCGTCCTGCAGTGGATCGCGTTGGAATTGGTCCTGGCCTCCACGTCTCGGAAATCAAAAGAGGAGTGTAATTGAAGATAACGAGGAGGCCCGGTGGTTTTTTGGTATCCTTGCAACTGGGAAACAAAGAGAATGCCCATTGCTTGTGAAGTTTGACGTAAAGCCGGAAGTATAAATATGTGACAAGAGATTAGATATATTATATACATATATGTTTGAGAGTTTTTTCTGCTAGTTGTTGCAGGTTGGATGTTTTAATTTAAAGCATATGCCGCCAACGTTGTGGGAAGAAGAACAAGATAGTTTTTTTTTTTTTTTTTTTTTTGCTAATGGAATCCTTCGCTGCCAAGCTCACTACTGAATGGGCCTTCATTCCCGACCGGGCTAAACTAACAGAAAAAATGCCCTCATATATTGCTTCTTAATTGGCCACCAAGTGAGAAGGGTAGAGTGGGTTTTCCTGCCCACAAAAACCTAGAGTGCTAGCGAGGCATGAAAGAAGAATCGATCTTCTTATTTTGGGCCCACTAGCTGCCTTTGTTTCATGGTTTCTCTATTTATTTTATTGTTATGTGTAAAACAACAATATTAATTGATCTTCCATTTTTTCTTGGACGAGATAACGAAGCGGAAGGTAGGAATGAAAGATACCCATCTCGGTAACTGTGGAGCTGGGATGGTGGACCCAGGTTGTGGGTGTGAGGCTCTTCTAAAAGGCGGGAACCGGCTCGTTCCGTTGCTTTGGTTTGTGGCAGCTATGGAAGAAGAATTGCTTGAAAATTGAGGAATAGAGAATGCATTGGCTCATCGACAAGAGGTCAGAATCAAAACTTTTTTATGAATCATTATGATGAATGATAAGCTGGAATCTATTTCACTTGTGTTCTATGCGTGGTATTAAGAAATCATGTGAATGAGAGAAAATAAACCTAGAATTGATGCATGATTATGTCGACATTGACTAGAGTATAAGTTTGAATACATACTATGAAAAGAATGTTTTTTTTTGTCTAAATGTGTGCATTGAAGAATATATGGGAATAGAATGGGTTTATTGCCCATAATAACGATATTATAAGAAGTACTATTATCAATACTACACGAACCACTTAGGCTGCTCTGAAACATTAAAGTTTCAAGAATGAGAACAGCAAGCCGAACCAGATCCATACCAAATAGAATGATACCCTTTGTGGTAACCATAAGATCACCACCCAATCCTCTAAGAATGACGCTATGTTTCTCTGGTAAATTTGTGAGCAACTAGGTCATAAGATACGAAAGTGTAAGAACAAGTTTAACCTAGTGTTAACTTGACTAAATAAGAGGATTTGGTGGTAATAATCACTAATGGGGTGATAGGCATTAATGGCAATTCTGAAGAATGGTGGTTGAATATTGACGCCTCAAGGCATGCATATGATAAAGTAGCTAAGGTCAATCATGCATTGAGGCGTATTGGAGGAGAAAGTGTTGTTGGGAAAGACCCTCACCACTATTGTTGATGGTTCTGGGAAAGTGAAAGAGAACTCTACCTCTAGAAAGTCATTGACTATCCTAGACGTAAGGAATGGTTAAGTAGATAAGATAAATCCTTCCAAGTGTGTCTGTTTGAAGAATTAGAATATCTTATATCACATCTCATATTATTATTGGATGCTTGAGAAAAATATGAATTTTTTATATCCAAGCTAAATGACCCATAAATATGTGGCTAGAGAATCAAAATAGATAGATCTGATGTATTTTGATATGGGTAAACAAGGTGGAAAGACAATAAATTATTTATTGCTCTATAAAGTGTTTTGTCTAGTTATCGGAGATGCTTTAGGGATTGGTCTAAACAACTCATAATGACATCCCCTGTTGCTCGCTAGCTTTTGCAAATAGGATCAAGTCATCAGTGAAAAATAAATGGGAGAGAGTGGAGTACATGTGGCAATAACAACCGTCTTCCAAGTCTTCATCCACTTCCCAGGTAATTGTATGGCTCAGCCGCTCCATACAAAGCATAAACAAATAAGGTGACAGGGGCATCCCTAGCGCAACCCCCTAGAAGACTAGAACTCTTTAGTGAACTCGCCATTCCAGCGCACCTACATGCTCGAGGATGAGACGCACCGGCTAATTATTGAACGAGCGCAATAGGGATGCCAGCCTCATTAAGATTTTTCTGGATGAACTGCCTATTGAGACTTTTATAGGCTTTTAGCCAAGTCGATCTTCAACACCTTCGCCCCTCTACGACCCTTCTTTAAGTTCATTGAGTATACCACCTCTTTCAAGGTAATGAAATTTCCAGTTATATGCCTCCTTGGGACAAAGCTCGATTGGGGGCGATGCACCAAAGACCACATAAGAGGTTTAATCATGTTCACCAGACATTGGGTTAGTGTTTTTAGACAACGTTACAAAAACCAATGATATGAAATTGTTGAATGGTCTTTGGGATCTCCTTCTTGGGAATGAGAACACTTAGATTCTCATTTTCACCTACAATCCAATCAAGGTTAGAAAACCATTCACAAACAAATTTGGTCATCGAGTCGCCCACTGTTGCCCAACATCTCTAGAAGAAGAATGGGGGAAATATGTCTTTGCCGGGCGCAGTGAACCCTTTCATGCTCTATAAGTGACAATGGCGATGGATTACTATATCACTTTATGATAGCCTAATTTCACCGTTATTGTATGATATACCAGACTTTGGCTGATTGGACAAGTGGTGGTTACTATATCACTTTCTATGTTTCGCTAATGTGGCATTGTTGCTGTCCATGTCAATGAGATAGAGCAATGTTACTTTCATGTTAGCGACATTTTGCTGATGTGGCATCGTCACACCCTATATCAATATAGGTTTCAGATAAACTCTATGTGGTTGCTTGATTCAGAACGTTTTAATCACATGATCAGTAGTGCACGCCATCTGGACAAGGTTAAACCTATTACAAATATGGTCTTCCGATTTGCCGATGGAAAAAATGTTAAAGGAGTTGGGTTGGTTAGGAAATCACATCTTGACTTACCGCAAACATTTCATGTTTCCAATCTCATACCTAACTTGGATTTAGTATCTCAACTTACTAAATAAGGTTGTTTTGATTTGTTCGCACCATCTGAGGTTTTTACACAAGATCCGAAGATGGGGAGACACATCCGAAGGGAGAATAAGCAAGTGATGATTTTTCACCTATAAGAATTTAAGAGCTCATAATGCTCATTTCCACCTGTGTAGTCCAATCAGTAGGTCAGTCAGTAATCTAGTCATGTCCAGTCGTCGATTTTTTATTTTTCAACTTCTTTTGATGGTGTTCGCCAATTCTGGCACAATCGTTCAAGTCATCCAAATTTTGGTTGTCTTGTTATGATGTTTTAAGATAATTTACATGTAAAGAATAATGTGCAAGTAGCACTACTATTGTTACAGAGCTTTTTCATATAACACACATGGATTCTTTCATGGTTATCAATATTTTTCTTTATTTATAGACCATGTTATCAGTTTAAATGAGTATATTTTTTACGTCTTAAGTCATATCTCCTTTTTCTTTTTTTTGCTACTGAATATTTGAGTATGATTTTATCTCAACTTTATTTCTCCATTGAAATTTTACATTCAAATCCTTGTGGTAAACTCAGCTCCTATCCCTTGTTGGAGTTGTATCATTCACGTGGTATTCTGAGTCATAAATCATGTGTTCGTGTTTCACAATAAACGATCTTGTTGAATGCAAAAATCTACATGTCATAGATTTAACTCGAATCCTTCCTCTTAATTCTCATGTCATGTATCGTTTTTTCACTTTGTTTTATCAAATACAAAATTAGGATAATTTTGAATGAAAAGAGTCTTTATTTTGCCCTCTATTATATGTCTCCTGATTATTCGCATGCTCTTATTTTTTGATAGTTTATGTTTTTTTCTCATTATCCCTCATATATATAATGTACTTAATTTAGTTCCAAAGAGTCTTCTCTGGCAATAGCGATAGTCACAAATGTTATCTTTGCTTGAGACCATTCTTATGACATGTTTGTATTTCCTGTAGCGTATTTTTTCTAGATTATGTAATATTTTTCAATTACTCCTCCAGTGTGTTGCCTGATAAATCATAAATTATACATGTTTTCACCTTCCTTTAGACGGTTTTTATCTTGTCATCTTAGCCATGATCTTATGTTTTTGCCAGTTTTACGCTTGGTTTGTTGTTTAGGTGTGTTACGGGTCATGAGAATTGAATTCGAAGATATTTGGACAAGAATTGAGCATTTGATGACTTGGATAGCACTTGGGATGTGTTTTGAGATGGATTTACAAAGGGCTCCAAGTTAGTCCCACAGTCGTGGAAATTTGGCGGAAATTAATTCATGAGGAGTTCATAAGTAAAGCCATGGCCACGAGGAGGCTCATGGAACTCTTGTGAACCCCTTAGATTTGCTTGAAAATGACAGCATTTAGCTCTTTAGAGTCGGGATCGGATACCTCCCACGATTAGCCCTGAAACACCAAATACGAGTTAGAAGGCACAAGATAGGTTTTCCAGCAGCTCTACCCTAGAGGAGTCATATTGGAGCAATCGATCAAGACTACCGCCATGAAGATCAGTTCTTCTTTCTCTCTTTTTTTTTTGTTTCTCCACTCTCAATGAATTAATCTTTCTTTGTTGTTTGGATTAGAGGAACCCTAGATATAGCATACTAAGTTGGCTAATTATATATGGATGTCGATGTTTATGTATCTTTGATTCATCTTTGATTTATCATACGAGTATTCGGTAGTTGTGCGCCTATTTTTTACTTGATTGTTGCATATGTATGGCGAGGAGAGGATCCCCATATGCATAATAGAATTCTCTTAGATGAAAGGGACCTCAAACTGCTAGAAGATAGTGGCTGAGGGATTCTCATATTAGGGTTAAACCTAATGGGAGGATTCATAAATCAGTTATTGCGTTAGTTAATTACATTTAGGTCGAAGAGAATACCATATCTAAATTGAATTGACTAATAAGGTGTTAAACGAGAGAAATCGGGTTAACAATAAATTGGAAATTTATAAGTCAAAGAAAGATAACATCAAGTCTATACATGTTCAATAGATGAATTATAGATTAGCTAGGGGGATTCGAAGTCCGAAAAACACCTTATATGCTTGAATTTTCCTAAGTGTATGTGTTTTGCCTATGCTGAATTTTATTGTTAATCATACGGAAAAAATCCAATGAAGTTTCTTGAAAGTTTTACCAACGCTCTTCTTGGTAAATGGTTGTGGAAATATGCTACAGAAAGAGAAAACTGGTGGAGATAGCTCATCAAAATTAAATATCACCACTCCATCTCCGAATGGAAACCAAGAAGAATTGAAGAAGGGTTTAGTAACTCGGTTTGAGCTAATATTTGCAAGGTTGGTGACATTTTCTAGAAAGGGGCTAGCCTGGATCTAGGCTCGGGTATTGGTATCTCGTTATGGCACGATACTTGGATCCCAGGGGAGCTGCTAGCTGCTTCTTTTCCACGAGCTGCTAACTTCTTATTTTCCACGAGCTGCTGCTTTCATGCCCAACGCAAGTCTTTCAGATTCTGTGTCCTGGTCAGATGAGAACAGATTGTGGGAAATACCTTTTTTGATTAATATCTGGGGTGGGGCTGAGAGGGAGAGGAATTTCCTTTTAGAAAAAGTAAACGAGAATTATCATCGTCTTTCGATTGGTCCATGTGGTATGGTATGGAACTCGTGCTCTAATAAGTCTTTCTCTATTAGTTATATGTACAAAATGCAGGTTCATGATCGATTCACTGAGACGGAGGGCTTTTTGTATCAAGTTGTTTGGAAGAACATTGTTCTCACAAAAAATTGCGGTTTCCTGTGGCTTGTTTGGCACAAGAAGATTCTCACCATCGACAATCTAAAGAGGTGGGGTTTTGAATTGGCTAGCCTCCAGATCCGTGTTCTCATCCACTGACATCTCCATCTTCATAAATCAGAATAGTTAGGAGTTACGGGTTAGGGTTATCTTTGTATAATGTATATATACTTGTTGTATTGTTGTCATGTGGCATAAGAGGATATATCATAGTTAGCAACTTAGCATCAAATCTTGAATCAATCTTCAAGAAACCCACGTTAAACTCTTGTCTTATCGCCATTCTTATATTAAGAAGACATGAAAGGTTGATAACTATATATGACTATTAGGATAAGATGAATTTGAAGTTTGATTTTTTCAAAATATTGATGACGTGGGATCATAAGGAGAAATGAACTATTATGTAATTTTCAAGAATTGAAGAATTAACATTTAAAATTCTTGGTAAAATTGTAGGGAGCGCAAAAAAAATTGATAAGAGGATCTCCAACGATGAAATATTCAACTTCAAATGCTTGAAATGCTTGAAATAAACGAGATACAACTAACAATGGAAAATAGTTACATTTGAAGCAGGAAATCAAGGAAAATCACACAAATGCCTCTCTTCCCCAACATTCTGTTTCTCATGCCCTCCATGCCTAATTAATATGTCTATAAATATTCCAGCAACAGAAGAAGATCATCCCCGCAACCCAATAACCCCTCCCTCCACCTGACTAGCAGAGATCAAGTTGAGTTTGTATTGGTTGTCCAATTCATCGATATGGCTTTGAGGGCAACCACCGTCAGTAACCTTTCTCCCTACTACATATTTATGATGACAATATTATATGACTCACTTTACTAAATGGGTTTTATGCAATGGGCATGCAGATAAGGAGTTGGAGATGGTCACCAAAACTGTCGATCATCACCACTACGATCGGATCATCAGGACAGAAGAAATGCTTGGCATCTACTACTACTCCTAAATTGGCCCCGCCTAGTAACTCATCATCTCCTACAAGCAATAGTGCCCCTTACAACAAGTATTGACCGCCTCGGGCCGGGTTACTATGATGATGATGAGTATGATGATGGTGATTCCGAATCTAATATGATTTGTGTATATGTACAGGTATTCCTTGACGGGAGAGTACGCCCCAGTGTACATAGTGATGGGATTTGTGTCGGTGGCGGTAGCAATAGGGGTTCATACGGCAAAGCAACAACTAGTGCACTCTCCTGGGGTAAGCTTGAGGAAGACGAGGAGAGGATCCATGTCGGAGGCCGACCGCCCCGATCTTGCAACAACCAACGGCCAAAACTTCCTCAACAAATCCTTCCTCCGCAAAGTTGGTCACATTCAACAGCAAGACAAACACTGACCATCCTAGAGGCTGATGGTCAACTTCTTATACTTTAATTTATATCATTTTCTTATTAATATATTATCATGAATTATTGTGGTTGCACAAACATGTGTGTCCATTTCTCTTTACTAGTCTAAGGCACATTTCGTGGATTAGTGTGTAAAATTTTGTTAGCCGGTTGAACATGCTATTGTTCTATGAGATCTCAATCCTTTTCACAAAGAAAAATAATGGACAATACATAGCAAGAGGTCAAACATTTTGCAAGGTATTGAGATGGCCACGTGTGGAAGGGGTACGTGTTTAGAGAGACAAAATCATGTGTCTTGGTTAAAACTTGGAATTACAAAGAGGTTTTTCCAAAACTATATATGAAAAAAATATTTTATTGGAACATATGCTTATTTTTACAGGGGCTGGTTCAAGTCGACTTTAATAACAGTGATTCAAATACAACAGAATTGAAATAAAGAAACAAATGGCCATCCTTTATTTTTTAATTTTATCACATAGATAACTAATCTCTCACAAAATACACTTGACATTACTTAACTTTTGGTCACCATAACTAACAATCTCTCCATTGCACTAGAGTTTGTTGTGCCAACGTATCTATGCTATGTGAGTCGTTTTGAAAGCAGATCCATCGAATTGCACTCGTGCATGATCTTACACACATGTACCTCACACATTCCACTATTATGCAAATCAAGTGGAAATGCCTAGGAACGTGTTTGGATATCTGAAAAAGATGTACACCTAGCCTGGAGAATTAACATATGACCTACTTTAAATATGTTTTCCCTCATGTTTACTCCAAAACACTGAAAATTTATTTCATTGTACCAAGACCAGTAGATTTTTAGATGTTTGTATGTTTTTTATATTGATGAATGATGTGACACATACTATCAAGGAAACTGGAGACTAAGAGCAATGCATAGAATGTTTTTCTTCTTGATGCAATTTGTGGTCTTTGCATCCTCGTTACAAGTAAAAATCTTAGACAAATCACAGTTGCAATACACATCCCAATGGTTGATTAAATGTAGCTATGTTATCCAAACAAGTATAGAAGCTACTATTATAACCGAAATGTAATTTGGCGTAATATATAAAGCCTGATACCCTCCAATGATAATTTTCTAAATGCTAGAGCTAGCTCATGGCCTTCTTGGACTTGGCAAAGGGTTATATGGGGGAGAGATCTATGCATGAAGGGTCTAAGATGGAAAGTTAGATAAGACTCGTCAATCTCCATCCTTCATGACCCTTGGATACCATCATAACCCCCTTTCAACACCTCACTACAGCTCAATGACGTATTAGAGTAGCCAATGATATCATATCTTATCTAGCAAACTATAACCATTCGGATCATTGATAGATTATAGTGTTTTTCCCACCCAACAACACTCCAACGAATTTTATATATCCTTCTACCCTCAACCATGTGTTAGGAAAATTTTATATGCATATGGCAAATCCGATCAATACAAGGTGAAAATAGAGTATCACTTCTTATCGACTGAAATTAACTCATTCCACAAAACTATCTAGATATCAAGTTTTGGAATTTCAAAGCAATATCCATGTTCCGCTTAAACTGGATGTTTTCTCTTTTGAGAGTCGTGCATTGATTCTTACCAGTACGATGAGTCCTACACTATCGTAAACTGGTTGCATCTAGAGAATGCTCGTATGTTGTGGACCCATGGAATATAGAAACATTATTTTTTTATTGTAAGATACTTAAGGATGGCTAATGTTGGTTTGGACCATCGTCGTACCTCTATGTGACTACTCCCCCCAAATTTAGTATGGAAAACCTTGTTCTTCTCCCCCAAAATTGTGCTCCAAGCTCAAGTATTATCCCATCAACTAATAGATCGCATAGAGGAATGGTGAACGATAGAGAGACAGAAAGCATGAAGAACTAAGACAGCACAATATCTATATTTTTTTCTTCTTTTTCATAAAAAACGAATTCTTTTTGCTTTTCAAAGGAATACTCTTATGCTGTTTAGATCTTTAAAGCATGCTTCCATGCCCGAAGGTCCTTAAATATGTGGTCGGGATGTTCCCTATCATAAAAATGGCAACCTTTTTCGATTTGGTGGTGCTATGAAGGTTAACCAGGTGCAATAAGATTTGACGCTTTTCCAAGTGATGGATCAATTTTCTTTGCTTTTGGTAAATTCTTTGGAGGCATTTCAGATACACAGGATAACATCTAAAATAGGTTTTATTAGCTTTCCCTGTCTAGGTTCTCTCATGTTGTTATTGAGTTTAAATGATCATTAAACCTTGCATTTTAGCCTAGGATCACTTCATATTATATATGGAAATGTTTAGGCATGTGATGTGTTGGTTTAGATGAATTAAAGTTGAGTTTAGGGCAACAAGCTTAAGGAGATGCAAGAAGAGAAGTTCACAATCTTATACAACATATAACTGTCATAATTTCAATTCGTGATCTAGAGTTGACATTCGAGATTTTTATGGTCAGGCTGTGAACCCTAGCAATAGAGAAGCCAAAAGAAGAAGCTCTAGCGGTCAGACTCGCAGGCACTTGTCGAAGACTACGACCTTCGAGTTCACGACCATGAGAAAATATCATGGTCATTAAGTCGTAATTTCAGAAGAAGTTTAGGACGAGACCGTAGTATTTCAAAAATTACGGGCGTTCATCGCAGTTCATGGGCGTGAACCTCCATGAATGTCACCCATGAACTAGGTTGAGTCCAATTATTCTACAAATAGTCGAAGGAATTCAAAGGAGGGGATAGATTTTCAATTAATAACATCCCTAGAGAAAGAGTAAGAGTTTCTCCTTGATATTTCCGAGTGATATCAAGAGAGGACAATAGTTATACAAACAAAACTACCTAGGATAGAAGAGAGAGAGTTTAGAGAAGAAAATGAGGCATTCAACTTTAGAGGTTAAAGCTGTGTTTTCATATTGGAGTTAAGAAGATTATGTATCTCTTCCCTTTTTAGTGTAATTCTTCTCCTTTCAAGTGGTGGTCACCTTGTATTTGGTTAAATTGAACCATAGCCCATATAGTTGGTTATGAGTCAAATGTTAATAGAATAACTTGATTCACCACTTTATGATTATTTGATGTTTAGTTAATGTTAATCTCTAGCTTTAGACGAAGTTATTGATTGTCTCATTCTTGACCTAAACTAGTGACCATTTATTTAGGTCAAGGCTAGAACCCACATCGATATCAAGTAAAATGATATTTTAATTGCACGACCTTAGAACTGAAGTCTCATTTGTCTTTTTTTGTCCAAGTTGAGAAATTTTTGCTAAATGTTATGGGGATTAGTGGTTGCATGACCATGGAGCCAAGTATGACCTAGAAGTGCATCTTAAAATGCATGACCATTGACTTGGATGCTAGCTAAATAGATTTTTTCATTATAAAGGAATACGAAAATTACATTAATTTTCAGTCTGTTGACTTCATATACCTATCTCAAATATCTCTTCTTTAATTGGGTTAGTCGTTAATTTGCAAGTTAGTTATCTTGTTTGTTAGAAGCAATTAACCATTCAATTGTTTGGTTAGATAGTAAAAAAAAAACATTGAAGTAACAAAAATATCTAATAACCCGTGAGAATACGACCTTGAGGGTCACCTCTATGTTGTATCGTTTGATCGAGTTATACTTGGATTGATTAGGTGTAGTAGAGTAGTAAGACCTCGAGTTTACACTACAAGAAAATCCTTATATAGCGACTAAGAAAATTTGCCTCTATATATCCATTATTTGCCTCTATATATATTTAGAGGCAAACAAAACATTTGCCTCAAAAACTCCTGTGGCTATAGCCCTACAGAGGCAAATATAGCGGCATATATTATTTGTTGCTGATTATAGATTTTGCAGCTAATATTTTAGTTACTAATGTTATTTTTATTTTGCCTTTGTATCCTCTATTAGAGACATAAATATTTGCCTCTAATATTATCTTTAGAGGAATATAGATTTGCTTGTGAAATTACCTATTGAAGCTAATACATGTGCCTTTAATTAATCTACTTGCGGCCAAAGTTTGTGCTTGTAAAATTGTTCTTAGATTCAACGAATTGGATTTCTTTTTAGATGTAAAATAAAATATGGTAATTTATATGTAAATCATAATTTTAATTATAGGACAAAATACATCTTTATAGCCATAATTATCCACTTCTTGACAATAATAGTCATCTTTAAAACAATACAGAGAAATAGCCATTCGGTCCAAAACTTTAACGAATTAACTATCGATGTTGACTGGACTAATGATTGATATTTACGTGGCAAAATTTTAATTAATTAAATAATAAAAATAATAAATGAAAATATCAAGTGAAAATAGCCCATTTCTTTTAATTAATTGAAAACCCCTACAATCTTTTTTTTATCCGCCACTTAGACTTCCCCTTCCCCTTCTTTTTCTCGTCGCTGCAAATCCTCCGTCGTCGCACCCACTAGCTCTTTCCCAAGCAAACTAGAAAAGTCCTTCAACAACCCATCGGAGGAGAAGAGCGGTGGTCGTGGCCATTCAGAGCTGAAGAAGGTAGTCGATCTGTGGACGACGACCATCCAGATCTCGCCGTCGAGGAAGTTTTCCAGACCACTCTGCCGAGGAAGTTCATTACAATATTAATTCAACAGAATCATTGAGTTAAAAAGTTGCGAAATTCCATAACCTATTCATTCATTCACAAGGTGGTTCCTTGAGGGACCAAATTTCATTACAGTAGCAGCTCCTATAGTCCCAAAACATACGTGCAAACTAACTTGCAATTAGACTATGATTATAATGATTATTGAGCATAAAAATCTAGCACAAGCATGCAATCCAGTTCATAGTCATAAAAAAAGGGACACCGATGCAGCTCATGAATCATTCATCTAAGAACTTTAATATGGATCATAGCAGTCTACATAAGCTTGAACAAAGCAATTTACATAAGCCCAAACAGGGGGCAAATCAGAAGCATGAAGCAAGCTCCCTCTATTTTGTCCCAAAAGAAAGCACACAGCACACGACAGCCAAATTTCAAAAATGCAAATTTCAAACCCATCCCTTATATAAACAGAGTTAGGGAAGATAATACAATGCACATACTTACTATGGGTTAGTAGAAATAGAGCTTCACAATCTGGTAGAGCACCCTGAGATTGCAGCCAGCACAGAGCACTACCAGCAGCATGAACTGAAACAGAGAAACCAAAGAAAAAAGAGTATGACAAGGGAAAACAAAACATCAAACAACCTGGCCTGCAATCGACTAGCCAAGTTTGCTAAGCTACAAGCTTGCTCAGGGAATTGCAGCAGGGACTTTGAAAAAACTACAGTGGCAAACATCAAACATTTCCAAGCAATCAACTCAGTTCCTTCAAATTGAATGCAAAAAACATAATATAAATATAACTAGCCAAGCACCTAAGCTACTCAAACTTAACATCACTCACCATTACTCTAAGCTCTCTAGGAGAGACATCCAAGTTACCATCGTTGATCCCTTTACAAACTACTTCTCCAAGTGACAAAGCAAGCACCAGCACCAGCCAATCACATCTTCTAACAGCCACCGCCACAAATTGAAACCGGATGAGAACAATGGAGAAACCAACCCCGCCCCCCCCCCCCCCCCTCCCCACAACCCAATATTTAGCTTAGGAACTGGTAAACTGGTAAAAAAACAATACCGTCAATCGGCGCCATCGCTGGACAGGAGACCAGAGATTGGGTCGGTTTTCATATCGACCCAATGTCGCAAGAAGGAATCTCTACCGGATCGGTCTCGCGATTGTTCTATCTTTGCCATTATCATCTCCATAAGATCTTGTCTCGCAGTTTTCATTGCAAGACTTCTCCACTGTCGTCGTTATGCTCATCGTAGGAGATTTCAAAGTTTGATTCCTGTTCTATTGAATGGATTGATGATGGAGGGATTAGGAAGAGGTGGCCAGGGATTGATGCAAAGGCCGCCGGCGGGAAGGAGATGCAGCCTTCTGGTTCTTGCGCCTGGAGGAGGAAGGTTTCGGAGGGCGGCGCGAAACGGAGAAATCTAGGGTTTGAGCCAGCAATAAGCGCAGCGATAAGGGGGAGAAGGGTTGGGAGATGAAGATAGATTGATTGGTGGTGTGGGTGTTGTTGTCGATGGTATGCTCTCTCTCCTTCTAATTGGGGATTTTCAAGGAAGAGGTCTGGGAGTGGGAGATGAAAATGAAAAAATTGAAATGGAAAGCGGGAACTGAGCGCGCCAGCCCAAAACGAAAAAAATGAAAATCCCGCTCCTTCTTATTTTTCCCTCCCAATCACTTTTCATTTGGTGAAATTTCTTGTATGGATAGTCGGATAGTTATAGCTAGGGATGACAACAAAATCCGAACCCACGGGTACCCACTCGATCCAATCACTTTTCCGGTATATTTAGTATTCTAAATAATATATCTTCCTTAAACAACTAATATTCTTTATGTTTTGTGGAGACATGTATAATTTGTTCTTTCTAATTGTTTAGAATGAAGTTGATATTATGAAGTGGAGAGTGAAGAAACTTAGTTGACGAGGAAGAAGCTTTCAATTAATCTTATTATTTATAGATGTTTATCTTTAATTTTGAACAATTTGTATTGATCATTTGCGGTTTGCTTGTATGCTCTAGATTGGTGTTTTTTGTATGATTAATTTGTATGAGAAAATTGATGTTAAACTTTTATTTTGAAAGAAACTTGTTATTGTAAATTTTTTACCACAAAAACCCACGGGTACCCATAAACCCGCGGATACCCAGCGGGTTGGGTTGGGTTTGAGTTTTTCAAACCCAGCGGGTTTTACCCCGGGTTTTTTTGGCGGATAAACCCATGGGTTTGGGATTTGGTTTGACAAAATCCGCCCCAACCCGACCCATTGCCATCCCTAGTTATAGCGACAAATATAAAATATTTATTGCGGTAAAAGAATTATTAGTCGTTACAAAGCTTTTAGAGTTTCTAAACTTAATTGCTATAGTGGCAAATTATGTATGTGTAGTATATCTAATACTTTTAGAGGCACATAATTGTGCCTATTGAGGCAAATTATATGTGTTGCATAAGTAATACTTTTAGAGGCACATAATGGTACCTATTGAGGCCAATTATATATATGTTGCTTATAATATTCTTTTAGCGGCAAATACAATATTTGCCTCAACAATTAGCCGCTATACGTGGGTTCTCTTGTAGTGTTATAACTTCTTGTCGCACATCAGCTTATGTAGTTGAAGTTCTTGCCTTCCTGATGCTATGAGGTTGTGCCTAATGCATAATTTTAAATTTTTGTTTTTGTGGCGACTCTCAACTAGTCATTCGACACGCTAATTCAAATAAAGCTTCCTTCTCGCTCCTTCTCGGCAGAGGCAATCTTAGAGGAAATCCACTCATTTTAATCTTCATTTAAGTGTTTTTTCACTCCTTGGAGTTTCAACAAGTTTCACAAGTAATGGCAAAGCATGCTCTTTCATCGATATTTTGGTTGCATATGGACTACTGCACTTGGTTGCAGTATGTCTTGTAATTGAGTCTTGTATTACTCCTTTGGGTTTGCCTTGGAAAAAAAAAATCAACATTCAAAAAGGTTTCTTAGCAAAAGAATATAATTACAAGACTCCTCTTTCGACATTTTGCTCAGCAAATTGACAATTTGCGAGAAAAGCGTGCTAATTCTTTTATTTTAACAAAAAAAAATTCTTAAAAGTAAACAAATTATATCACCATTATAAAAAAAAATTCTTTTATTTTAACAAACCAAAAAACTTTCACCATGTGTTTCAAATTCTCTAAAATGGTTTGGAAATGAGATTTTTTGTTAACCAGTTCGAGTTCTCGTACCAAAATTCTAACCTTAATCTCCAGATTTATCTCTGAATTGAACATTAAACAAAGCTAATTTTGCTTCTCTCCACTTGCAATGAGATACAAATGAAAAGAAACGATAATTCTAATTTTGATGCCAAGTTTCCTACCTACCAAATACCAATTGACTCAACAACCCAGGAGGCCAGGACTAAGCTTAGATTTGCCCGCATGGCATTTGCTAAACCAGCCAACTTGGAAAAAGAAGGACGAAAGAAGAGTAGTTGGACTGAGATTATTTTTCCACAAAGAGGAAAAGTCGCCTTCCAATTCCATTGCTTCAGACGCACCAAAAAAATAAGAAGAGACAAAGAGTCGGCTACGATTCTTGTAGGACGGAGAATTAACATCGCGGCTTGAGTGGTCGGTCGTCTCGTCAGATACGAAAACTAGAGGGAAGAAAAGCATGGCTGTGCAGTTCAATGGCAGCAGCTGTCTTGTGGCGAAATCAATCTCACCTGCGCTATCCCCGCCATTGCCGCCTGGGTTTCGTAAGTTGACCGGCGGTAAGTTTGGTGGTTTCGGCAAGGTGCGGCTCGTGTATGCAGTTGGCGCTGGAGCAGGGAGCAGCAGCAATGATGGAAGCATCAAGAAGAAGAACGTACCTAATTCCAATTATGTGGTGCCTCTCGACAAATCATTTTCTTTCTCCCAATCTTCTTGTATAACTCGGCCACTCGCCGAGATCTTACGTGATCTGAACAAGAGGATCCCGGACAACATAATCAAGCCTTCCCAACCTTCAACATCCATTCCATGGTATTGGGTTTTCCCAAATCTGCAGTTTGTTGGTGACCTTAGTATTCCTAAATCCCTAATACACCACCACTGATCTGTTCTTGTAATTGATCCTCTTTCATAGGTACCACGCCAACCGCATGTTAAGCTTCTATGCCCCAGGTATGCCATTGTTCTCTGCTTCTCCCTTTCATTTCATTCATGCTGCTATCTCATCATTCAGGCCTGATACATTCTTCATTGGCACTTAAAAATCAGGATTTAGTTTGCTTCACTCCTCTATTTGACCCTAACTTCTCCCTTATCAACAGTTTGTATATACCCTTTTTGTAAGTTTTGATGGTCACTTTGTAGTTCTAGTTCCTCAAATTTCTAAAGATGTCCGACCAGATGCCGCATACAATGCTTCCAAATGTTGAATTTGCAAACTTGTCACCTGCCACTGCTTGTGCTTCTTGTTGAGTTCCTGTCTCTTTTGTGTGGGTCTGTTCCGTCGCAAATGGGCTGAGAACACAGCATATACTTGTAGCCTCTTTTACACCTTCAATTCGTTTCACTGCCAAGTTAGCATTCTGATGGTTCTGTGATCCTATCCATGCTGGTGTGCAGCAGTACCATATATTGCCATATGATAAGTAGGGAGATAAATTTTGTTACTATATTATTGCTGGAAGATGCGCCTATATGTGGTGATAGTTGACACAGTTATCCTGCAGAAATTGTAATCTTTTGGTCTCTAAATCGAGCTGTTTCTTGTTTGCGCTTTAAGTTATCTTTTGTTAAGGCAGACTTTAGAATTTCTTCACTACGTAATAATGACATTGTTGATTGCCAATTGGATAGGATGGTGCGGAGAAATAAGGGATGTTATATTCTCAGACAATGGTAGTGTTACTGTGGTTTACCGTGTTACCATACGCGGATCCGACGGAGAGGTATGATTCTGATTCCTTGTACTGTACTTACTATGCATTATCTGCCCCTTTCTAGCTGTGTGGCAAAATTGGCGATTGGTTAAGTATCAAGGATACCAGCCAACGGCACTACTTGTTGTCAGTATACTAGGTTATACTTTGAATGGTGTTCTGGTTCTTGGCTTATAACAGCAGTTGATGACAACCTTCTTAAGTGGTTTTGGTTTATAACCTATCGGGACACCGATTAGCTCCTTCCTTTGCCTCGTGAAAAATGTAATTCATAGAAGTACCAATAGGGCCACCGATGAGCTCCTTCCTTTGCCTTGTGAGAAATGTAATTCATAGATGACAATCTGAATGCCGAATGATGGACTAATCCTAGGACTAAAAGTAATGCATATAGTTCAGGATGTGTTCTGTACTTGGTGTAGGTGGTAATTGAATATTATACGTGACCTGCCAAGTTTGGAGTTAGGACCTGATGTTTGTTCTTCATAGTTCTGTGAATTACTGGTCGTTATTGATCCTTGGGCTGCTTAGAACATATATGGAATAACAATGAGGAGCTTGACTAAAAGGAAATTGGCAATAGGTACCTGAGAGGTAAAAGGGAAAAAATGAACCACAAATGTGGATTGGCGATATTGCAATGAAATACTTGGCTAAGGAAATTCAGAGAAGTCTGCGGTTTCCTTTTGACTGACTGATGTAATATGTTACTGATGCAGGCACACCGCGAGTCAAGTGGCACAGTGTCACCGATCGAGGGCGACACTGCTGATCCTGTAGCAGCAGCTGAAGAAATAGCTTTCTGCAGAGCGTGTGCTAGGTTTGGACTTGGCTTGTATCTATACCATGAAGAATAGAGAGTAGCCCCGCCAGGCCATGTGTAGATGAGGGTGTGATTTATGTCTGAGTCCTTCATTATTACTATGTTGTACTCATTACTGATCTCTCGGGAATCAGCCAGCCAACAAACGTAAATAACTTGAAAGAAATGGTCACCTTTCAAATGTTCATTGATATGTTCCGGTCGATTGTGCCTGATTTTAGTACAAAGGCTGGCCACAAGGAAACTTGTAGTTAAATGAACGATGGAAAGCAGCATGATTGTACACCAATAAATAAGCACAAAGGAAACTGTGGTTGATGAGATGGGAGGATATGATTCATTCTTCTTGAACGCATTTCATTCCAACAAAATGAAAGACGGCACAAAAGAAGAAAACAGGGACAGAGGACCAATGATGCAATGCCCAGACCCGGACCACCACGCTCAATTGGGAAATTCAGGAGGCCAAGGCTTGGTTCAACCAAACTGTGGAGTATTGTAAAATGAGCTGTACCACTTATTTCTGGAAATAATATTGAACTGCAGAATTGGCTGCAGTTCGATTGAGAGGGATTTTGGAGAAAGCATAGGTGGTGGGGAGGAATCCCTGGGATGGTAGTAGGGATGGATATTGTATAGTGTAGATAGTTTGAGCAATGGTGAGGGCAAAGAGGAAGACGGCGGCAACAAGGGAGTGGATAGCCCAAGGTATGTGTGGGCGTTCGGTCGGTTCGGTTCAAACCGAACCGAACTAGGATATGCCGATTTTCCGAAGTCCCCAACGCCCCAACCGAATTCGAACCGATTTGTAATTCGGTTCGGTTCGACCGAACCGAATTACAACTCGGTTCGGCTCGGTTCGAAGGGCCTGAACCGAATTGCTACTGCTGCCCTACTGCCCCCCGTTTTTGCCTGCTACCCTTTTATAAACCACTGTACTTTCTCTCTCTCCCATACACCCCCAAACCCTCATGTCTCTCCATTTCTCCCTCTCTCTCCCCCCTCCAACAAACGCAATCGATGTAGATCAGAAAGCGACGGTGCTGCGGTGAAATATCATCCGTCTCGTGACTCATCGGTGAGCAGAAACAGCAGGCTGCGACGGCGGTATCTCCTCCGACTCGCGACTCGCCGGCGAGCAGAAAGCAGCGGTGGTATCTACTCCGTCTCGTGACTCAGCGGTGAGCAGAAACAGCGGGCTGCGACGGCGGTACCTCCTCTGACTCGCGACTCGACGGCGAACAGAAAGCTGCAGCGGCAGGCGGGTACGACGATTGAATGTTAGAGGTCAGTATGGTTGTAGATCCAAGCATGCATGTCGTTTTCTGTTTGATTTTCACCTTCGAGTTTCAGTAGCATCGTCGCTCTTTTCGATTCAGGAGTAGAAAGCTTGGATTTTGGAGAAGAAAGTTCTGATTTTCAATATTGATTTTGATGCATTTGGGGTTTTATATTTGGATTTGGGTTTTTTTTATCTCAGGGAGGAGAAGGGAGCGGAGAGAGGGGAAATGGCATCGAAATCTAGTGGCCGGCGAGGAGGAGTTGGCGGCAAAGCCAGCGGATGAGAGGAGGATCCGGCGGACGGCGGTGATGATGGTCGTTGGCGGCTTGGGTCAAGGATTTGGTGTTCTTTGTTAGGGTTAGGTTAGCAGTAGGGAGGGAGAAGTTGTGGGCTTAAGGGATTAATTTTGGGCTTTGTTTGATTTGGGCTGTGAGGGATTTGTGTTTGATTTGGGCTGTGAAAGAATTGGGCTTTGTGAGAGGTTGAGTGGTCAGTTGGGTTGTAGTATTGTGGGTTAAATTTTTTGTTCGGTTTCTCGGTTCGGTTGTTCGGAATTCGGTTTCGGTCGGCATACACCTGGTTTCCGAAACAAAGGGTTTTGGCTTCCGAATTCCGAACCGAACAACAATAATTCGGTTTCGGTTCGGTTTAATTCGGTTTCGGTCACCGAACAACAATAATTCGGTTTCGGTTCGGTTTAATTCGGTTTCGGTCCGGTTCGGTTCGGGTTCACCGAACCGGATGCCCACCCCTAGCCCAAGGCTTCTGAAAAGTCATCCACCGCAAACAGGACTGAGGTCTCCGCCTTTGAACGAGATGTCTCTCAGGCTTCCAGTTGAGCTTTTCCTAGGGGTGAACATTGAGTTGTTGAACCCACAAATCCACTCAAATCCACCCGCAATTGACATACTCATTACATCATATGGGTGGTTTCTATGGGTGGGTGTGGGTTGTGAAATAAGTAACCCACAAAAGATTGGGTGGGTGCGGGTGGATTGTGGTTGACCCACAACCCACCCAACTTTTTAACCTCAACCATTGAAACTCTAACATGTAGCATAGACAATCCACAATCCACCACAAAAATTTCTCTCAATTTCGATCAAAGGATTGTGTTGTGACTTGTGAGGTGTGCTTAGACAATTGGAGGTACACTTAAGCATAACTAATAGACGAATGGTAGAAAAAAGATAGTTCTCTTCCCAAAACGACACCATCTAAAACTACCATCGATTCAACCTTCATTCCTTCCATCAATTTGGAATTGTAATTTGCAACTATAGGTAAAAAAGCTATTTACGCTCACAACCTCTAGGCAAATGAGACGTTTGGCAAGCCAAAACGTTTGTCTTATGCTTAGTTTCTTCTTGAAGTTTGGTTATTATCGGGCTCAGACCATGTTGATCAGTTCAATATTTTATAATTTATGGACAATTACCAATACCAATATGATAAATTAAATGATTTACTTGATATTACACGCTATTTAGTTTGATTTTTTTTTATTTTAAGTTTAAAAGTATTTAAATTATGTGATCATATGAAATATTTATTGTAAATACACCAAATCCACCCAACCACTCATCATGCGCAATATAGACTAAGACACCTCGCTTCATGTGGATGGTTTTTTACAAGAAGATTCTAACCCTGGATAATTTGAAGAAGAGAGGTATCAACTTGCCGACAGATGCGCTATTTGCAAGGCTGAGAAGGAAAGTGTTAACCACTTATTCGTGAGTTGCAGCTTTGCGAAGGAGACGTGGAATCTAATGCGGCCGTTCGTGAGGATTGAAGACAGTATATGCAAGGTCAGTGTTGTGGCGGACAGGTTAGTGATGTGGTCATCTAGGGGGTTCCTTAGTGGCGTAGTCAGGATTTCGTTTAAGGTGGGTCCACCTCAAAAAAATAAATATGATAAAATAGATTTTTTAATATAATCTTACGTTGAAAACTTTTGATAAAATAAAATGCATTTGCAGTCGAAAATATCAAGAATATCACTTTGCATATATACCAAACAATCATTGATTTAGTTAGTCGTAGTCTCGTAGACTCGTAGTGCTTCAAATGGTGTTCTTTTTTAAGAATCGTTAGTATCAATACCTAGAGTTGTTGATAGAGGTTTAATAATAAATTTATACCAACCAATAATTCATGATTTACCTAGTCGTTCGCTTTCGAATGATGTTCTTAAAAAAAAATTAGTATCAATAAATCGAGTTGTTGGAAGATTTCAATAATATATTATACCATTTACTATCATGCTCCCTTATAAGAAAGTCAACTTATACGAAATTGATGTTTGCACAAATCTGTATACCGCATGCTTAAGAAATGAGGTTGCCAAGATTCAAACACAAAACTTTTCGACCAACTATTCTCAATTAAACGCGACCTAGTTTTCGATATCAATTAACTATCGTACCTAATTTAACCATTTCCCCCGAATCAGGGTAGGTCCCGGGACCCACCCTGTTACCCTCTCCCTCCGCCACCGGACCGTTCCTTCGCGCTTTTTGCTGGAACCTGTGGCTGGAAAGAAATTCGAGAGTCTTCATTGATTCCGAAAACTCTCCCTATGTGGTTGCTTTTAAAATTGCTTGTGCTATTTCCCAATGGCTTGCTGCTGCTGCGAAAGTCGACAGAGAAGTCACCAAGAACTGGCTAGGAGTGTTGAAAAGCAGATTGTTCCCCCCCCCCCCCCCCCCGGGAATCGACAGCTTATGGTGTTGGGTCGAGGGCTGCTTGTGAGCCCCTTTGTTTGTTGGGTTTGACTTCTGCAGATCATTCAGTGGCGGCTCTCCTGCCATCTTCCTCGTGTGTGTCTCTGCTGTCTTCTCCGTCTGTTTCTAGGACCCTCTGTCTGTCGCCCTGGTAGAGTTTGTTTTGCATTTCTCTTTTCCCCCAGTGCTAGAGACTCGATGGAAGAGAAGATCTTTCTTGATTCAGAATGAATTAGTGCAGAAAAAGTTACAGAGTCAGCTTTACATTGGGGATTTTATACTGTAAGCGGGAGAGGTTAATCCTGTTCTAACTAATCCTATTTATCTAATTACATTTGAGTACCTATACTATCCTATTACATAATCTAAGTCCTAGAGTTCTAGTCCTTTTTACAAATCAGTCCACTGTCCTAATACCCCCCGCAAGCTAAACATGGATTGATTTCATGTTAAGCTTGGAGATCAGCTCAACAAAGGTATGAACAGGGAGAGCCTTTGTAAATGGGTCTGCCAGTTGTAACGTAGTGGAGATGTGTTGCACCTTTAATTTGTTCGCTAAGACCTGATCTCGAGTGAAGTGGCAGTCGACTTCAATGTGTTTGGTCCTCTCATGTTGAACTGGATTTTCAGTCATCTTGACGATGGAGAGGCTGTCGCAGTAGATGAGGTATGGTTGCTTGGGTTGGACTGGCAGTTGCTGAAACAAAGCGGACATCCATTGAAGCTCTTGTGATGTGTCGGCAAGCGCCCTATACTCTGCTTCGGCGGACGAACGAGAGACTGTTTGTTGCTTCTTAGATCGCCAGCTGATCAGAGAGTTCCCTAGAAAAATACAGAAACCCGTCACTGATCATCGCGTGTCAGGGCATCCTGCCCAATCAGAATCAGAAAAAGCAGTAAGGCGGGTGGAGGAATTGTTGGGAAAAAAGAGGCCTTTGGCGGGTGTAGTTTTAAGGTATCGAAGGAGACGATGAGTGGCTTGCTCATGAGCAGTTGTTGGGGCATCAACAAATTGGCTAAGTTGATTGACAGTGTAGCAGATATCGGGACGCGTGTTGCATAGGTACTGTAATCTCACAATGAGTGTTTTATAGCTACTATGAGCTAGTGTGCTGAGTGGTTCTCCATCATTAGCCGAGAGATGGGTAGCACCGTAGCAAGAATAGATGGAGTGGTAGCAGGTTTTGATGCTAGAAAACCAGTGTCAGAGAGTAAGTCTAAAGTGTATTTTCTTTGACAGAGGTGGAGACCAGTTTCTGAACGAGAGACTTCCATACCAAGGAAGTATTTGAGCTGGCCTAAATCTTTTATAGTAAAAGCAATATCTAGTTGATGTTTGACCCTTTTTTATTTCTTGTAGATCATTACCAGTTAAGATAATGTCATCGACATAAACTAAGAGGGTTGTAAAGGAAGAACCAGAAGCTTTAGTGAACAGGGAGTAGTCGCTGTAGGATTTTGTGTATCCAAGTTGTTCGAGTGTGGAGGTCAACTTGGCAAACCATTGGCGGCTTGCTTGTTTGAGACCATACAAGGATTTGGTTAGCTTGCAGACCTTGTTTTTGTCAGAAGGGTGAACAGGTAAGCCTGGGGGAAGCTTCATGTATACCTCTTCATTGAGGTCCCCATGTAAAAAGGCTGTATTGACGTCCAGCTATTCCAAAAACCAGTTGTTAATGGATGCTAGAGCTAATAAAATTCGTACAGTGATCATCTTAACTACTTATGAAAACGTGTCTAAGTAGTCAACTCCAGGTGTTTGAGTATAACCTTTGGCCACTAATCTGGCTTTGTATTTATCAATTTCACCATTAGGTTTAAATTTCAACCGGAAAACCCATTTGCAGCCAATGATTGGCTTGTCTTTGGGAGGGTTTACAAGAACCCATGTCTTTGTCTTTTCAAGAGAAGAGAATTCTGAGTTAACAGCTTATAGCCATTTGTCAGAAGTAGCAGCTTCTTTAAAAGTCCTAGGTTCTCTGTAAGAAGCGATGGAAAGAGAAAATTTCTTGTGTTGAGAGCTCAAGGAACTGTAAGAAAGTAATGCCTGAATAGGGTAATTAACAGTAGATGTGATTGGGTTCTGTTGACTTAGGAGATTACATTTGTAATCTCTTAGACTTACTGGTGGTACTGGTTGTCTCAAAGACCTGCGAAGAGATTGAGTAGGAGGTAGAGTGTCTGAAGTAGTTGATACTGAGGAGGATGGATTAGTAGTAGGTGGTACTACTGAAGAATGAGGAATAGAGGGAAATGGAGTGACAGTAGGTGGTGCTACTGATGTATGATGAATATCATTAATGGGAGGGCTAATTTAAATTTGAGGAGTGGAAGCATTAGTGAATTCCAGATCAGACAATGATGTTGGAAATAATGGTAAGGGAACAGAACTGGTTGTGGTCTGTGTTGAATAAGGAAAAATGGTTTCATGAAAAACCACATCACGAGAGATAATGATATTGTTTGTGTTTAGATTATATAACTTGTATCCTTTAGTACCATGAGGATGGCCTAAGAAAACACAAGGCTGTGCTCTAGGGTCCAGTTTGGTCCTAGTTGCTTGAATGGTGGATGCATAGACCAAACAACCAAAAACTCTTAGATGAGCTATTGATGGTGTGTTGCCATGAAGTTTTTCATAGGGTGTCAGATTAGCTAAAAGGGTAGAAGGTGTTCTGTTAATCAAGTGTACAGCTTGCATTGCTGCAAAGTTCCAGAAATTTGCAGGTAATGATGCTTGGAATAAAAGTGCCCTTGTGACAGCAAGTATATGCTGGTGTTTCCTCTCAACAATTCCATTTTGTTGAGAGGTATAAACACAGGTTGTTTGATGTATTGTACCTTTGGATTGATAAAATTGTGGGATATTAAACTCGAGACCATTATCTGTCCTTATGCATTTGATTCTACAGTTAAACTGAGTTTGAACAAAATCAAAGAAAGACATGATAATAGGTCTAACTTCAGACTTGGATTTCATGAGAAATATCCAGGTATGCCTGGAGTAATCATCCACTATTGTTAGAAAATAGGAATGACCAAGAAAATATTGAACAGGGGCATTTTCCCAAATGTCAATATGTAACAAATCAAATTTGGCTGTAGATTGACTAGTACTTGCAGAAAATGGCAATCATTTCTGTTTTGCCTGAGGACACACAGTATAGTGAAAGTCAGAAAGCCTAGTTACAGATGAATCTAGTAATTTGAGATGAGTACTCTTGGTTGCTGGAACATGTCCGAGTTTGTAGTGCCACAAATCAATAGGATGTGAAGCTGTAGAGTAGTGTTTTGCAACTGCTGTGTTTGTTGTGGAGTGTGAAGAATGTATAAGCCATTCAACAAGCTAGTTGTTCCAATTATTCTCAAATTGGGGAATTCCTGAATAATGCAGAAAGAAGAATAGAACCATAAGCAAATGTTTGGACATTTGACTAACTGGCTAACAGAGACGAGATTAAAACTAAATTCTGGCACATATAGAACATTATGCAGAATCAAGGTAGGTGAGTAATTAACACTACTGATGGCTGTAACATTTACTTTGCCACCATTAGGCATATGAACATAAGTATTTGTAACTAATTTGTAGGAAGAAAACAGACTAAGTGAACATATTATATGGTCTGTAGCCCATGTGTCAAGAATCCATTGATTCTGTAAAGTACAAGTTGTGGATAACACAAAATGAGGGTTAGTACCTTGAGGTTCAGTGTTATCAAAGATGTGAGAGGCCACTGAGTTGGCTCTGCTAATCATGTTGTGCTGCCCAGAGCCTTCACTATCATTAGATGTAGTGTAATGTGGTGGGTTGTTAGCATTGTAGGCTTCTGTAAACCCAGGAGGAGGCTGCTGAACACTTTGCTGTGCTGGAGCAAAGTTGGCCTGCTACTGTGGTGGTCCAGATTGACCAGAAAAAGGCTGCATGAACCTAAGCATCTGCTGATACTGTGCTTGGAAGTTCTGCCACTCAGCAGGATTGATCATGACAGGAGTAGAAGATGGACCATGCTCAACTGAGACACTATTGGCTTGCCTAGGATTGTTAACCTTCTTCTTGGACTGATAACCAGGAGGATAGCCATTTTTCTTATAGCAAACATCCTCGGTTTCTTGAACCCCTGACCTGCCCCTTGAACCCCCAAATTCTGTCCTGAAGCCTTAGTGAAGAAAGCCATACTATCAGAAGCAGGATTTGGATTCTGTGGGTTACTGACAGGCTTAGGAAGAAGACCATTTTCCATTTCATGTTGAACCATCATGGCAAAAACCTTATTGATTGGGGGTAAAGGGTCAAGAAGCATAACAGTGGATCGAGGTCCATTGAAGTTATCATTCAAGTTACGCAAGAACCTAATGACCTTGTCATTCATGTAATCTTTGCGTAAGTAAGCAAGAATACAATGGCAGCTAGGTTCACAATCACAGTCAGGTATGAATCGATAGTTGGCTAATTGATCCCATAGAGCACGCTGCTTAGAGTAATACTGAGAGACGCTCAAAGTACCTTGTTCGAGACTGAAAATCGCTTCTTGGAGATCAGCAATTCTGAAAGAATCGCCCTGAGAAAACTGCTCGCACAATTCAGACCAAGCACCAGCTGCAGTTGTAATGTAGAGAATGCTTTCTGCAATCGTGGGATTGACAACGCTGAATCCAGCTGAGCAGCAATTTGTTGTTGCGACTCCAAGAATCGAAGAGAGGAGAATCTTCAGCCGGCTGAGGGATTTTGCCATTAAGAAACCCTAGCTTGTTCTTGCCATCGATGACCAGTATCATCGATCGTTCCCAGCTCGAGAAATTGTTCTCGTTGAGTGGCTGGGAAACCAAGCATTGTCCCCAGTTTTCCGAATGAATTAGTGCAGAAAAAGTTACAGAGTCAGCTTTACATTGGGGATTTTATACTGTAAGCGGGAGAGGTTGTTAATCCTGTTCTAACTAATCCTATTTATCTAATTACATTTGAGTACCTATACTATCCTATTACATAATCTAAGTCCTAGAGTTCTAGTCCTTTTTACAAATCAGTCAACTGTCCTAATATCCACGGCCTTTTGGGTCCAGATAGTATAACAACACCTTAAGTGTTGTTATACTAACAACATGATTCATTAAGGGCAAAACTGGAAACTTACAATAAAAATAAAAAAAATAACAATTAATAAGATCCCCAAATCCAATTCCCCCCGCTCTCTTCTCCTTCTCCGTCGAGCGTTCTCCTCCGATTCCCAAATTCAAACTCTCTTCCGGCGGAGAAACCCTACTCCGGCGCCTCTTTCACAACCCTAGGAATGTCATCCACATCGAGAACCAGATAATTGTGCTTGGTAATGGATCGAGTTACCTCAACAATCGGAGTCTCCTGAAAGGCGTCGGTTCCAATCATGCGGCGCAGCACCTGGCCGGTAATGGCGACGAGTGGGACACTGTCGAGGAGAGCGTCGGCGAGGCCGCTGACGAGATTGGTGGCCCCGGGGCCGGAGGTGGCGATACAAACGCCAGGCTTGCCGGAGGAACGAGCGTAGCCTTCGGCGGCGAAAACTTCGCCTTGCTCGTGGCGGGGAAGGACGTTTCGGATGGTTCTGGAGCGAGTGAGAGCCTGGTGGATCTCCATGGAAGCACCGCCCGGGTAGGCGAACACATCGCTGACTCCCTCGCGCTCGAGAGCTTCCACGAGGATGTCGGCACCCTTCCGGGGCTCGTCGGGGGAAAATCTAGGGATCGAAAGCGAAGAATCTATGGATTTGCATGAGATCGGTACGTGTAGTTAATTGGTGGCGTTGTTGAACTGAGGGTGTGATGAAATAGTGTCGGAGATGAATTCGTCCAGTTCTTAGGGATTGATATTTTCAGTGCATGCAAAGTTAATCTGTGAAGCGAGTGGTTTTGTTTATCCATGGGGATTGGACTAAAGGTGTTTGGTCGTACTGGTCTTTCTTTCACAGCAAGCAGCGCTGGTTTTGAATGCTTCTCGCCGATTTCGGTACACTTTGGACTTGAAAGAAGGAAGAGGAGAAAGAGCAAAGAAGGCGGACGATTAGAGCTCATGCACCACAAAGTGAAGCCATAAATATTTTTAAATCACACCAAAAACCTTATTATACAAACCATAACTCTCCTAAAACAAACAAAAAACACCACAAAGCACACCAGAAAGCTCATAATACAGAGCACAAACACGATAAAGCAAACAAAAAAAACATACCAGAAACCTCTCAATGCATGCCACAAATCCCTTTAAACAAACCAGAAACCTCACAAAGCAAACCACAAAATTTTCAAAAACACACCAGAAAACTCATAACGCAAACCATTAACACAGTAAAGCAAACAACAAAAACAAACCAGAAACGTCCTAATGCAGACCAAAAATATATTAAAACAAACCAGAAACCTCACAAAGCAAACCACAAAATTTTAAAAAACACACCAGAAACCTCATAATTCAAACCACAAACACGTTAAAGCAAACCACAAAAACAAACCAGAAACCTCCTAATGCATACCACAAATCTCCTAAAACAAACCACAAACCCCTCAATGCAAACCACAAAGTTTTTGAAAGCAAACCAGAAACTTCTCAATGCAAACCACAAACACGATAAAACAAACCAAAAACTTCTCAATGCAAACCACAAACGCGATAAAGCAAACCACAAAAGGCATACAAAAATGTGAGAAACCAAACCATAAATCTCACAATGCAGACCATAGCATCCGGTCAACGAAGACCGTTGACCGAACTCCGGTGACCGTCAGTTAGCATATTCCGACGCCGATAGGCATATTCCGGCCCCGATGACTAGATTCTGACGCCGGTAAGCATATTCCGACGCCGATAAGCATATTCCGATGCCGGTAAGCATATTCCGGTGACCGGCGACCATTTTCCGGCGACCGGTGGCGGAATTCCGGCGACCAAATTTTTTGTCAGAAAATAAAAAACTATTTTTTTTATTTTTTTATTTAAATAGATTTTTCTTAATAACAATTATACCCCTTCTTTGATTTTACACTAGGTCAACTCATCTAATAAAAAGTCATCACAACCCTAGCTTCCTATTGATTTGAGACTAATGTTGTTATAATAACAACACAAGGAGTGTTGTTATAGTATCTAGTCCCCGGCATTTTCGGCTTGTTCGGCTAGCTGCTGTTGCTGGCCTTTTCATCCTTGGGTCTGTGTCGAGGAGTGGCCCTGGTTTTCTGTTGTTTGGCCGTCTCTGCTGGGGTGGTTTGTTTCCCCTGCTCCCCTTGTATCTTTTGTTTCCTTTTTGATTTTCTTAATATTATATCACCTTTATCAAAAAAAAGGAAGAGGAAGGTCGGGGAAGAAGTAAGTCGAGTGCATGTGATCACGATTATATGATTTACGTACTTAATCCGGCGTGTTTGAGGATTACTTTGCTTGGTACGGAAGCAAAATTTAAGTGATCAGCTCGCTTAGAGCATCCCCAACGTCTGTCAGGAAGCTCTTCCATTTTGACGTGGCACCTCCCATTTCTCATATCATGAATGCAGCCCCTATTTCACAATTTGGAAGATTTCACTAGATGGAAGACCCAATGAAATGCCACGTGGGTGGGGAGTGGGCCTCTATCCCACATTTTGCTCTTTTCCTTCTTTTTTCGTTTCCATCTTGTTTTGTAGTTTGTAACACATTGTAATTTAATTTTTAAAATATGAACACGCATTACATATATATATATATGACAATAAAAAATATTAAATACATATATATATAATACTTAATAAAAAACATTAAATACACATACGACAATACATATATAGAAGTCTTAACGTGTAACACAAACCAAATACGCGTACATCATTACACACCGACATAAATTATTCAAAGCATAAAATAAAATCACTTATCGCCCAGTAACTCTTGGATTTTCTTTTCATACAACATTTTTTGTGCGTCTGTCATCGTTGATAGATCCATTTCCATCAATTTCACAATTAACTTATCTCTCTTATATGCTTCTTTCTTCCTCTCTCGTTCCTCTCTTTTCCTCTCTCGTTCCTCCTCGAGTCTTACCTTTGCAGCCGTGAACTCTTTCAATGCCTCTACCTTTCATGCTTCAATACTAATTTTTTGTTGCACTGTTGCTTGCATACTTTCCACCGAATCAGATGACATAGATGATCTCTTACCTTTATCCTTTGACGCTTTTCTTCCTGGAGGACGAGAATGAGAAACGACCTCACAATCTCCAGTGGGAGGCATGCTTGTGTTAGAGGATGATGAAGTATATTGGCCTGAAGCAGTATCCTTATTTCTATGTATTTGTATTAAGTGTGTTTATTTGCAATAGTAATTGTGTTATTTACGTGTGTTTATTTAAGTCTACCATTTAAATTCCATAAGTTATTTTTTTAATCAATGAATAAAGCTATAATATATTTTTTAATGAATTAATAAATTTATTTCATCATTGATAATTAAATAATTACAATATATTATTTTAATTATTTGATACATCTTAAATTGGTAAAATCATATAGGTTAGATATAAATGTATAGATGTATTAAAAAGTAAGCTGGACCCACCATATGAAATAGATAGTGGATTTCATGGATGTAGAGGAAATGAAAGTGATATGTAGTGAAATAGAAAAAGCTGTTGATGTGGCAGTAGGGGCCACATATGGAATAGAAATGATATTTCATGGATGTAGATGGTCTTATGGAGAGCCAAGAACTTTAACAGACAGAATTTATCTCCACTCGACCACTCGGCCTGCCCCTGCCTTATACTTAAGTTATGAGATTGGGTATTGTCCATAACGTCAAACATAACCTAGTCTAGATCAAAATAATGAAACCCATGAATGCCAAAACTAAAAGAATGACCTTTCTTCACTAGGTAGTCAGCTGCCTTGTTATACCAACTCTTTCAAATACACTTTTTACTTCTTACTCAAGTAATGCTCGAGAGAGAGAGAGAGAGAGAGAGAGAGAGAGAGAGAGAGAATAGAAAATCGACTAAAGGATTTCTCTTAGTCACCAAATATGGTCCGCAAAGCAGGGATTGAAATAATGAGTGACTTCCAACAGAAATTTGTTTACTATATCTTGCTATAGTTCATAAAAGATATTACTTGGAACAGCAACTGCCGGAGGAAAAACTGTCAATACTAACTCGCTCAAGGTGTTGATTTCTCATGATCCTAGTCAGCTTTACCTTGATTGCCACGTAGGGATGGAGACGAATTGCCAACGTCAGCAATACCACTAGGATCACTTGCAACCTTTGCAAATTCAGAGGAGTACTTTCTAATCCTCAAGGAGATAATAATGCTAGATGTAATTCCAAGCAAGGGAAACAAATATGACCAAACCTTAGATCTCTGAGAACCAGATGCAGAAGCAACAGCAGCACCAGCAAGGCTGCCAATGGATGTATTCTGCAGAATCATAGGCAGGCAGCCAACCACTGTAGGGAGCAGAAAGTCCACCAAGAAGCCAACTCCAGTGGCAGCCAGAGCATAGTTTATCATGTAAGAGGGAACAGGTGAGAAGCGTGCCAGAAGGACAAATCTCCAACCATCTCGCTCAACTCCCCTTGAAAGGAGATGGAAGTATTTATTCCTCTGCACCCACCCAGCTGCTGAGCTTGATCTCCTAAAAACTAGCCTGAGCAAAATCATAAACACCGTCACGACAAAAAGATAGATTCCCCGTAAGGCATATAAATTAGTTAATCAATTGGACTGACAGACAACCTGACTGATGGGTGGAATCATATCACAAAGTCATGAAAACACTACATAGTTTGACTTTGGAGTGCATCACCAAATACTACAAGTAGCTACTTCCGGTAGAGAAAAGAAATACTGGTATCTGTGCCCTATAGTATAGTATTGGACCTGAACAACGTACATATCGTTCCAAGAGAATTATAATCTGATAACTAAGGACTGGCAACATCTGCTAGTTACGAGTGAGAGCAATTCATATTGGCACAGGGTATGGAAGTCAACGCTCAACAGAACAACATAGACACCTCGAGCTATTGACTTTGAAAGAGGGAGGGAGTACCAGGGTTGATGCGGATTACAGATCTGCAGTGGAATCACTGGCTAATGTGTGAACGTGGAGAAAGGCAGTGGTATGACTGCTGAATCAGGTTTTGATTTGTGGTACACAATGTGGAGTCAGCAGTCATAGGTTACAATGTAGGGTTCTAAACTCTCAGCACTGCACATTGTATACCACAAACCAACACCCTGAATTGGGCAGAGGTGAAAGAACCACCAGGATTGCATAAGCGTGGGATATGAGGCAACCTAACTCTCTCCCATATATCCTTTCTAAGAACCCTAATTACTTGGCTTTGGCCAACATTTCAATGAAGCAAATCATCATCAACAACAATGCTCGTTGCTGTCATTCGGTCATTTCATATTCCTTCTCCTAGCAACCATCAAATCCATACTTTACTACTTTCACCAGATCAGCTCTTCGCTATCAATATCAATTTAGCAAACATTAACTGAACTCGAAATGGAAGGGAGTAGTTGATTGATTCCTACGCACCTGCCGATCCAAAAGGACAGGGAAGCTCCCAAGATTTTGGCAGAGAAAACGCAGAGAAGCGCCGGGAAGAAACCGAACAGGAGAGAAGCAGCCGCCTCGAAGAAAACGGCGTAGGGCAAGCAGAGAGCGAGGGTGAGGGTGTGAACCGCAACGTACAGAGGCATGGCCCAAATGCCCAGTCGATCGGACCATTGAGCTAAGAGGTGAAATGCAGCGTCTTTGTCCCAGCCAAAACGAGAGCCGAATTGCTTGTTTCCGATAACTATTCCCAGGAGGACGATCAAAACGCCGACCGTCCACCGCCTTCCCATTTCTCTGCTTCTACTGTGATTTAGGAGTGATATTAATTGACTGCGGCTACTGTCTTCTCTCCTTCCGCAGCGGACGGAGTGGCCAACTTGGTGATGATAGACTGAGCCAATTGTTGGTTCTTCTGGAGAACTTCTGGATTCTGTATCCCTACGGACTTACTGGGAAGAGGCCATTTGCTTTCGCAGATCATGTGTTTCTCAACGTTGTCTAAGCGGTTTATACGGTTACCGGTTTAGCAACTTGTATGGTCCAACCAGGGCATAACCGATTTATATATCAGGCTTAACAAAATATAAGTGGAATGTGTATTTATATAATCTATTTTAAAATAATTTACCTAAAAAATTTATCCATATTTAAATGAAATTTTTAATGTCAATATCCAAACATTATACTTGAATACAATAGATAACATCAAGACAGAGATTAAGGTGCTAACACTTTTGTTTTTGTTAGCAACATGCTAACATTAATTCGAGCCGATAAGAACATTTTGTTTTCGTGATTATTTTATTCTAAGGGATTAACCACAGTTAGAAAGGAATGGACATAATTGTCATTGTAAAAAATTAGGGAGCACACACATGTGGTCCTATTTGTAAAGTTTAAATTTTAGATATCAAAATGTAATACATAAAATTTTAGGACTTATATACAACAAAATTAACTTTTCGTACTAAATCTTATATTTTATTAAGTTTAAGTATCAAAATGTAATTTGCATATGGAATCACAAGTTTCTTAAACTTGACCACAAGTTCCTTGAAGTATACTAAAAAGTCATAGAGCATGCCATAAGTTTATTAAAGCATACCACAAAGTTTCTCGTTAATAGATATCTTATCCCTCAGCAACTGAAGTTAGATGTAAACAAGACTAATGGTGGAGGCAAGGATGTGACGGTAATGGTGACTAATTACAACAATCGATTATGGGGCAATTTGTGAGAATAGGTGAAAACATTCACTATGTTCGGGATGAGGGTAAATGGAAGGGGAGCAAGTTTTGGGGTAAATGTATTTTCCAATATATTTATTCTTATTTGGATAATTATGAATAGTAATAGGGGTGCAATTGGAGGACAAAAACACTATTCTCATTAACCTCCAATTTGAAGTGCAAATTGAGAGAAAGAGTGGAAGAATGGATAAAAGATCATATTAGTATATTTCGTTGTGTTTTTATGTATGATTATGTTCTATAATTGTTGACTAAAAAATACATGTAATAATTATATAATAATACTTATAAGTATTACAATAGTAAAAATTATTATTATAAAAATTAAATAAAAACAATTAATAATTTATGTGTTGATTCCGTAAGACATTATTTGATATCCGATGATAGTTTGTCCAATCGGCTCCAACTATTGACTCGGTCCAACGAGTGGGTCAAGCTTCGTCTAGCCGAATTGAGATATGTTGGTTGGCTCATATTATCTGATCAAATAGTTAAAACTTACATGTTCGAATGTGTTTGACTAAGTTCGACCATATCCAATTTAAAGATAAATTGGCCACGGGAACCATGTAGGATGACCATTTATGGTTAAACCCTATTTGATAGTACTCCCGATTTAATCATCATTTCGACAAATCAACACCCGAGTGGGAGACATGAGCTAGCTATATGTCTTGGCCATGGATTGTGCTTTGAGCATACTCATTCAAGCTTGTTCAACCAATTATGATTTTTATGGACCCAACAATATTATTTATAATTTTTATAATTAATTACTACTTGAGCATTAATATTTTAATATTATTTTATTAAATTATTTTTATTAAAATTATTTATTTTTATTTCATATTTATTTATGTGCGTGAATATTTTGTGATATCTTTTATTAATTTAATAAGTCTATTATATAATAATATAATTTATTTACTTTTCACTCTATTTGCACCCTCTACTTTTTCACTCAAACAACAATTTACCCTTCTGCTTACATTCTCACCAGTCTACACCCCCTGCAATTTACCTCTCAAGTAAAATTCAAGGATCCACTACTAATAATCTTGTCAAAGCAATTGTGTGCATCAATTATTTGATAAAAAATATATTTATAAGTCTATAAATTTGTCTTGATATGTTGAGAACTAAGAAAGAAGAGGTCTCTTCCGATAAAATTAAGAGGTCGTTTGGATGAAGTATTCGAGTAAGCTATTTGAGTTCAACTAACTTACAATAAGTTATTGTGACCAAAATAACTAATTTGACAGCATTTTACTTAAATAAGTTATTTACAAATAACTCAAAATCGAGTTATTTCGAAATAACTAATTTTAACCCTTTGTTTTTGCCAAAGACCACATATATATGGTTCTACCAAACAATATACTTTAATCCAATTACCACTAGAATAATACTAAAATACCAAATGAACAATTATTTGTATGAGTTAATTGGATATGTTATTTGTATGAGTTATTTGGGCCCAAATAACTCGCAATAAGTTATTTGGTCTAAAATAGACTTCAAAGCGAGTTATTTGGGCCAAAATAGACTTCAAATTGATGAAATTAGTTATTTTGGGTCGAGTTATTTTGAAATAACTAAAAACGAGTTTCTACTTTGATCCAACACTATTAAGATATCAAGACTATAAAATAAAATGTCTATTCTGATGCAATTCTATAATTAAATTCCTTGTTGTGGTATGGCTTGTTACCGCTGGTGTGTTTTTGCAGCAGGCCTCAAGTTGAGGGCATTATATTAGAAGTCTGAAGATGGTAATCATTATGTGAGGGCAATAAATTAAGGACATTATGGTATTTACACATGTATGTCACCTAATATCGTTATGAAATAACTCATTGTCTTGTTTCATCCAAACGAAATAACCTAACTCTTAAATTTGCCAAAAAACACACAAATATTACATGAAGAAAAAATGAGTTATTTGATTTTACAAATACCACATTGTGAATTAACTCATCCAAACGATCTCTAAATTAATGAGTTATTGGACTCTACAAATACCATTGATAATTGACTCATTTAACGGAAGAAAAAAGAGTGAAGTCAACTATATTACAGGAAAGGAAATAGAGAAAGAACTGTGTAATTAGATACGTTAAGTTGATTCAGTCAAGGTGGGATTCAACATAACTAGCTGAAAAATATAAGCACACACGTCTGACAGAAGTGTCACAACAAATCAAAAATGAATTTAGCTCTCGATATGCAGCGAGAGCGGGAGGATCCCACCGCGGGTACATGGACTTAGAACTGCTGCTAGTCTGCTACTAATACTACTCGCCCCAAACCTGCACCCAACAACTACTGTGACTTCCTTGGAAGGCGATGCCTTATCAAGTGACGCTCTTCCACCAGCTCAAAATTGGCAGCTGAAAAGTCATTGCTAGAAAAGAAAGGTTCCAAATCTGTAATCCCCCTTTCTTCGGCCTGCACAATGTGAATCACGTCAATCTCCACCTTACAGAGATTCGACTCATTCAAACTTCAATTCACCACAAAAACAAGACACGTTCATAGAAAACTGGACAGAAGCACACTATTGAGCGCTTTCCTTTTAATCCTTACCATGCTTTGGAGATCCTGTCTCTTCACATCGATATGGCTAAGCCTTGAGGTTGAACCAGACACGATCTCTTCAAAGCGCAAGGCTTTGCTCACGAGCTCCCTCAGAAGATTGAGAAGCATTCTGTTGTAGTCCATCTTGTATGTGATGTACTTCCTGAAACTCTGGAATACGAATTCCAGCAGTGACAGAAGGATTGAGGCCCCAAAACAAAAGGAAATGGATATGAAAAAGACTCAGCAACAATCTTGATCGTTTACCTTCTGCAAAGCCCTCTGCACCCCGTACTTTTGAGTTGATATGAATGAATTCAAAAGAACTCTTATGGCCATATCCACATCTTCTTCTGTCACATACTGTCTGAGATGCATTCTAGCATGCGCCTCAGACATCCTTATCATAGATTCAATATGCCTTACTGCTATGGGGACTCCTTGCCCGTGCTGCCATTCCAACAAGAAAATACGAGCATATTGTCAGTTGCTGTATTAAACGTCATTGAAATGATATAGAAGCACAAGCACCGAGCTCCCTCACTGAAGATTCCTTTCTGAGTTCAGCATACACTTGGGTTAGCTTTTCCATATCTGAGTCGTGGAGCCTATGGAAGATGTTAAGCTTTGCATAGGATATGTATTTCTTCAGTAAATCTTGAGGAAGAATCTAAGAGAAAGAACAATTAAAAGATTAGATAAAGTGAAAGTAGATGGACGGAAAGGTGAAAACTCCACCAGACAGAAAAAACCATCGAGATCTAGAATTGGACAGACCTCTGGATCAGTGGGGGATGAAGTGGCTTGGTTGTCTTCTTGGGACTCGTTCATGGACCGATCATCCATAGCAGCACCCTTAGGTTGCGACTTGAAATGACTATCTACAACAAATTTTGCAAGCATCTCATCTGCTACAGGATCCACAATATCCTGCAATCATTGTTGAACTTGTTTCTCAGTCACCCTGAATTAGTAGAGATGCAAGCTAAGAAATATCAACCCACGTAAAAAGTATTACCTTGACGACACATAGGATGTCAAAACGAGAAACAATTGGATCTGTCAACTCAACATTTTGCCCAAATGTCTTCGATGAATCATATCTGGGAACAGAGTCAAGTTGAATAGAGTTTCAGAACATTTATCATTCACAGTAACTAAACGGTCAAGGCGTCAAGCAGGCACATATGAGGCAAGGAAATGTGGGGTGGAAAATTCTGGAATAACAGAATGAGGAAACAGAAAGGAAATCTGCGACAGCTTCCTCTTTCAAATTAGCTTATTTATTGGCTTATCATACGAATCCCCACACACACCTTCCTCCAATAGGATTTGCAGCAGCAATAACAGAACATCGAGCTTGAAGAGATGTAACAATCCCAGCTTTTGAAATGCTAATACTCTGTTGCTCCATTGCCTCATGTATGCTCACCCTGATCACATAGCGTTAGTTTAATTAACACTCAGCTGAGATGATCCACCACCACAGATTTGGAGCAAGTTCCCTTACCTGTCCTGGTCATTCATCTTGTCAAATTCATCAATGAGGCAGATACCTTTATCAGCTAAAACAAGGTCACCTCCTTCAAGTGTCCACTCTCTCGTCACTGGATCTTTGTGGACTGCTGCTGTAAGAACTACTGCAGAAGCTCCTTTACCGGTAGTATAGACAGCCCTCTGCCCCGTCTTCTCCACATACCTTTATGGAGAGAGGGAAACCATAAAGTGACATCCATACTAATCAGGGACAAAAGTGTACAAGAGAATTGGTTTTATTCCTACTTACTTCAGAAACTGAGACTTTGCAGTGCCAGGATCACCCAACAAAAGTACATTGATGTCACCACGTAGTCGATGTTTCCCTTCAACATTTTTCTCCTGCCCTCCGAACATTGCAAGCGCAATTGCAGCTTTGACATCCTCATGGCCATAGATAGATGGAGCAATGGACTTGACAATCTGAAATGGATATATGCATAGTACTTCATGGTCATGGTAGGGAACATAAATGGATATATACACAATTCGTCATGGTAATGAAGGAAACTTTTCACACCCTTTCTCCTATTCGTGGGTCTTTAGCCAACGTCTCAATTTCTTCTTTGTCCTCCTGGGTAAGTTTGTACGAAGAAAAGAGATCCTGCTTCTTTGTAACGTAATTGGCCTCAATTACTGTGGCAAAGACGGGAAATCCATTCTTTGTATTCAAAGATAGGTCAAAGTTGTTCGTGTATACACCGGTCACTTCCTGGAATGCACAAGAACACACTGAAAAACTAGCATTTTGAAAACCAGTGAAAGTTCAAACAAGAGTCCAAGAAAGAGATCATACAATCTCTTCACCAGGGCGGGCGCAATCAATCAAATCATTCAGCAGTATCACTTCCTTGTGTCTAGGAAGCCGACCCGCTGGCACAATTCCTGGGCTTTCTTGAAGTGTGAGTTTCTGGTAATTCCTATAAATCGTCTGTGCCAAGGGAATGCAAAGATACATTTTACCAACACGTAATATATTTCATGGCAAAGCCCTTCTCTACAATCTTCACCTTTTCAGCTGAATATTTGTTACACATTTACGCAGAAGAAATACTTTACCTGTTCAATATTGACGGTAAATGGTCCTTTTGATTGGCATTCAGGACAATAACCAACTTTGACTTCTGAATACGAGTTCTGAAAGAAAGGTCCCAATATTGCCCCACATTTGTTGCAATCATACTTGACTTGTTGCAACTGAGGGAAAACTCTTGAACGCCTAGTCACAACTCCCCCAATGCGAATCATGGTATTTAAATGTATCTGCCTAAAAAGAAGAAACACCGAAGTTAGATCAGGTTAGTGCAAAGGCATGTTCATCTACAACAAACCGTGACCAATACCTTATGTTCCGGATCTAATCATATACTGGCAAGTTGGTAACACGGACATAGATTTTTTTATGGATATTTTTGTACTTTGGATGCAAGTCAAAGACCACACTTTTGGCAACCTCTTCCATGACCTCTAGGACTGATTGAGGAGCATCAGCAAGCCAGATGGCAATATTTGGGTGAACGTAGATGAACTGCTTGTAATCGATCTCCAAGCTACACTTATTTGCTGCAAATATATAAAATTGTTACATTTACTGGGGGCACATCATTAGGTAACAGCTAGCACAATTGAGCACGAGTAGACTTTTTACCTAACGCCATCTCATTTATCAGCCGCACATACTCAAAATCTCCTTGTCCACTCTTCGGATTCACGTAGGTGAGCAAGAACTCCTTGAACTTCCTGGCTATGAAACGTCGAACCTCGTCTCTGGTAACCCACTCCCTCAAAGTTCCTTGGACGCGGTACATCTCAAACTCACCTTCATCGCCATCTTCATCCTACACAGACATCCATTTGAGGGTCTAGAACTAATTGTACAAGTAATGAACTTCTTCGGCCAAACTGATGGTACAAGATTAAGGGCCAGGAATTTAATGCAATTATAAATTGCTACCTCGTAAGGATAATCATCAGTTTGATCAGTCATGGGCACATCGTCTCTTGAATGTCCACCCTGGGACCTTCCTGGAGAGCTTTGCATACCATCGGTATCATCATAACTTTGAGGATCGGTAGGAGGCCTGAAATCAGCTCGAGACCTCTTCGAAGGCCTGTAGTTGTCATCGTCTGTTCCAACAAAAAAATGTGTCAGGATGAATTCAATTAACCGATAACATGAGCTGAAGGAGGAAATGCGTGTAGGCGGCAAGACACTGAAGGAAGACGTACTGAGAAACTAAATCTTGATTCTCGTCAATCCAGATATTTGTAATTAGGAGCAAATAGCAAGGCTAAACTTTGAGGGAACAAGTATTCAGAAAAAGAGTGATATTGGACCATTCTAGGGTTTGTAGTTTCAAAAAGCAATCCATGTATAGGTGACGTACCAAGGTCGTGGAGGAGCTGAGGAAGCTTTCGGTTAGTCATGCGGCCTTCACGAGCCTCAAGCTCTAGTTCAGCAGCCTTGCGGTCCTGCACGATCTGATCCATATCCCTTTCGTCCTCCAAGGAGTCATCCAGCCCAACTGACTCGTACTGGTCGTTCTCTTCCATTCTCCGGTAGTCACTGAAATCCAACACGTGAACAGAAATCAAAGAAGCAGGAAAAAGGTCAGTCTGAGATTTACGAAGAGTGATATGAGGAAGAAAAAGAGAGAAATGAACTGGAGAACAGAAATGCAAGAATACGGACTCCAAGAAATCGTCGTGGTAGAGGTCCTCTCCTTCCTCCTTTTCCTCGTCCTCCCCAAGCTCTTCGGGCTCATCTGGAATGATTTGGGGATCGACGGAGGCCTCGTCGTCGTCGTCGGTGTTGTTATGGCTGGTATGGTGAGGGAGTTGATCTGTGTTGAAGCCTGCCGATGTAGGAGAATCCGGCGTAGAAGGTTGATTTTCAGAATTGGGAGTCGGCGACTGAGACTCTTCCAAGGGTTTGCTCGGGGCAGCAAAGAAAAATTACAATCTCGCAGTCCAGTCTATGTGGTGTGTCCCAAATCCCAAGTGAATTCCGGTGACCCTACCAATACTGCCAATGGGGACTGTTGGCGGGAAGTCTTCGCGCCAATTTTGGTAATGGACTGGGCTTCCGGTTACCCTCAAGAGCGGGGCTTCAGCCCAAGAAAGAAGATGCGCAACTCTGTACTCTCTAGGGTTTTTTTTGTATTTTTTGGCTCTTTTAACTTTTAAGAGTATTATTTTTCAAGGGTGAATGCCACTAAACTTTCAAAATTGGTACAAGGAAAGGATACCACTAAAATAGGACATTAAATACCATCAAACTCAATAAATTGTGCATCCATTCATTTTTTCATTCATTTAACTAATGGTCAACAAAATTGAGCACATTAATATTAAGTGGGTCATGTGAAAACAAAAGAAATTTGTCACGTGAAAATTCATCTTTACGATCCTTATTCTACTCCCATCCCATAAATAAATAATAAAAACATCACCCAAAACCAACAATCCTACACGTAGTTAGATCTACCTTTTCCTCTAAAACTCTTCCCCGCTTCTTTTCCCAATCCTAGTGGGAGGAGTGAATTCCTAATTGGTGTGTAGATTTGTAGAAGTTTAGGATGGACCGATGACAATTGACTAATGATTGCTTTAATAGAGGAAGAAAGTTATGCTTTAGACATCCAGCGTCATGAGATCGCCGTCTCTGCAACTGCCTCCCAAATTGTGGCAGTGACCCTCTTCGCGATTTCGACGATGGTTGGTACAATCAAGCCTTCCGGTTCCAGCCAAGTCAATCCCAAAGTGAGGTACATAATTCAAACTCAATCTTAAGGGAAGCCTCTGCACTTGATGCCCGCAACAATTGTTGCGGTCGGGATGATACAGGAGAAGAAGGCGGTGAGTGAAGTGTCAATGGCAAATCTGAGCTTGATGCGGTTCGGAGTGTCGATCAACATCAAACGGATGAGGAAAGAAGATGAAGAGGTTGCAACATCGGCGAAGGAAGAGCCATTGGGGGAGGAAGAAGACAAAGAGAGACGGTGGAGGTTGGCAGAGGATTAAAATATGGATTCCCATAATTTATTTTTGATGAAATTGGTTTTTCAATTTCTGGAGAGAGGGATTAGATGAAAGATGGGTAAATATGAATGATGACGTGGCAAAATTTTCCATTTTACATAGCCTGATGTCGCCCAATTTTGTTGACAGTTAGTCAAATGGATGGAAAAATGGATGAATGCAATGTATTGAGTTTGATGGTACCTAATGTCCTATTCTCATTTTAGTGATATCCTTGCTCCAATTTTCAAAGTCTAGTGGCATGTGAGGCCTTTCACCCTATTTTTCAATAGCTGATTTTGAATTACCAAAACAGCAAAAGATACAATTGTTTAGGTATAGGTCTGGTAATTATTAAAAAAAAGATATAGTTGTTTAGCTAACATACAACAGTCAATTATGAAAATTAAAACATATCAACCTGCTAAAACCAGTCAACTACAAAAATCAAAACCTATCGCACTTGTTGGAACCAAATAAATAGTTATTTTAACTACTAAATGAGTCCACATTGTTTATTTGGAGATCAAGATGAAAATAGAACTCTTGAAACTCTTACCGCATCTGAGTCAGTTATATGAAGATAGTGCTTCTCTGACCATCTTGAACCATATGTCTGACCAATTTGTCAATAATTACCAATTTTTAAGAAACTCTATTGTACCGGCTAGTCTGACCTTAAATATCGGTACTAAACTCAAAACGGTTAGGGCCTGTTCACTTCTCATTCCGTTTTCTGTTATTTTGGCAACAGAAAACGAAATCTGGAGAAATGGAAATTGCCATTTTCTGAAAAACGATTCCTGAAAACCAGAGTACTGAAAACCTGTTTAGCTGGGATTTTTGTGAAACCGGAAACTGTAAACTGAAAATGAAAACCTGTTTAGTTGGTTACTAGACCTGGAAATGAGAATTTGCCTAATTTCCTGACACTAGTACATAATTCAGTATCAAATAAGTAGAGGTACAATCACAAATGTCAAAGGAGTCCAGCTTGGAAGTCATCCCACAACTTGTCCGCTATTCTGTCACGTCGAATTTCCATTTGTCGTGTTCGGCTTGAACTCCTCACAAAGAGCAAGAAACGTATCTTTGTCCATCCGAAGTTGCTCATATATCCTTGTTGGATTACCATGAAGAAGCTCTTTAACCTAGGCATGCCCAGTTTTGTCTGAGGTTCTACATGGCACTTTAGACACATTGGATCTCTCTTTCTCCAACAACCACAAATGCATCATGAAGATCCCCAAATCATCATCAGAATCAGCATCAGAACCAGAAGCCATATGTGTGCATTGCAGAATAATAAATTACAATCAAACTTTATTGAAATTGTGCTTACACCATAATAAGATAATGGTTCAAATAAAACATACAACCACAATCACTCAAACATTCAACTCAACAACATTGTTCAACTAAAACATACATAGCTCAAACACTCAAACACAAACACACAATGTCGGCGTTGTACAATCACACCAAACCTTCCAGCCATTCTTTCTTTCTCTTCTCTGTCATGCACAGAAAGAGACCGTGCTTTAGTGGATTGTCATGGAGAACATCAATAGCCTTGACAAACACACTACCATCCACCTCCATCTCATCTAAAACCTTCATACACTCTGTCATAATATCTAGGTCCTTGTCTTGCGAAGATACTTCATTCATAGGGCCTTTCACAGAAGATGCAGCAGTCTTGGCATCATGCCTATCATTCTTCCTTTTAGCACTCTCCGCCATGCTAATTATTGCCATCTCTACCGCAGTTGAATAGGTAGATTTGTTTGCTTTCCTCCTCTTGCCTTTGACCTTTGCTTTGTCCTTTGCTTCCTTGGCGTGATCAGTGGCATCATCAGCAAGAACAAAACCTTCCTCGTTGTCCTCTCTACTTTGTCCACCACTGCTATCTGAGACTTCTTGAGTAGAGACAAAAGCATTGCCACCAGAAGCAGTAGTATCACCAAATATGATGCAAAGGTTGTTGTATTCTGGGCAACCATACTTCCTAAACCCGGTACAACCTTTTAGACCCTACACATTAACGTTCTAATCAATTCTAAGTTCAAAATCGAAACACATATTTATTGACATTGAACGAAATGTTCAATTACCTGCTTACTCCATTTCTCCCAATGATCCTCAGAAGCGCTCACCTTTCCCGTTGCAGCAATGTAACTAACTCCCGTCTCACTAATCATGCCCTTGAAATCCCTATGCCTTCTTCTAAGTTGGTTAAATTTGTTCTTCAGTTGATAATCGTTATAGTCCCTGTTAAACTTACTCATTATTCCATTTTTTATGTTGGCCCATCCTAATTTTGTGAAGGTAGTAGTAATCTTGCTACCCTTCTTCACTTCCTCGACCATCAATTCAATCATAAAATTCTTAACTTGTTCGGGCCATACATCTTTTCCTTCTACCACCACACAATCATTATCATTGACAGCTTCTGTATTCTCCATGAGTGAAACTATACAAGAAACAACAATCATGATATTATAACCAACAAACAGAACAATCGATAACCACAACAAACAACTACAATCACTATCCCTACTCCATAATAAAATGAAATTCCAAACAACAAATTAACAACACACAACAAATAAATTCAACTAATCCACATAAAACCATCTGCTACAAAAATAAATTGCAAAAATAGAAGAAGAAAAAAAGAACAGTGGACTTACTCGTCGGTTCGTCGAGTTGTGGCCGGAGGGAAGTTGCTGGCCGTAGGGGAGAGAAGCTGGGTCGGCGGGAGGAACAGCCAGCGGGGAGGAGCAGGAGGCTGGGAGATGGGTCGCCTCGGCCGTCGTTCAACTGGGAGATGGGTCGCCGAGAGGACTGTTGCGGGGAGAAGCAAGCGGCGGATAAGCAGGGCCTCGACGACGAGAGGAGCAGCTGCGGGGAGAAGCTCGGCGAGAGGAGAAAAGGCGCCTCGACGAATCCCGGCCGCCTGAAGAAGCTCGTCAGCTGAGGAGAAGATGCCTGCTGCTAGATGCTGGCTGCAGCTGGACTTAGAGATGGTAGGGTTTTGTTTTATTTCAATTGAAACGGAAAAAAAAAGAAAGAAATGCGGTCACTAGGATTTGAAGACCCGGTCGCATTAATGAAAACGGAAGAAAAGCCGTCCTCTACCTTCCGGGAAAACCAATTTTTTCGTTTTCATCAGTTACCACTTTTCCTTGTCACTCGGTTGCCATTAATGAAAATGACAACAAAAATGAACACGTTTTCTCTCCTTTGTTTTCAAAATTTTGTTTTGACAACAGAAAACAGGAAACGAAATGGAAAGTAAACAGGGCAAAGCGGTTTTAGTGGCAGGAAATGGTAACCAGAGTATTAGTACAATACCCTACTAATGACTTTTTCGGTATAACCCGATACTGTGTCACAATCCTTAGTAATTACCTTAGTGTCACCTTTGAGCAAAATTCTTGTTGAACACACCAACGTAAAATATCTTTCAATGGGACCAGCTCCAAATAAAGGAATCTTGGAACCCGACCTCATCAACGCCAAAACAAGCTAGCAACACACTTCACCCTCCCCCCTCCCCCATCTCTCAAAACAATTCCCCTCGACGCATTTGATCCCGCAAAGTCCATAGACATTCCCATCAAACAAGCATGTCAGAGGTCGATGCCGACTAGCAGCTCAGCCACACTTACTTGTATTTTGGCTCTCATAACCAACAAATTGAATTAAGAAGAGGCATTGCAAAAGGATGTAGCAATTGGGGATATTGCGAAAACTTGGATGAGGTAAGGACTTCTTATTTTATAAATAGCTTGGATCCGGCCAGTTGGCCAGAATATTTTTATGTTTATTATTTAATAAATTACATAACATTTAGGTTTTATCTAAGATTTTCAATTTAAGTTTTCCCAAAATATTCATCTACATAATGAAAGTTGTTTTAATTTCCATTATGAGTTTTTAGTCATCATGCTATCCAATCCATTGTTAAAAATTCTTTAGACTTGATTTTAGTAAATTATTGACACTACGGAAAAGTGGCATTTGGCAACACTAGTCTTCTTGCAACACTTTTTAGAAGTGTACATAAAATAAAAATATCCAATCCCTTCTAATACACGACACTTGTTCAATAGAATAATTTTGTTGCCTATTCTTATATTTTTGGTGACACTTATTTAAAAATGTTACATAATCATAAGAAATTTTATAATGCTTTATAGCATCACGGGTTTGGTTTAAAAATAAAAAAACTTAATGTATAAACTTAACTTGTACTTTTAACGTTATGGTACAAATACAGTTTGTATCTATACTTTTTTGTACAAATGATTTAATGATCCAAACTGAACTTATACATTTAGCGTTTCAATTTGTATCTCAAAGTACCAATTCTTTAGAGTTTAGAGTATAATAGAAGGGCTCTACATATTATAGTATTATACCAATTTGACCATTCTTGTATATTAATATTACTAAATATTTGCATTTAAAGCTCATAGAGCTTCACTATAATTATAAAAAAGAAAATGAATATACACGATTAATGAGAAAATGAATTATGTTTATCAAGAGGAAACTTTGTTATTAAAAAGATGAAGTTTGTACAACTGAAGATACACAAAACTTTTTTGCCAAAAAATAAAAGAAAAAGGAAACATTACTACTTCAATTGGAGTCATTCCATCGAGTGACCACATAGTCGCTGAATCAAACTCTCTTCTCCAATTCAAACCTAGTCTCTCTGACAAATCATATCACTTGTTGTCACTAATATTATATCATAGATGAGAAAATCTCAAAACACCGTAACCAAAGTATAATGTTACTCATAGAAAATATTATGTTAGTAATATTCCACTCAAGTAGATAAAAAAAATTATAGTAAGCCTAATAATCTTTTTGACATTACAGGTTAATAGCTAAATGGCTCTTTATATCAAAGATAAATATTAAATAGACGTCAAATGGTGTTAGTGGTGGGAAAAAAAGGTGTTATTTATTGGCTTTAACGCGGAAAATAATATCAAAAGTATTTAAAACTGTAAAAGAATAAAAATCTTGAACCCATATCACGATCGGGTAAAGATAATTGATTGACACAATCTCCTCTTATAAAGTTATAATGATATATATATGGAAGGAAAGTAATTCATGGTTAATTCCTTATTTATCTCTGCACAATCTTTATTTCCCTATCATCTCACGAATTTACAAGTAGAAAAAACCCTTTCAAGACTTCATCAGTCTTCTCTGCCGCTGGCTTCTCTTCTTCTCCCATCCCCAAACCCTCGCCGCTGCAACGAAGTCGGAGCCAGAAGCAATAAGTCTATTTGACCGTTTCTCATAAGGCACTAAGGCAGCGCAAACTTCTTTATCTTCTTCAGTAGGTGCCGCTGCTCCAACATTCATTATTCCTCTCCCTTCTATTAATTTTTTGTTTGCTAAATATTTTTTTTACTAAATGAATCTCAGTTTCACGAGAAACCAACATAACAACTATTGATCTTTGAATTTCCTATGATTGTGCTTCACATGTTTGAAGTAATTCTAGTGAGCCGTTCAAAAACAAACCAAAGAGTTAAGCATGGAGGGATTCGTGGGCAGAGTTTCATTATGAAGTTTCCAGAATTTCAGTTGCGTAACAACAACGACGGAATGGGAACTAAGAGTTGATAGTTGAGATATCTTGGTAAAGCTCAAGGAGGAGAAGAAGAGAAGTGTTGGTCTTAGCAAGATTTTCATGAATTTCTCATTTGATCTAAATGGAATCCCATTATATTCTTGGTTTGTTGGCGTATATTGTTAGTGAGATTAGAGTTTTGTGATGACATTTATCTTTTATATTCTTTATAAATGTACTTTATTCTATTATTGAAATCAACAATATTTCTGGTTGAGGATATCAATAACAGATTTATACGGAAATAGTCCTTGTCACAAAAATTAAACAATCGTGACAAAAATACCGCGAGTGAAAGAAATTTTGTCACTAATGTTGTTGCAACTGCGACAATAGTGAAGTTACAAAAGCTCGTCTTGTCACAAAAGTTCTACAGAAAAGGTAAAACATTTGTACAACTTAAACGGGTGTCGACTGACATATATTTGGTGACGAGTTAAACTCGTCACGGGTGAGAAGTATTTGTTACAAGCAAAAGTTGTCACAATTGAGTGCGTCTTAAGTGACGATAAAATCTGTTACGAATAAAGCATATCCATGTTGGTTATACATATTAAAAAGTGTTGCATAAATTTTTTGAGGTGTTGCCTTATAAAGTGTTGCATATTGGGTATACATATACAACACATACTTTTTTGTTTCCATAAGTCAAAAAGTGTTGCATATTACTTTATACAACACCATATATAGAAGACACTACCAAAAATATTGCGTATTACATATGTAACACTTTTAAGACTTTTTACAACACATTTCAAGTGTTGCCAAAAGTCATTTTTCCCGTAGTGTGAGATTTCCCGTCACTCTTTGTTTATGGATTCTCAACTCTTAGCTATATGTCAATATTCCAAGTAGGGTACCAGAAGTGAAACTACAAGTAAATTGGTTAACCATTTTTGTAAGCAAAAGCAGTCTAACTTGCACAAGTAATAACAACAACAAAAAAATATATCAAACTTCTCTCAAATTGTCTATTCGATCTCCTTAGATTCAAGGGTTATGAGTATTATTTTTTCTAGGTAATGGCAAGGTAAAATAGTTATAACCTCTACCGAACACCCCCAAGCAACAACTAGTGAAGTCAACCTACAACCTACAAAGTCAAAGGAAGCTATCTCTATAGAGGACAACAACAGGGCTTGTCTTGCCACTATATGGGCAACCCAGTTGACAGTCCACGGGACTGACCTAAATTCTATACAAGAAGAACAAGAACGCAACAAATGAAAACAATCACGTAGCAAGGGGCCTCCTACCAAGTCTTCACAAGATCTATCTTCAAGTTGTTGAATGACCACTTCAGAGTCACCTTCAATAATGACTCGAGGAAGGTTTCGGGATAGCACTAGCGAAATGGTGTCCCTGGCAGCAAGCAGCTCTGCAAGGTAGGGATTCGACACTCCCGGATGTTGAAACCCCAAGGCCAAAGAAACTTACTCGTCTTTTCCTTGAATGATGAGGTCGGACGAGCAACCCGAATCACGATCAGAAGCGTCAAAGTTGATCTTGATGAAGTCTTCGGGAGGGCAAACCCAGGTGGCGAGATGGGAAGGTGCTTGGCGAGGCGATGGAATCTGGGACCGGTGGGAGGCTGAGGAATATTCACGAACTTGGAAAAAGAATTGACGAGCAATAAAACTGACTAGTAGTTGAGTGAATTCGAAGACCACTTTATTTCTAGATTTTCAAATTCTCCAAAGAAGACAACGCAGGGGAGAAAGTGGAATTGGAAGATTTCTGAAGTCATAACATGTCGCCACCAAATACCAAAATTTTCGGTTTGGACGGAAAAAAGCAAACCACTTAATCCTACCATAGTCTAGAGATGAACAACAGGTGGACAATGGAAAAGAGGTGTTCTATACTCTCTTGACTATCCCAACAGACTGGGCAACGTATAAGACAATTAATTCCAAGAGAACTAAGGGCCACCATTGTTGGAAGAACTACTCCAAACATTGCCATAGAAAGAACTTTAGCTTAGGTGGGATGTCAAGCGCCCAAGTTCTTTTCCAAATAGGAGGGTCTATTATATGAACCACAGACTTTCAACTAGCTATCAAGATATTTTCCAAAGCAAGATGGTAGCCAGTTTTAACTGAATAAGACCCATTTTTCATGAAATGCCAAACTTGTTTATCTTGCGGTAGTATGAGAACTCCATTTTTCATGAAATGCCAAACATTTTGATACATAGATGTTATGAAACTAATTTAGAACTCACATGATTTAGGTTCATGTGCATAACACAGCCTCGTGTTATTTCTCTGTAGTTTTGAAATTTTCATCATTTCACAATGTTTGAAGTCACATAAACTTTTAGAGTAATATAAACACTAAATCACCAATGAAACTTCAACCCTTGAATTTAACATTGATTTTTGAACTTTAATGTATTATTCATAGAAAATATCTCGATTTATATTATATCTAACATCCAAAGCTATTTATGTTGAGAAATAGTCAAAATCCAAAATAAAATATAATTTAAATACAATCATTTTCTTGGAACCAGTTGGAATGAAGTAAATTACACTATTAAAGGCTACAATTGCTAATTTTTTCGGAGTTAAGTAACAACACCCAAAAATGAAAGGAATTTTATTTTAAAATAAGAGGAGAGAGGAAATCAAAATAAGGGGAGAAGATTTAAATTATGCAAACTGAAAATTTCTCTATTTATTAGAGCTAGATTGCTAACTTAAAAGTTTGGGGTATGCCTAAGGTGATTTGCAAGTCACAAACTTGGACAAAACGGTCGACTAGTAAGTGGTTGCAGTCGACTGATTACAGCAACGCGACCATTTTGATCAAGCAGGAGGTCAACCTTAATCATGGACCGATCGACTGCGTGTAAGAGACTTATAAGCATAAAGGTTGACCCTATCGAGAACATGTTGACCTTTCCTGTAAAGTGGTCGACCATATCAAGAAGATGCTGACCTTTCCATCAAAGTGATTGACCATACCAAGAAGAGGTCGACCATTACAGAGAAGAGGTCAACCACACGGAAGATCGTTCGACCTTCAAACTTAACGAACCATCCTCTTGGTATATTAAAATGATAGATTTTATGGTCGACCTTGTACAAGAACATTAACCTTGAGTTGTTGTCTATTATGGTCGACCTCTGTAATATTCCAATCGGCTTATAGGACCTAGAATGTCATGCACCTTCTCATAATTAACATCATAGTAGCAAGAAATCATACATTCTTAGAAGCTTAATCGTTAACACCGCAACATAATAAAGACACCTCAAAATAGTTCACACATATCTCAAATCCAAAACCATAATGGTTTAATCTCAATCCACAATTATACTTGTTTTAAACCAAATCCTCTTACAAGTTTAATCGCACCAAAATAAAGAAAAAACCATAATATAATTCATGGATTTCCTTGATCTCTCACCTCTAACTCATCTTGATTATCTCAATGGGTGTTGCTTAAATTTTAGTGCTCGGATGTGTTAGGAACATGTATCTTCCACCGAAAGTTTGAAATTCATCTCGCATCTAAGTTACACTCACCTGAAGTTTGCTCATCTGGCTAGAATATTTGCCCCATACAATCAGTCATGTTAGTCATGCAATCCCATATAGCATTGAGGGTGATTGGTGGAGTTAAATCATTTGCCTATGCCATTGGCTCGTCCCTAGACTCTTCATTTGTCTCGTCATCGTCTCCATTAGTTTCTTCAACATCCCCACTATGCATGTCACCTTCATCGTCGGTGTTCTTTTTTTCTTTTCATGCTAGACATTCTAAGTACTATCGTCAATGTTTGTTTCTTCATTATCCATCATGTAAAAAGGGACTCGGAATCTTATATCAATATGCAAAAGGAAGTTAAGCAATTATAAACAAAATGGAACATATACAAACTTTTGACGTGAGGTCGACCATTTCTTAGAAGTGGTCGACCACTTCAGCCATTAGGTTGATCTGTGAGCCATTAGGTCGACAACTTGTTGAATTTAGCAAAACAAACAAAAGTGTATTCGGTCTACCGCATTCGCCTACCGGTCAACCGTTTTGTTCAAGTCATGGTGGTCTTATATGTGGACTAAGGGGTCGTTTGGAGAACAGGATTTGTGGCTTGTATTCACTGAATCTATAGATTTTGTAGAAAGTTATGTTTTTTGTTGTTTTTTGTATAGTGGATTTTAACTTTAGAGATTTCAAATCTCTAAAATCTACGGATATCAAATCTCTCATAATTATAGAGATTCTATATCTTCATTCGTGAAATTTTTTCCTCCTACCTTTTCTCTTCATTTTATTTATTTATCACATTAAATATATTTATCAACAAATTTTTCCAATATTTATCGACCACTTTAATTTTTTATTAAGGATAAACATGTTATTTAATATAAAAAAATTTAATTTTAATTTTCATTGAATGTTAACAATCACAGTTACCAAATAATAAACATTTTAAAATATATTTCCAACAATTCGAAGAGTTAAAATATTTAGATTGTTGACAGTCTATAAATTTAAAATCATATTCTTCAAACGACCCCTAAATAGAAGAGTTTTTAGCACGTAGACGGCAAACATTATGTAACATTTGGGTGTGAATCATTGAATAATGATAAAGATTGGATTAAAATACCCCTGGCAAAAATTAAGAAGATGACTAAGATTTTTGAATACTTAAAAGGCTACAAAACTCCATCATTAAATATTCTATGGATACAACAATTGGACGAGGTCGACGACATAACAAACTAAATTGAAATTTTCAGAACCTTTATTACCCCTTTTAAATATTTGTTGATCCTTAATTATCACCTATATACAAGAACGAAAGGCTAGTGATGACAAACGGGTGGGGCGGGGCGGAGCGGGTCGATCCACTCTTACATGTTATTTGAAAAAAATATAAGAAAAATTTACTTTATATGATAAAAAAGGGAAAACCCTTTATGAATGAAAATTAGTGATAATAAAATGGGTATTAGTTGAAAAATATCAAAATATGAGAAATATAAATAGATACTAGTTTTTACCCGACTGTTGGTCAGACCTGACCCGTTAGTCGGATGAATTTTGCTTTTTTTCAAAGTAATCTTTATGGTATTTGTTAATTATCAAATTGGCGATAATTAGTTAATATGTATTTTTTATCAATTCGTTTTAGTTTACTGTCGTTTTTTCATATCTTAGAAGAAATTTGTGGACTATTTATTGTCGCATATGAATTTGGAGTTGGTAGAAAATATATGTCATCTAGAATTGGTAGGAATTGAAGGTATATATAAAAAAATCAAGATAATAACAGAAAGAGTATGCCTAAAAATCTCAAATATGGAAGAACACGAAGAAATAATGCTTATTGTATAAATTATTATAATTTAGTGTATTGGCTTGTTTGAATAATAAGTGGAGGTTGTTTAGACTTGGCAAAAGGACGGATCGCGGCCTGGTACTCTGGATCCGTTGCCCGCCTACAATGGGCTTCGGTTCCCCGTTCCCGCCCCAAACGGACAAACGGGTATGGTCAGATAACCACCCCCGTCACCAGTGGGTAATCGGTTGCCCGCGGGTCAGTTACACCCGCTAAGAATAAATGAAAAAAAAAAAGAGAATTGAAACTGGAAACTTTATTCATACTGATCTGTCAAAAAGACGTGAAATCAACAAAGGAAAGCTTGCCAAGCTGCAATTACGGCAACAACTCAACAACAACAACCAAAAACAACATACTTGTTCAATGTTTGTGCTAAGAATGATCAAATCAACCACACAAGACACAACACATTACACATAAGTCGGTTATCAGCAGGATGAGCCTAGTCTTATTCATATCCAAAAACAATAGACTGAAATAAAAGCAAGCAACAACAGCGCAACAATATTCCATTCATATTCCAGCAACATCTGATCCACCCCTGACCCCATTCCAATTGAAGTAAACCAGCAAACCAGCATACACCAAATGAAACTGAAAGTATGCATGAAAAACAAATGAACCACATAAGAGGAATGAATCAGTTAGTAAAGAACCAGTCGAGCCTCTTAAGAAGGAAGAAAGAACAGGTCTGCATCAGCAAATAAAGAAGGCCTTTACCTTGGTTCCACAGTAGATAATGCATCAGTCTTCATGGGCAAATGATGATCTCATTAAGGTGAGTTCTGGACGTGAAAAAGGGAAACAATGCAAATGTAACTATGCATCCATGAAGTAATACAAAAACTCTTTACAACATACTAAGGAATAATGATCTTACAACCATGTTTTTCCTCTTCCACAGTTGTATCTTCGACTGTCAATGTTGAGAAGAGTCCCTTCAATGCCTCCACAGTAGCCTCCGAATCTGCAAAAAAATCAGGTACAACTATTGTTAAAATTCAAACAAATAAACTTGCAATGAACTTGAGAGGTTTAGTTGCATGTTGCTCATTGCATGTCCTCCATCATCCAACTTCTAGTGCACATCATTGCTTCTACATTCGAATAATGCAGCCTGCTCTGGTGAGGGTCTAGCAACCTCCCACCAGAACTAAATGCACTCTCAGAAGCCACAGAAGTAATTGGGATTGCCAGAAAGTCCCTTGCAATTGTTTGGAAGGTCCGATACTTGATACCATTCAGTTTCCACCACAAGAGCAAATCAAACTCTGTTGTCCGAGGAATAATATCCTCAGCAAGATACATATCCAACTCAATTGTAGTCAAGGAAGTCTTACTATTTTTCCTTTGACTTACAAAGAGTTCAAAGTCAAGTTCACTGGCAGAGGCAGATCCAGAACTATCAGAGGTTCCAGTTTCAAAACCAGATTTCTTCTCGGCTTTGGTTTGATAATCACGAATCAAACTACATATCATTTGCTTGATATTCTCACCAACCAAATCAGTTTCCGTATTCCCAAACTTTCTAGCATAGTATTCAATCAAATAAGCTTATATCTAGCATCCAAAACAACCGACACAGCAAGCACAATATGGATATCATCCCAGTAGTTATCAAATTTCATTGACATTTGATTGGCCATTACAAAAATCACAGGATTGGGATCAAGACCCCACTCATTCCGTTTAAGTCTGAGATAAAAAATCTTGGGGAAGAAAAGATTGGCAGTCGGATACTTGGAACCATAGAACAACTCAGTAATCGCCGAAAAAATTTCCAGCTTGTCAATCACAGTAGAAGCAAATTCCATTGTTCACTAGAAGGAACTAATGTGTAATGATTGCCTCTCAAACGACAGAAAACATCCTTGTATGGAATAGCAACAAAGAGCATATGATAGGTGAAATTCCACCTAGTTGGACAATCAATGACTAATTTTTCTCAACAGACAGCTTAAGTTGCTTAGCAACTTCGAAGAAGGTTTGGACCCTCTTAGATGTAGAATTCCAGTAAATTACACTCTCCCTTATCAAATGTATAGCATCCTTGATTGCATTCAAACCATACCTCACAATCAAATTCAGAATATGAGCATAACACCTCATATGAACCACTTTATCATCAAGCAACAAGTCTCTGCTCATAAGCTTATTTCTCATATGGAAAATTATGGAACCATTGGTGGTACAGTGTCCAGTGTGATTGAGGATAACTTACCATCAATGTTTCAATCCAAAAGACAATCAAACAACCTATCAGCAAGTTTTTCACTAGTGTGAGGGGCTGGAACATACATAAACCTCATCATTATGTTGCGAAGCTTCCAAGAGTTGTCAATAAAGTGACCAGTTACTGCCATATAACCCATTTTTTTATTTGAGGCAGTCCACAAATCAGTAGTCACTGACACCCTCCCCACGTTACCATCAATAATGGTATGATATTTACCCCTTTCAACCCCATACAAACTCAAAATATCTTTTTTAACAGTGTTTCTACTAGGAACAACTAATTGAGGTTGCAGAGAACAGCAAAATCGTTTGAAACCCACATGATCAAGAAGACTAAGGGGGTACTCATGGACTAGAATCATGGAACAAATTTCCTTTCTAGAAACCTCATAATTGTATTGAGAAGCAGAGAGTTGAGGATTTCCAGCATGTTGATAGTTGGAGCCAAGTATTTTTTTTAGAACCATCATGTATCCTCTTCTGGATACATGTTTTGATATAGCTTCTCAGGTGTGAAGTTTCATTACTTGTTCCACCACCAATGGGTTTACGATAATACTTACACCTAGCCTTCATAACCCCATCAATCCTAACTCGGTTGAAGTGAGGCCACACATTAGAGGTTAACTTACGTTGAGCTTCAAGCTCCTCATCATTACCATTAACCGGATTAATAGCATCAGGAGTAGGTTGTTCAGGTTGAGGTTGGACACCATTTTCAGGGACATTGGCATTAGGAGTAGGTTCAACATTCATAGCAGTAGCACCTTCCATCTGAACATAAGCAATTTACGTGTTACTAATTAGGCCTTAATTCAACTTAGTTACATTCAAAATGACAAGACTAAACTACCAAACAAGACATCATTTGCAGCAAACTCACCATTACAGTTTAATTCTTTTTACTTCTTAGCATTATCAAGCCATAGATTGTCACAACAAGTCACACAATAATGAACAAACACAGTGGTTAAACTTAGAGAGGAGAACAAGATTACCTTCTCGGCTTTAAGTTTTCTGTGGACTGTCGAGAACCCAATGACAGTAGACTGATGATTAGTGCTCACTAATCACGAGCTCTGAAGCCTTTAGTCCTTGAATACCGATTCAAATGAGTCTAACCTGGCCCAAAAAAGAGTGAACAACGAACAAAAATCAAGTTAGAACTGGATTTCATGCATGCATGTCTATATTGACACCACTAGCCCAGAAAAAGTCGACATGGGATCAAGATCCTAACCCTCGAGGACTGGACTCTATCTGGAGGCGCGGTGAATTCCCTCTGTCTTTACTCTATGGACTGGGGTGTTCTGGTTCTGGATATCAAAAGATGTCATGGTGAGAAATGACCTCTGGGCTCTGAAATCCCCCTATATTTAGCAGTACAAGAGTCAAGACTCAGTAGATATTTTGGGGAATCAAGGAAGATAATCGAAAAAAAGAAAATAACCTAAAATTAACTTATCTATTATTGAAGAATCAGCGATTGAAACTCCAAACGAGTCATTTTTTGGGTTGTGCTCGACGAAATCGTCGTTGGATGGTTGCTCTTCCAGCTATGCGATTGGTCGAATGGAGAAATTGATGACAGATCCTAAGGAAACTAGGCGATATTTGTCGATTTTGATGAGGGGAAAAGGCGAAAAATCGACAAATCACGATTATCTAGCGATCTGATCGCTAATCGCCAGAGAGGAGGCAAAGAGAAAGAAGGAAACTAGGATTTCTAATTTTGGGATCGTGAGGTGAAGAATGAGGATTGAGACGGCCGCTAGGGTTTCTGAACGTGTAAGCGGATTATATATATGATCCGCAATACGACGTAATTTTGGTACATGGGTAATCCATCGGGCGGGTCGCGGGGCGGATAGTCGATGATCCACCGGCACCCGAAACCCAGGATTGACGGATCCCGGGTCCCCCTGCCACCCATTGACGGGCCGCCAACTCCAACCCACTTGGGCCCTTATCGGAAGGGCTTCGGGCGGGTATCCGCTAGCGGGCCCCAACCTGCCATCCTTAGGGCTGTTAAGTGTTTGATTCTAATGCTCATACAAAATTTTAGAAACCGTGAACTGGAGCCACAAACCATGACTGGCGAGGTTCCAGAGAGTTTTCAGAGGTTACTGACGCCGAGTCAGTTCACGGTCGTAAGACCATGACTAAAGCCATGGATCGCGAACTAGTCAAGTGAAGCGGTGCATTTTGGACTGAGTTCACGGTTCCCGCCATTAGTTCACGTCTATGAACTGGGACCGTGAACTGGGCGCGACTGGGTATAAAATAGAGAGGTGAAAGGAGGAAGAAAGGGAGCTTTTTCTAGGGTTTTAGTTTTCATAATAAAGAAGAATTTCTAGTGAGAGATTAAAGTTTCCTCTTTTTCTATTCTAGAGAGAGAAAGAGCCATTCAAAGGATGAAGAAGGAGATTGGGCTCATTTCAAGCTAGAGGAGTGAAGGTTTCTTCTTCTCAAGGGAGATTCAAGCAACAAGGAGGAAGGATTTTCATCTCTTCATGGTTGTTTCTCTCCTTTCCCTTGTTTTTCTTTGCCTAGCTATGGAATAGCCTACCTATTCACTTGGGTATTTGTAAACCCTAGCTACATCTAAGTGAATGTTTGTATGGATTGAATGATTTGTGTGTGGTTGTGTTTAATGTAAATGTGGAGGTATTATTCATGAATGATTGTGTTGTGTTGTGTGAAAGCCTATCAATCTAATTGTCATTCTAACCTAGTTAGAGAGAAACCCCCTTCTTTCTTTGAAAGAGGCTTGAATGCTGGGGTTTCTTAGGCAATTCATTGTCTACTAGTTAGGTTAATGTAGAGCAATCCTCCTATTTCGTATTAGCACCTAGGGTTTGGTTGTGGGTGGCCGTCCGAACTCCGATTCGAGGGTGAAGTCTAACAAATCCTTAGTCAATAGGTCGAGAGAGTCACGTTGGCGGCTTAGATCGTATCCCCTTTCCTCGACCTAGAGACTAAGAGGATGGCTTTGGCTACTTGTTAGACTTCTCAATGGTTTACAACCCCCTCACCACACACGACCATTCGATCCAACAACTCGTAATTGTTAGCTAGGGGAGCAACACCCGGGTGGACTCTTCTCTCATAGGGACAACCTCGAGTTACTTTATTTGTTTGTTTTTCATTTGTAGTTTTCTTAATTTTAAACCCAAAAACATTTGATAGATAACAAACTAAGCTATTGAAGTAGGGATACATTGACCGGCCCGGGTTTGACAATTAAAACATACTTGCCCTATGTTGCACCCGACTAGAGCTTAAAAACTTGGGCTCTAGTCGGGATTAATTCGTGATGTATCCGTCGTGAGTCACAACCACTCTTTGAAAGGCCTCAATTATTGATTGATTTAACTCAATAATCAAAATTGGAACCCAAAAAGTTTTAAAATATTTGGATTTCAAAGTATCAAAGGTTGTCAACCCAGTTTATCCCGTTGACCCGGTCGATTAAGTGGGTTGAGGGTTAATGGTCCAATCATTTTAGTCTGCTTTTGCCCGAATATATGAAAAAGTCATTATATTGGTTCATATATTTATAAATTATACAAAATATCATCTACATATGGATAATATTCTTCCTCGCCCAGACTATCTACATTTGTTTCTCTATCTGCTGTGTTCCACTATCCTCCTTCAAGCTCGTAAAAAACACTCCAACATGTATTCATCACACGATGAAGGTCGCACTCCTATGACGATGGTGTGTGTAAGATGTGGAACTAATGAGGAACGACCAAGTGTGAATTGAGCACGGGGGTGTTTGTGAGGGAAGGCAATATGTGATGGAAGGCGAGTTCTGCCAGTAGTCTCTTTTAAGTGGGTTGAGGGTTAATGGTCCAATCATTTTAGTCTGCTTTTGCCCGAATATATGAAAAAGTCATTATATTGGTTCATATATTTATAAATTATACAAAATATCATCTACATATGGATAATATTCTTCCTCGCCCAGACTATCTACATTTGTTTCTCTATCTGCTGTGTTCCACTATCCTCCTTCAAGCTCGTAAAAAACACTCCAACATGTATTCATCACACGATGAAGGTCGCACTCCTATGACGATGGTGTGTGTAAGATGTGGAACTAATGAGGAACGACCAAGTGTGAATTGAGCACGGGGGTGTTTGTGAGGGAAGGCAATATGTGATGGAAGGCGAGTTCTGCCAGTAGTCTCTTTGTCTACAGAGTTGACTCGACGGATTTAGCTTACTAATTCACGGAGTGGGAGTCAGAAAGGGAGCATTAGACCGTATATTGTTCGAGAATTATAATTTGAGTGCGCCTAAAGAGCGTGAATATTATATTATTTTTACTAATATATCATTTAACTTACTAACATGTTTTGGTCAAAATATTACAGCAATACAACGGAAAAATAAAAAAAAAATCATTTTAGTAGGATAATAGCTTTAAATAATTTGATTAGGCCCGAGAAAAGAACAAACTTCAAAAGTTGAATAGAACCCCATCAAAATTAATTATACTATTTTTAGTTTTATTTTATTTAAAAGAAAAAGAGAAATGAATACATCGTTTATCCACCCTCATGCACTAAATTAGTTGTTAATAAAATAGTCTATATCTTCTTCTTCCCCTTTGATTCTTTGTTCCTAAGCCGACGCTGGAGATCTCTTTTAGATGTACCGAATTGGCAAATTCTATTTTACCGACCATCTAACTAACCTTCTATACTTTTATTTAGCTCCAAACCCGTGATTTGATGATCTATCTCACAACTGCATCCATGAACTTGCGGTGAATCTTCGGAAGTAGGAAGTTTTTTTTACCGCTCATCCAAATTTTTAACAATTTTCGATATCTCATGGCGCATGTATCCTTTTCGTCTTTGCTCTTCAGATCTCAATATGCCATTCATACTTTTGCTCTCGTTGTAGGAAATTTGAAATGTGACGACAATTTTATCATGCCAGTAGTATATATTGTGTAGAGTGTATATGTAGACATGTCCTTGCTCTACAAATTCATTTTAATACATAAAAAAAGATGAAATAAACCAACCTATTAAACTCAACCTCGTCTAATGATTGTTGGATCCAATTATGCATGTCGGATTAGGAAGATGTTTAAAACTTAACGGTTAGCCAAGCTAAAACGTTCAAACAACCCGTCCCCATATAGTTTGCAGAAAGATACGAATATAATTGCCTCATAGTAGTTCTATAGACTAATACTAATGTAAGAGTTCAACTTCGCTTCTACAAATTCGATATTGCAATTCAATATGTAATATTGAACCAATGATATTTGGTCTATAATTTTAAAGTTAGACTCTATTTGTAAGATAATACGAAATTTAAATTAAGTATCAAAGTATAATTAAAAAAATTGGCTAAATTGCAAGTTTGGTCACTTGAATTGCTACAAAATTTCACGTTTGGTCACTCAAATCGGTTTATTTCATTCGTAGTCACTTAAATTATTTGAACAGTCCAAGTTCGGTCACTCTCCGTTAACCTCCGTCAGACTCCGTTAGTGCCGTCAGTTAACTGCTGACGTGGCTAACAAAGATGCCTAGTCATCCAATTTAAACGCAAGAAAAAACAGAAATTGACCCGCCACGTCAGAAAAACCTGCCACCTCATATAAACACAACCCAACCCACCCACCCTAACAAAAACCATTAACCCAGGGATCAGTTAGCGTGACTACCCCTAAAGGGGTAGTGATTTTTGACACCCCCTTTATGATTGGCCAATTTTATTTCCAATCATTGGCAAGTATTAATTAAACTGATTTTTTATTTTTTTTAATCTTGTAATTTGGGGTCTCTCACCACATTGGAAAAGAGAAAGAATCTGGGGAAAAACGAAATCACCCCCATTAATTACATAATTAATTTCTCTCACTGGTACATTAATTACACGTACCACTCCACTGGTACACGTACCACTCCACTGGTACACGTACCACTCCACTGGTACACGTACCACTCCACTGGTACACGTACCACTCCAATGGTACACGTACCACTCCACTGGTGCGAGCAATCCACAAGGTAGGTTAGAGTGAGAACAATACCAGTGCAATGATATTTTTCATAACAATGAATAAACATAAAGTCTTCACAATTTTTTAAGCCTAAACAGGACATATGGTTACACGTACCACTCCACTGGTACACGTACCACTCCACTGGTACACGTACCACTCCACTGGTACGTGTACCAGTGGAGTGGTACGTGTACCAGTGGAGTGGTACGTGTACCAGTGGAGTGGTACGTGTAATTAATGTACCAGTGAGAGAAATTAATTATGTAATTAATGGGGGTGATTTCGTTTTTCCCCAGATCCTTCCCCATTCATAATTACCAACGTTTTTCTCCTTCCCCATTCATAATTATTATCACAATTAAGGCTTTCCCAATTTACAAGATTACAATAAATAAAGTAAAAAGCTTAAATGGAAAAGTGACCAATCAAGAGGAGGGTGTCAAAAACCACTACCCCTTTAGGGGTTAGCATAGTATCCGACCCCATTAACCCACCCAGAAAAATCTGCCTCCTATGCCTTCTGCTTTTCTCTCTACGATTCGCGCCGCTGAGAGAGAAAGGAAGGCGACTGAAGGAGCTTGTGACTGCCTCCGATGTTTTTTTCCCACACACATTTCCTTATTGATTTCCTCTAGCGCCGATTCAAGGTTCTAGGTGCGTGAATTCTTCAATCGCCATTACTGCCACCAAATCATAATCCCATATCTACGGCGATATCCCGAGATAGAGAGAGCCGACAAGATTGGGTGGGAATGGAGGGCGACACGATTCCCAGATCATTCGACGGTGATGGTTTCTGGTTCCGTACACAGGCCTTGACAGCTACAGACAAGGTGTGAAAGAAGGCTAGGGATCCCCGACCGCAATCGAAAAGATGAAGGCGACGTTAGACTTCTTCTCCGTCGCCGTTAACCCCTCTTTCTTCTCCGAATCGAAACCCACAGATTCCAGTGGGCATCTTTTCCACCTCTTCTTCGCCAACGTCAACCCGCACCAGAGAGAAAGAGAGTACGAAGGGATGACGCCGAGAGGGAGGTAGCTCCCGTAGATCTGAATCATCCGCGACTCTGGAAACGTCAAAGCCTATGAAGCCTTCCATCCCGCCGAACAGAGAAACCAACTAGCGAAGCTGTCGTGGTACTCCTGGTCTATCGTTACCAAGGCGCCATCGTCATTGATTCACCAGCACCACCGACGCTGCTCTTTGATCTCTAATCTCAGCAGCGAACGGAGAGATCTGCTATTGGGATCTGAAAGCTGATCTTCTACCGAATCGCCTATTGTGGTAGAGGTGTTTGTAGCACCGGAACCTTGGGTCTTTCACATACACAACTAGAAAATAGTTCCCCCTATCCCCAAATGAAATGAACGATTCCAGGAGGCAAACGAAAGCCAGAGATTCATTTATAGTGAGTAACCTTTCGCCAATCTCAATTAGGTCGCCGCTGAGTTATTTGAGATTTAGGGGTTTTCCGGTTAACAACTAGAGGTAGAAGACGAAGGTAAAGAAGAAGAAGAAGGCGGAGGTCAACGAGGGTCGGGTCCGTTTTTTTCATCGGATGGGTTAAAAAGTCGGTCGGGTTATAGTTTTTTACGTGGAGGGTTGAATTATTATTATTTTTGGGTTAAATATGGATGACTCAACTATTCTGTTAGCCACGCCAGCAATAAACTGAAGACATTAACGGAGATTAACGGAGAGTGACCGAACTTGGATTGTTCAACTAATTCAAGTGACTACGAATGGAATAAACCAATTCGAGTGACCAAACCTGAAATTTTGTAGCAATTCGAGTGACCAAACTTGCAATTTAGCCTAAAAATGAAATATGAAAATCGAAGTATCAAAACACCAATAAGTACCAAGCGAAGATTTAGTGACCTTAGCTAACCGTTGAACAGTTTTGTGATTTTTTAATTTTAGCTTCATGTATATTTTTTTATTTAAAATGATACAACTAATTTATGTAGTCTGATTGGTTAAGATTATTGTCATGGTTGAAAATGACCATGGTTTGAATCTTAGTATGAGTTTCCTTTTTTATGTATAAATGAAAAACAAATAGATCATTGTGAAGACAAAAATATCCTTCCTACTTTCACTCTCATTGCAGAAAAATTTGAACGGGGGTGGATGTTACAATATCCAGCTATTAATATACTTGTAAATATATGATAAGAAATTGAGATAGAGTAGGCCAAGAATGGGACGGGGTGGAGCACAAGTATCATTAACTCTGAATTTTTAAGAACTTGCTTAAATATATTGTAGACACCTAATTAATTTAATTTTTAATGGCTCAATTAAAAAATATTTTTTAAGGATAATTTGAGAAACACTATAATGCATACGAGAAACACGAAACAAAATGTATAGTACAAATTTCATAAAGCACACTAGAAGCAGCTAACGCATATTACAAACACTAAATAAAGTAAAACACGAATCTCCTAAACCTTACCAGAAACACAACACAAGGAATACTAGAAAATTCTCGTATGCAACCATTTTAGCCACCCCTTCTCTCTATACTTTGAAATAGCTCTCGCCTCTCTCTAGCTCTCCTATTACTTTTAAGTGGGGGTTGTCCGTTCACCTCCTAGTGACCGTCGGCAACCCATTTTTTTATTGCTTTATTTAATTTTATTCTCATTTCCTTATGTTTTCCCCAATCTCTCCATTGGAGATTATTATTTTCCAACTTCAATCGCTCCATTAAGGGGTTGGCGTCCCTGTTTCTGTTCTGACTTCTCATTTCTAGATTCTATTCGATTTTTGGGTGTCAAATGGGGGTGGATTTTTTTTTTTAATTCATCTTACTTTCTCCTTCATTTTCCTTTTAGACTACCTCCTTGCTTCATCCATTTTATGCAATGATTTGGAGATGCAGGAACCCTCCTCAGTGAATCGACTCAGACAAAGTTTGTGGCTTTTGAAGATGAAAACTCCTTCATCTAGCTCCTGTGGCTTCCATTTGTTGCTTGGTGGAAGATCGACTGTTCTTGCAATGATCCACTGAAGATGGGGTGGGATTCTAGTTCTTCTTGCCTTGAGGATTTAACTTCTTCTCTTTCTTCTTCCTTCTAGGGACAAAGTACTCTGGCATCCTTCGACTTGTGCTTCTTGGTCCGACTCTGGATGGATTCGTTATTAAGTTGCTCTTCGAGCTGATGGGTGGGCATGAGAGTATCTAGTGGGCACGTTAGTTTCTAAAGTTAGATGGCAGATTGTGCTAGGGTTTTAGAGATTTACCTTTGTCTTACCTGGGTTTTGTGTAGTTGGGCTATTTTGTTTGATTATATATGCTCTTGGTTGGCTAGGGTGGCCTTTTTTTTTTTTTTTTTGCCCTATGTAATTTGTTTCGGTCGGTCTTTCATTTAAGCATGTACCACTTTGATCACTTCTTCAGTAATACAACTGGTTTGTCAAAAAATAATAGAAAAATGTTAGAAATATCACAATGCAAACCAAAAATAGGAGAATGCCAACTCGATCGAACTGGTCTAGAACGCATACTTGAAACTGCATGTTTAGGATGTAAGAGTGGAAAATCACGATGAATTTGGCTTTTGATGAAATATGCAGAGGCGACCTTGTCGGAAAATGCACCAGCAACTAGATGGATGGAAGGGCGAGCGAAGATGGAGGACGATGCCGACGTAGAGAAATAACTACCGATCAACGATCATAAATTGCATCGGACAATTGGACTGTTTCATTAGAGATTTTTTAATCGAACAAGATTTAGGTTAGTAAAGAGTGAGTGAATGAGGAAAATCAAACGTGATTAGAAGAGAGAGAGAGAGAGGGAGGGAGAGGGAGAGAGAGAGAGGAATGCATGCAATGGAGGGATTATGTGACATCTCTAACATTTTTCCGATCAAGATATTGTCTATTTTGAGTCTAGGTCATTACGGTTTTGTGCCCACGAGTGCATATCAAAGTGATTTCCCGCAAGGCCATCATCCTTGCAGTGCTCCACGGTGAGCACATATTAACTTCGGAGTTTTTACAAGAACTCTTTCATTTCATTGCCAAATGCGTAAGTTTCTTACTTATGAATCATGGATCTCTTTCGTGCTTTGTAAAATCGATTTGCCTAAAGTGTTACATACACTCTCCCAGGGACTTAACGTCCTCTTTAAGGGTTGCCCCACCATCACCCATGAGGAACGCAGAGAGGCTCTAATAACGCTTGTAACATCTCAAACATTTTTTGACCAATATATTGTCTGTTTTAAGCATAGACCCGTACGGATTTTGTTTTTACCTTGGGGTGCATATTAAAGTGACTTCCTGTGAGGTCACTAATCCTTGCAACATTCCATAGTGAGCAAGTTTTATCTTCGAGGTTCTTACAAAAACTTTTTCATTTCATCTCAAAAAGCGTTTTGGCAGTTAAACTCGATGATATCTCACGCGAGTCGTGACATATTAGCTTAATAAAGACAATGGTCATTGTGACAAGAGACGTATCGTCCAAAAATTGACAATACCAACAAAAGTGCATAGGTTGCTGCCCCGAAATAAAAATACACCTCTAAATAAAACTGAAAGACACGCTTAGAATACTTAACCGAAGATAACCCAAAAGATACACTGATACAGATCATATAAAACGTCATATATATCGCGTCAAAGAAAGTTATAGAGAAATATTATCGGACATACATGTATTGTCAAAAAAGATATATATTAATTAACGTCTGAAAAGTCAGATGCAGTCCCTTAAAGACTTCGCTGGAGCATCTCTTGATACCTTTTGAAGGACTCCAGCTTCTGCAGACGCATCTGCTTATGGAATTTCACGATGAACATGTCCGCCACGTCGTCAATATTCTCATCGTCGTCATGAACATGATGACCATAATCATCATCTCCCTCCTTATTGCCCTTGATTATGACCAGATCATCATCATCGACAGAATAGTACGGACAACATTGTTCGCCTTCATTACTTATTATATTGCACTCACTGCCGCCAACCTTAACAAGGCCAGGCTGGACAGCCTCTTGGCTGCGGCAATGTGCAATATCCAGCACTGTCTGACCATCGTCGTTGCAGCAGGTTGTGCAGCAGCAGCTGCAACAGCTTGCATCTGCCCTGACCTCTCGATTAGGATCGTACACAACCATCGCCAGATGATCGTCATGATGATCATCGTGGCGGCTGCTCCCACCAAAAACTGTGTTGATCTTGTCGCAGACGGAAGCCAGCTGCAACTGCATCACCTTTCTCTTCCTCTCCATCACCAAAGAAGTCATGGCCATCCGAGCTTTCAGTACTGCCCTTGTCTTGTCGCCGACAGCCGCGGATTTCGCCTTCAGCAGCGCCGAGGCCAGCAGCGATATCGTGTGCTTCAAGAAAGCGGAAGCTTTCTTACTCCTCGTCCTCATCGACCCTTCTCACTAACTGTAAAAATTCTTGTTATTATCAGGTGATTCAACTGATCAGAACCTATCAGCATTCAGCTATATATAGGGACCGGCTAGCTAGCAATTAAATAAATAAACTGATTAAAAGAGCATCAAGTTCGAGGCATGCAACAGCATATATGCATGTACTGGTGTGCAAAGGTTTGATCTTAGAGATCAGCATGGCTAGAAAGGAACAAAACGCAGCTGCTTTTTTTTTTTTTCCTTCTCAATTCAAGTGGCCTTTTTCGGGTAATTAGTGGATTGCAGATGCTGGAAAGTTCTTTTCCGCGAAAGCTCGATGAATTAAAGTGCTTGCATGCATGGCATGGCAACTACCGCAGAATTACAGGGCACATGCATCAAAAGTCGATTTGGTTCCGCGAAATGAGAGAATATGAAGGAAAAGATGAAAGAACCGGCCATTACTTAAAAAGTGAAAAGAAGGGGTTGGCCGGCTATGGGGAAAGTATTTCCCGCACCATGCTTCGCATGTGAGATGTCACTCTAAACTGATAAACCATGTGCATATTGCATAGGTATAACCTAAAAGTTTGATGCTAATTGCTAAAGGTTTAAAAGTAGAACCCGACCACTTGCCATCAATTATTTGGAAGAAATAGACGTGACAGTAAGTCCATTCATTGTCTAATTTCATCACGAGTATTGGATCGGATCCAAATGGACTCATGTGTATTTTTTTTTTAATACCTTTGAGTTTGTGTTAGCTTTGAGCTGGTAATATTTGGGTCAATTCATTTGAGTAGATATAATTGGGTTTAGATGATTATATATATAATAAAAGCAATATTAATCATTTCCTTAACTACCTTCAATCCAGTTATACACCTTTAATGTAAGTGTTTTCACCCTTTAATTTGTTTCATAACAAAAAAAATATTAAGACAATGATTGTATTATAATTGAGTAACCATTTTCTTTTGGATTTCCAAAATTATGTTCCGATTTAGACCCAAACTAAAAAAATTGGGTATGAGTGTGACTCGAAAATTAAATTATCCAAACTTTATTTTGCCCGTAATAAGTTGGGTTTGACCAATATCCAAATATTGAGTCCTTTTTGTCGTCCATGGGAAGAAAATAGGCTGCTAAGTACTAACTTATTAGGGGTTATCCCTACTTATAACTACATTTATAACCTCAAAACTAATCATAGGGCTAAAATCACATGGAGGTCATTCTAAACAATTTAGATTATATTTATACAAACTCTAATCCTATTTATTTGCTTCATTTCTCATCTTTCACCAGGAATTACCATTTCGACCTGACATGTCTTACTCGACCTCAGGGACGACCCAAAACATATCTAAAATTTGTAGAAAAAATATCAACCTCCCAATAGTAGATCGAGTCTAGAAAAAATCTTAAGTTGTAACTCGTGTGATTGCATCCAATGGGACCGTTGTTATTAAATGAATATGTTTATCATTAGACTACAATGCATTTGATGTAATAATCAAACATAAATATAATTATAATCTAAAATAAAAATTCAATTATACTCCAATTCCCTACCTATCAAGCATATAAGACATCGACAAACCAAGTACACAACTTTAAGTATGTTGGTTGCTAGCCTACCAATAACCGGGATGTCAAGTATGACATCATTCAAGAGGGGTAGGCATAGTGGGAAAAAGGAGAATTTGGCTAAGTTTTGTGATGATGGGGTCATCAACACCAAAGTGTCAAACATGACATCATTCCAAGTGGGTAGGCACAACGCACCCTCACCCCAAGTAGTCAGGCAGGTTCAGCCTCGTGGGTAGTCAAGCATGGTACATAATCGACAATGTCATCAAGATTCTAAGTGTCAGCCATGTACACAATCATGTGGTAGACCACCTTATCAAGATCCTACAAGCATGACATCATGCAAGAGTGGTCAACATGGGTATCACTAAGGCATCAAGCATCAAGGTATTTGAGACCAATGTGGTCACCACTACACCCACTGAGCGTAAAGTCCTCACTTGTCAAGCATTAGAATTTAACTAGGTGAAAGACATGAGACACCCAACTAAGTAGTTGATGACTCGATATTTACACATGTTTTTGTCCATCATTCTTATATTGTTTGAGGCTCAGATCTCGGGTTTTAAGCCGACTTTACGCTAGGTTGTTCTTGTTTATGACATTTCTGGTCCTAATGCGTGAATGAAGGTTTGAGCACGAGTTTGGGCTCGATTGGGCGAAAACGGGACGAGCGATGGAGAGCAGACGAGTTGCACGACCAGTACGGGGAAGGCGCACGGTCGTGCATGGTGGCCGTGCAAGTGAAGATGCGCGACCAGGGTTTGCAAGACCGTGCATGACATAATTTTCGGCCGTGATGAATTGTGCAAGAAGTCGCACGGCCTGACCCTATTTTTGCACGGGCGTGCACAACTCATTTTCTGGCCGTGATGAATCATGCGAGAAGCTGCACAACCACGCTCTCAGTTTGCACGGGCCGTGCACTCCCTTCGCGGAACTAATTCAAACGCTGCGTTTTGGGGTGCACGGGCAGCCAAGGAGGTTACACGGCCGTGCGGCCTGACCATGTAATCGCGGACAGCTGCTTTTTAACCCAATATCGGGGTTTGGAGAGGGAGACGAATTTTTGGAGCAAAAACAGAGTTCTAGAGAGGGAAAGTGCGAAGAACAAACCCCAAGAGCTATTTGGAGTGGATTTCTCATCATTGAAGCACAGATTGCATCCCCTGGAGTGAAGATTGACATCCCAGAGCAAATTATTCCTCTTTCTCTCACTTGGGTATGAAGAACCCTAGTTCCATGTGTTAGGGATTTGGGTTGTAATGACTTTTGGATTGATATATTGTTTGATTATAATCGATTGAAGTGTGTTTATTGAGTCAATGAAATTCTGATCAACTTCTTTTGATTTCTGCTGCAACCTGAGATAGATAGAATCTGATCAGGTTGTTAGAGTTTCTTCAATCGGTAGGAGTGAATTGATTGTACAATAGTCAGTCAATTCACTGCTTTGTATTGGAATCTACTTCCAGTAGTGAAGTTCTGTGTGTATTGCCTTAGCAGTCTATCCCGATGAAGGCTAGTCGTCTGCCGGCTAGTCTGTCTAAGAGGGCTTGGTCAGCTTCAGAGATTCCTAACTAAGGAACTAAGGGGACTCATTCCCGAGTGACTCTTCTCTTGCTTTAGGAAACCGGACAATTTACTGTTTTATTTCTGCTTTTACTTTTAACTCACCTACATTCACTTAATCACGCTAGATAATAGATAATCACGAAGTAGGCAATAAATCTAGGCCCTGAGTTGACATTTATTACTTGATTCCACTATACTGCATTTCCATTATGCGATTATACTTGGTCGCAGTTTGGTGTTGTGTTTTAACGTGTCAAGTTTTTGGCGCCGTTGTCAGGACTCTAGGTTATTGTAGACACGTGAACGTCTGTTACTCTAGCATTTTCTTTACTGCATTCTCTCACTTCCGCCTGTGTGCCCTCACGGGTTGTCTTTCCAGACTGTGTGCATGTAGTGCACGTCACCAGTCGGGAGATCTATTGCCGTTATACCAAGAGCTTGAACGGACTTGTAGGAACTCCAAGCGTGCTTTAAAGGCATGACTGGCTGCGGAGGAAGCTTTGGAGCAACTGCACATCATCAATGAGGAAGAAATGGGCGATCCGGTGAATAATAACGCGGTTGTCCCCGAGGAGCACAACATGGGATACTACTGGACTGCCAGAGCCGCAGACATGAGGTCGCCCATCCAGCACCCTCAAGTTCCAGCTAACAACTTCGAGGTGAGCACCTCTGTCATCACCATGCTGTGCGGCTCGGTGGTATTTCGTGGAAAGAAGGGGGAGTGTCCCAAATCGCACCTACGGCGATTCCACAAGCTGATCGATGGGATCAAGATAAATGGGGTCTCTATCGATGGCATCCAACTGAGATACTTCTCATTCACTCTGGAGGGGCAGGCCAAGGAGTGGCTGGACATCACACCGTAGAGGACTGTCGGGCGATGAGGAATCTACTACTCCCCAGGAGCAATTGGACTTCATCGGCATTGTCAGGCGTTTCGACCCCTACAGCAACACGTATAACGGGGATGGCGCCAGCATCCCAACTTCTCTTGGAATGGAAAAAATCCTAAGCCACCCGTATCCCAGGGAACTCTAGGTTTCCAGAGACCGCCATATCAGCCCAGGCAGGGGCAATTCTAGCAGCAGTCTCTCTACCAGCCCAGACAGGGGCAGGCTGCTCAACCGCAGCCGTGACCTTTCCAATAGCCAGGTGCGGCTCCTGAAACCCTAGTGTAGAATGATCCGATGGTAGAGCTCCGGGATCTGGTGGGTTCTCTAGCCTGCTCCAGTGCTCATAAATTCAACAACATTGAGCAATTCATGGATAAAGATTCAACAAAATTCCTGGAGCTTGAAGCTGACCAGAGGAATACCCAGGCTGTTCTGAGGGATATCCAGACCCAGCTTGGAGGTGTGGCTCAAGCTATTGCACAGAGGGAACCAGACACTTTACCAGGTCATACCATTCATAATCCGAAGGACCTAAATGCCCAATCATGCTAAATTCATGAAGGATCTCCTCACCAACAAGAGGAAGCTTAGGGAGCTGTCGACAGTGATGCTCAACAAGGAGTGTTCTGCCATCCTTCAGAACAAGCTACCAAAGAAGCGCAAAGACCCAGGAAGTTTTACTATCCCTTGCATGATTGGTAGTTTGCATGTAGGAAAGTCCTTGGTGGATTTAGGCGCTAGCATAAACGTAATGCCATATAAACTATTTAAAAAGCTAGGCCTAGGTGAACCCAGTAACACTAGGATGAGCATTCAACTAGCTGACATGTCCATTGTGCATCCTAGGGGCATTGTAGAGGACTTGATAGTCGCAGTAGGGCCATTCTCATATCCTGTTGATTTTGTTATTCTTGATATAAATGGGGATGTGGATGTGCCTTTAATACTAGCTTTTCTTGCCACCGCCAAGGCGCCTATCGATCTGAATGATGGAAAATTAATTTTGAGGGCTGGGGGTGAACAAATCACCTTCTCTGTTTCTGATAACATGAAACACCCCTAGCTCCATGATGATCTAGATTATTGTGATGTTATTGCTGATTTTGAGACCGCACTCGCCATCACGAGTGCGGGTACTGACGATTTCCTCGAGCGTTGTCTCTTGCTAGGAGAACAGGCATCGCAGGAGTTGCAGCTGGAGGAGCAGCTCGCGGAGCTAGAAGAATTTGCGATCGAGGGGCGAGAAAAGCCATTCAAGCCGATCCATATATCGCCCCGGATCGTCACATCATTGGAGGAGCCACCAGAGCTGGAGCTTAAGACCCTCCCCTCTCACCTGGAGTATTCATTTCTCTGGGAGGGGAATAAGCTCCCGGTCATTATCAACTTGGATCTGACGCCCGAGCAAAAGAGCAGACTGGTGGCTCTATTGAAGAAGTATGTCCGGGCCATGGCATGGAAGATAACTGACATCAAAGGCATTAGCCCATCCTTCTGCTCCCACATAATTTTAATGGAGGATGAGGTTAAGTCAATCAGGCAGCCGCAGCGGAGATTGACTCCTAATTTGGAGGCAGTGGTCCGGGCAGAGATTGTGAAGTTGATAGATGTAGGGATCATCTTTGCTATATCTGATAGCAAGTGGGTCAGTCCCACCCAGGTGGTCCAGAAGAAAGGCGGGATAACTGTGGCCCCGAATGAGAAGAATGAGTTGATCCCGATGCGGACCGTGACTGGCTGGAGAGTATGCTTCGATTACCGGCACCTGAACAACGCCACTAGGAATGACCATTTTTCCTGCCTTTCATTGATTAGATGCTGGAGAGGTTGGCTGACGATGAGTTCTACTGCTTCCTAGATGTCATGTCTGGATATTTCTAGATTCCCATCGTGCTAGAGGATCAGGCAAAGACCACATTCACTTGCCCCTTTGGTACTTTTGCTTACTGGAGGATTTCATTAGGGTTATGTAATGCACATGCGACCTTCCAACGGTGTATGCTGGCAATCTTCGACCGACTGGTTGGAGAGATCATGGAAGTCTTCATGGACGAATTCTCGGTTTATGGAGACTCCTTCACTCATTGTCTCCATAACCTGGAACTTGTCCTGAAGAGGTGCGAGGAGACTAATTTGGCACTAAGCTGGGAGAAGTGAAATTTTATGGTTCATGATGGGATTGTGCTCGGGCACAATATCTCCAAGCAGGGGATTGATGTGGATCGCACGAAGATTGAGACGATCAGTAAGTTACCTCCTCCCATTTCTGTGAAGGGGATCCGCAGCTTTCTGGGTCATGCAGGCTCTACCGGCGTTTTATTAAAGATTTTTTAAAGATTGCCCTGCCTTTGACCAAACTGCTGGAGAAGGATGCACCATTTCATTTCGCTCCGGAGTGCACAGCTGCATTCGAGACCTTGAAGGATAAGCTTACCCATGCACCCATCATGGTGACTCCTTATTGGTCTCTTCCCTTTGAGCTGATGTGCAATGCGAGTGGTTTTGTAGTCGGAGCTGTTCTGGGTCAGAGACGCGACAAACACTTCTAGCACATCTACTACGCGTCGAAGACCCTGAAGGATGCACATGAGAACTACACCACCACTGAAAAGGAATTGCTTGCTGTGGTGTACACATTTGACAAGTTTTGACCTTACCTGATGCTCTCCCATGTGGTGGTCTACACAGATCACTCCGCCATTCGCTATTTGATGAGCAGGGCTGATGCAAAGCCTAGACTCATCTGATGGAACCTGCTGCTGCAGGAGTTCGATATTGAGATCCGGGACAAAAAGGGGGCCGAGAATGTTGCTGCAAATCATCTTTCACGATTGGAAGCCTCTCCGACAGACAATTTCGTGGAAGAGATCAATGACTCCTTCCCGGACGAGCAGTTGTTGGCACTGTGCTTGGTGGAGAGTGTCACTCCTTGGTATTCTGATCTTGCCAATTATCTGGTAGGCAATCAGTTACCGAAGGGGATGGCTATTCACACTAAGCGCAAGTTCTTCTCCGACCTGAAGCCCTAATTCTAGTAGGATCCATACCTCTTCAGGATCGGAGCAGATGGCGTGATCCGGCGCTGCATTATGGAGCACGAGATGGGAGACGTCTTGTCTCAATGCCAAGAGGGACCTACCGACGGTCACCATGGAGGAAACCGCACGGCGAGGAAGGTACTACAGTCGGGATTCTACTGGCCCTCACTCTTCAAAGATGCAGATACCTTCCCAAGACAGTGCGATCGCTGCCAGAGGTCAGGTAACATTTCTTCCCAGGATGAGATGCCCCAACATATATCTGTCGTTTGTGAAATTTTTGATGTTTGGAACATCGATTTTATGGGCATGTTCCCTCCATATTTCGGTAACTTGTACATATTGGTTGCGGTAGACTACGTCTCGAGGTGGGCAGAAGCTCAAGCCATGCCCACCAATGATGCCAGAAGGGTCTGCTCATTTCTGAAACAACTGTTCTCTTGGTTCGGGACACCTCGAGCCATCATAAGTGACAGAGGCACCCATTTTCAAAGGCAATTTGCTAAACTCCTCTCTCGCTATGGTGTTAAGTATCAAATGTCGGTGGCTTACCATCCCGAGACGAATGGTCAAGCCGAGCTGACGAACCTGGAACTTAAGAGAATAATTGAAAAGACGGTGGATCAGTCCCGAAAGTATTGGTCCACCAAACTTGATGATACTCTCTGGGCATACAAGACAGCCTATAAGACCTCGATTGGTACTTCACCATATCGGCTTGTCTATGAAAAGGCTTGTCATTTGCCAGTTGAGCTAGAGCACAAGGCCTTCTGGGCCCTTAAGCTGCTGAATCTGGATTTGAGTGTTGCAGGTACTGAACGTAAGTGGCAGCTGCGGGAGTTGTAGGAATGGTGTTACCACGCATATGAGAATACCCGACTCTATAAGGAGCGAACCAAGCGTCTCCACGACGCTCGATTGAAGGGCACAAAGAAGTTTCAGCTCGGTGATTGTGTTTTGATTTACAATGCGCGCCTGAAACTCTTTCCGGGCAAGCTGCAATCAAGGTGGTCGAGATCATTCACGATTACCCAAGTATTCTCGCACGGTGCGGTAAAGATCAGCAATGCTCAAACTAAGCCGTTTAAGGTGAACGACCACCTCCTGAAGCTGTATCTGGGAGGTGAAGTGGAGCGCGCAGAGCTGCTGATCAAACTTGAGGACCCTTAGTTCCTCCATCTGCGTCCAACTAAAATACGGTAAAGAAGCGCTTGTGGGGAGGCAACACCACCTCGGTTTGTATTTCTTTTCCCTTTTTCGTCCATTTATGTTTTATGATTCGTGTCGAGTGCGTCAAAGTTCATACTCGTCTCATTTTTGTTAAACTGGGACTACTGTGGAATGTTGCACGACCAGAACAGGGTGGTGCATGGCCGTGCATTCTTTACTCTTGATCGTACGCAGCCTTGCTGATTTCCGCACGGGCATCCTGACATGAAGCACGGCCGTGCGGTTTACCATCTTGCCTGTGCTTAGCCTCACAGATTATCGCATGATGAGGATAACATTTTGCACGGCCGTGTCAGCTCCCTCGACTTGCCTGTGTGCACCATTCGGCCTCGCACGGCCAGATTTTTGCACACGCACGGCCGTGTGCCTTGGCGGTGCAGCGCGCACGGCGTAGATAAATATAGGTCGCACGGTCGTGCCTCGCCAGAAAATGCCTCCCCCTCGCCGGAATCCTCTCTCCCTCGTCGGAAAATCGTGTGTTTTCACCTTCTCCGATCGTTTTCCGATCGTTTTCGGTGATTTTTCTCCACACCAATTACAGACCCATTCTTCCCCTCATATGATCTTGCTATCCTCCAGTTTTGGGCTGCTTTGGGTCGAGTTTGGGTCACCGGAGGCGATTTTCGGCGGAACTCTGGCAAGGCTCCGACGAGGACTTCTGGGCAGAATTTTGGCGATCCGTCGCTTTCGTTGCCTTCCCCTACACCTCTACTTGTGTATCCAGGATCATGTCAAAGCCAAATCTCAGGCATCGGTTCATCACTGACTTGAAATCTAGGCCACACAAAGCCAAGTTCAAGAAGGTTTTGGCAACCAAGATGGGCCAGCACTTCTATTAGAGCAAGAGGGCTCTGTAGGCCATCAACTGCTACGACTCCCTCGCGGAGTTCGTGGACAACCGCGCTTGGCGCACCCTACTGAATCTGCATGGGCGTGACTTTTATGAGCTGGTGATCGAGTTTTACTCGAATTTTGAACACCAGGAGACCGATGACTACCAGCAGATAGCGCTGTCAAGTTCCGGCTGGGTGGGGAGTACCACTCCATGAGCTACCACGAGTTTGCTGCTGCTCTCGGCGTCCTGCCCCATCCGGACGACGACTTCGATGTGGAGGAGGTCAGTCCAACGGGGATCGATTTTCTGACCGTTTACCGCCAGATGGCACGACCTCCCAATAACACAGGGCCTTTCAAAGCCGGGTGGACCAAGGCCAACACCCTTCGCACAGAGTACCGCCTCCTCCACCATCTGCTCTCCAAATCCTACATCCCCAGCATCGAGTCAGCCAGCTCGCTGACCAAGCGGTCGGTGTATTGCCTGCACTCCATGAGCGACAGATTCCATAACCTGCATTTGGGATCAGTCCTGGCGAACACCTTCGCAAAGGGTGCTGCTACACCTGGGACCCTACCCTGCACGCCTCTCATCATCGTCCTAGCCTCTCACCTCGGCGTCGGGTTTGAGGACTGCATTCTGGAGGGCAAGGCTGAAGCTTTTGGCGAGGTCACTGTTTCGAAGATGCACCTGTTGCGTGTGTCATGCGGGGTCAAGTGGGTCGAGGGCCTACCTGTCCCGGCCATCCCCGACGACGTTGAGGGAGCTTAAGATGTGGAGCCGGAGGATTTAAACATTGTTGCTGACCACCAAGCTTTCCACCACCGCACTTATGATCATGCAGGTAGCAGCTCCTCTGTCCCATCGCAGGACTACTTCGCCCACCAGTTTAAGCATATGGTCTCCAGTTCCAGCAGCTGGGCCTTCAAAACCAGCAGATCATCGACCACCGGCTCCAGTTTCAGCAGCAATATGCGGCTCATCAGGCTGAGTACGTTGCCCGCATGGCGACGTATGACGAGCGCTTGGACCGCATGGAGACTCAGCAGGGGGTCACCCTTGCTCACATTGAGCGTGAGTGCAGCCGGGCTCGCCGGATGCAGGAGGTCCAACAGCACTTGCTCCAGCAGATACCGGGCAAGCTGCCAGTCTGCAGGACTCGTTGGGAGGATTCCCCACTTCCACCCCAGCCAGCCGGTGACGATGCTTTCATGGAGGACATAAACTTCGACGACCTCAGCGACGAGTAGTCTGTACTCGTCGGCTCTTTGAGTGGGTTTTTTGTGTGTTTTGAGTACTTTTATTTGCTCCATGTGTGTGCGGAGCCTGAACTGCGTCATTTGTGTGTTTTTCATTTGTTTATTTTTGTCTTGTGCCCATCTAGGCTGACACTTATCCCTAACGCATAGTGTTCTAGTGGTTTTTGTTCGTGATCCTCTCTTGTAGTACCTGGTCCACTTTCCTGTCTGCCATGATGACTGGTCCCATTTCAAGTCCCTCGCCAGTCTGTTTTCCCAGTAACATCGCTCCCCTTATCTTTCCCTCTACTCCATTGAGGGCAATGTTGTGTTCAAGTGTGTGTGTGGGGGGTGTCTCTTTGACTGAATAGAGTTTGTGTGCTTGGAGCCTAGTCCACTGTCCAAATCTCAAGATTTGAGGGCTCAAAGTACTGATGTTTGCATGATCATATGGCCAATGTGGTTTATGTGGTGAATCGATTGGCTGTTAACATTGATGCATGGCAACTTGATTGTGACTAGGACAACCGTTAATGATGACTAAGACGTGCAGTAGAGTTTTGTAGGGGTTCACTTTTCAACTGTTTTGCTTACCAACTGTGACTTGGATTGATCACTTATTTTCTACAATCGTTCATGCATATAGTTCAGGGAATCAGAATGAGAGATTGAGCATATAGGTAGCCATGTGAGATTTGAGCCTGCTCGTTTCTTTCTTGTGCGATAGATCTCTCTTCCATTATGTGTAGCATTTACGTTGCCAATAGTTAGGACGATGGAGGCATAGGACTAGCCCATGACCAAATTGACTGTCCTGGTGTGTCATTCCCCCTAGTCAGCCCCTTTGAGCCATGTGACTTTCCTTCTTTCGGTCTACAATAAAAAATCACTCTTTTGCATCTCTGAGAGGTTCCACAGAGTGGTTTTTGCATGTTCTCTGCTGTTTCTGCTAGAAATAATATGAGGGTTGGAGGTAGTTCTTAAAAGTTGGGCATGTATTTGAAAAATGTGCAGAGGTGGTGGTTCTCTCAAGAAATGAAAAGAAAAAAAAAATGAAAGCAAAAGAGAGCCACTACTAAAAATTTGAATCATGCTCATTAAGTAGTGTTTCTAAGCAGTCTGGCTTAGAAATACTAGCATTATTGTGACCTCTTTCACTCTTGTGCTCTAAAGAATGTGATTAACGCAGAATGGCAGAAAGAAAGTAATTGGTTTTAATAATTGCGACTTTGTTGGTTTTGGAACTGTGGAACCTTGTGCTATGAATTCTTCCACCACCTAAAAGGCATTTTTCCCATGTCCAAGACCCTAGCCAATCATCTAAACCCGTGTCTAAGACCTCCTGACTAGTTAGTGGTGACACTCGATATGTGAACTCTAGCATTTAGAGGTTGTCGTCATGGTGAAGAGACGCTAGGATTGAGAGAATAAGCATGCACATTTTTCGCATCAAATTGTCCTGACCCCACTGGTCGAGAGTGAGCGATTCATTTCCTTATACTCTTTACATTCTTTATCCCGGTAAGGACCTAGATTGCTCGGTCTTGATTCTAATGTCTTGAGTTTTATGCATGAGGTGACTGTCCTGAATGAGTGGTTGGGTCAAGTCTATATTGGTTGGTGAACAGAAGGGAGACTCTTTCTTTACTCGATTTTGCTGCACTCGAATGTCATCTGTGGTGGTTGTCTAGGTTGCCGTTGAGCTTGTTCATGTGTTGGTGTTTAAAAGCCAATATGATTCACGTGTTTTGCGCCTATATGATATGTCCCCAAAGTTTGCATGGTTAAAACGTTTTGAGCTTACCTTGTGTCTGAATTCGTTTGCTTGGGGACAAGCACACAGTTAAGTGTGGGGAAATTTGATGACTCGATAATTACACATGTTTTGTCCACCATTCTTATACTGTTTGAGGCTCGGATCTCAGGTTTTAAGTCGATTTTACACTAGGTTGTTCTTGTTTATGACATTTCAGGTCCTAATGCGTGAATGAAGGTTTGAACACGAGTTTGGAGTTGATTGGGCGAAAATGGGACGAGCGATGGAGAGCAAAGGAGTTGCACGACCAGTACGGGGAAGTCTCACGGCCGTGCATGGTGGCCGTGCAAGCGAAGATGCGCAGCCAGGGTTTGCACGACCGTGCACGACGTAATTTTCGGTTGTGATAAATTGTGCAAGAAGTCGCACGACCTGACCCTGTTTTCGCACGGCCGTGCACGACTCATTTTCTGCCTGTGATGAATCATGTGAGAAGCTGCACGACCACGCTCTCGGTTTGCATGCGACGTCAATGGCCGTGCACTCCCCTCGCGGAACTAATTCAAACGCTGCGTTTTGGGGTGCACGGGCAGCCAAGGAGGCTGCATGGTCGTGCGGCATGACCGTGCATCGCGGACAACTGCTTTTTAACCCAATTTCGGGTTTTGGAGAGGGAGATGACTTTTTGGAGCAAAAATAGAGTTCTAAAGAGAGAAACTGTGAAGAACAAACCCTAAGAGCTATTTGGAGTGAATTTCTCATCATTGAAGCCCAAATTGCATCCCCAGGAGTGAAGATTGACATCCCAGAGCATATTATTCCCATCTTTATGAGTATGACTGCTTTGATTTCTGTTTTCCTCTATCTCTCTCTCTATGGAGTAGACCTTTCTCTCACTTGGGTATGAAGAACCCTAGTTTCATGTGTTAGGGATTTGAGTTGTAATGACTTTTGGATTGATATATTGTTTGATTATAATCGATTGAAGTGTGTTTGCTGAGTCAATGAAATCCTGATCAACTTCTTTTGATTTCTGCTGCAACCTAAGATAGATAGAATTAATTTACTACTTTGTAGTGGAATCTGCTTCCAGTAGTGAAGTTATGTGTGTATTGCCTTAACAGTCTATCCCGATGAAGGCTAGTCGTTTGTCGGTTAGTCTATCTAAGAGGGCTTGGTCAGCTTAAGATATTCCAAGTTACTGTCGGATCTTTCACAGTTTAATCAACAGTAAATCAACCTAAGGAAATTACAACTTGAACCTAACTAAGGAGCTAGAGGGACTCATTCCCGAGTGACTCTTCTCTTGCGGAAACCGGACAATTTACTGTTTTCTTTCGGCTTTACTTTGAACTCACCTACATTCACTTAATCCCGCTAGATATAGATAATCACGGAGTAGGTAGTACATCTAGGCCCTGGGTTGACATTTATTACTTGATTCCACTATACTGCATTTCCATTCTGCGATTACACTTGGTGGCAGTTTGGTGTTGTGTTTTAGCGTGTTAGTAGTCATCACATCACATCACATCCAATCAAGCATGCAAGATACCATTATACATAGTAGGTCACGAGATAAGATACCAAACAAGATACCTCGATGCCAGAGGAGAGCTACCTATCAAGTGAAGTTAAGAAGTTGTCAAGATACCAAGTGGTATGCATGGAAGTAATGATGTCAAGCAAACTACATCAAACACTAAGCATGCAAGGGATGAATGATTATGAAGAAGCGGTTACACCTGATTGCTAGCGCTGCTAATTGACCCTATTAGAGGTCGGGGCTGGCAGGGTCAGTGTGTCGAATCAAATCAATATACCGATTTCTTGAAAATTACATTTGGTACCCAAATTCTTTTTTCTTACAATTTAGTAACAAAACTTTAATTTTTTACAAATAGGTTTGGAAATCTTGATGGTAAAATTACATTTTAGTACCTTTATATTTTTTACCTTGCATTATATTACCTAAACTATTAAAACTATACAAACAGGTCATATGTGTCACTATGAGAAATTTCATATCACTAGTTGTTGCTATGGGTCACAGGTAGGGATGGCAATGGGTCGGGTTGGGTCGGATTTTGCCAAACCCAAACCCATGGGTTTATCCATGAAAAAAACCAGGGGTAAAACCCACTGGGTTTAAAAAACTCAAACCCAACCCAACCCAACCCACTGGGTATCCGCGGGTTCATGGTACCCATTGGTTTTTGTCGTACAAAAATTTACAATAACAAGTTCCTATCAAAATAAAAGTTAAATATCAATCTCTCAATACAAATTATTCATATACAAAAGGGCTAATACCACTACAACATCCGAACTATGAAGAAAATGCCACTTGTATCATATTCTTTCCAATATTCCATTTTTGTCCCAACCTATAATAGTTTGGTGTCATTTACGTCCTAATGATTTTGCTGACCGTTATAGATAACGGTTGACCAAACGGTCAACCATAAAATGTTGACCATTGGTTGCATGGCACATACGTGGCAGCCACGTATGCGCCACGTCGGCTGTCACATCATATTGTTATTTTTAAATTAAAATTTGATATTATTTCAACAAGTAACAACAATAAATTGATATTAACAAAATGCGAAATTGTTTTTCCCATCTCTTCTCTTCACTCCGTCTCCTTTCTCTCTTTTCCTCTTCTCTCGACTGAAGGTGGTGGGGACGCTGGTGGCCATGACGGCAATGACTGATGACGACGGAGGTGGAGACGATCGCGGCAGCTATCCGACAGCGAAGGCGACGACGACCGTGACGACGACGAGCTTGTCGGAGCTCCAACACCACCATCTCTTTCTCCCTTACAACCTCCACGATGTCTCTCCCATAGTTGTTGATTCCCTTGGGGATTTTTAACAGATGGGAAGGAACCAGATCAGGTCAATGTTGTTTCTAGGAGGTTTCTTCCAGATGTGGCGGTCATTATTCGTAGCTTGCATGGCTCCTCCTCCCCTTAGGCTCCTCCCTCCGCCAGAGTGAGAACGTCCAAATCCTCAAATCCAATGACCCAATTGGGGAAGAGATCCATTGAAACCAAGAAAACCTCAATCGAAAAACCCAATTGGAGAAGAGCTTTCAAGAAAGATGGATATGTTCATAGTGGTCGTCATTGGAAGAATTGGGGAAGCCTTTGCTGCAGAATCGCCACCCAGATCCAGTCAATCGAAGAAGCAGTCCGTCAATTCCGAGCCAGAGAAATCGCGGTGGAACTGGGCAGATTCGTGGGATACGAAAAAAATAGGGATGAAAGCTCAATTCTGAAGGTCGAGCCCGAGCCTTCGAGGTTCTTGTGGGGTAGGGAAGTCATCGAAAGGGGAAGTGTCGTCGTAGACACGATTGATGAGGGTCTCTCGGATCTGGTGAGTGGGTAAGGGGTCGGCGGCGCAGTTGGGCGAGGCTCGAAAGTTGTCGATCTTCGCTGGAAAGGTCAAGGCGGTGGTGGCTGTTGTTGGTGTTGCTAGTCGGGAATCAGAGAGGTTGCCATCGGCGATTAGGATGAGAGGAGAAGATTGCGGCAGGTAAGAGGAAGAGGCGAAGCAGGCTGGGGACGGGGGATTCGGTTAGATGAGATAGGAATTTTAATTTTTTAATGTTTTAATTTTTTTAGTTGTTATTTAATTATTTTAAAATTTCACGTCATGTAGCACATCAACGCTGACTGGACTGTGTTAAAAACTAACGGTCAAAACGAGTCAACTTTAACAGAAAAATAGTTCAGGACATAAATGAAATATTGGAAAGAATAGGACACAAGTGGCATTTTCTTCATAGTTCGGGTGTTGTAGTGGTATTAGCCCTATTTAAAACATCATTTTAGAAAATTCAAGCAAATCACAAATTAACCATACAAATTATTCAACACCAATCTAGAAAACTCAAGAAAATTGAAGCAAATCACAAATTATCCATAAAAAATATGATTAATTGAAAGCTTATTCCTCGTCAATTAAGTTTCTTCTTTCTCCACTCGATAATATCAACTTCATTCTACACAAGAAAAAATTAGACATGTCTCCACAAACATAAAGAAGATCAGTTGTTTAGAATATTAAATATACTAGGAAAATTAATTATATGGGTGTGGGCGGGTACTCATGGGGCAGGTTTACCTAAACCCAAACCCAAACCGGTGAATGTTGAACGGGTTTAAACCCAAACCCGACCCAAAACCCGTCAACACATAGACTATAGATCAATTCGTTAATAAGCCACTAGTCATGTTGACTTGTTAGCCACACTGTTGAGTCAGTTTGTGAACTCAAAACAAGTCAAGAGTTAAACTCAATGAGCCACCAAATCAAAGTAGCTTGTGATTCTTGCATACTTAACAAAGTTTAGTTTAACTTCAACTCGTTAATAAGCTAGTCAAATTTCAAATGAGTTTTTCCAAGTCGAATGTCAGGCTCGTGACATGTGAGAAAGGTGGTCAACCCACGGGTCGACCTGTTTGTTGACACGTTTTGACCTCGATCCGGTGAGAAAAATGGGTCACACTCATCCACGGGTACCTCGTTGGAGGTCACACCACATCGTTTTTACTTTTGGTTTACAAAATGTGCCTTTTTTTAATTTTCTCTTCGTCTAACTCTATCTTGGAAATTCTAAGTTGAAAATTTAGATATGAAGTCATATATAAATGTGTATGAATTTTCACTATATATTGGATCGAAGTACGACTGTTATTTTAGTGTAATGTTATATATTTTTACTGTTAGATGAGATTTGATATCATTTATAAATATTTGGACTATATAATGACGTTTTTTATATATCTAAACTAAATATATCAATCAAAAGAGTATCCCGATCAGCATCTAAAGCATCAGGGTGGATATACAAGAAGTTTAACGAGGGGATCCCCAATCACACTGCCTGTATGAAGAAAGAAACTTTGTACAACCAGCTTACGGAGAACGGGCGGATGAAACGATGACCTTAACTAAACTAAAGTTTTGAATCTTAAACTAAAACGATGAAACTATTAACCGTCAACCCATTTGCTGGACCGAGCCAATGGGCTAAACACAACATTTCTTGTGAGCGTTTGCAGCCCTTCACACGGAGCTCTTTGGGTTCGGGATGAAGCAACCAGCAAAGAAGAGAGTGATTCCTACAACCAGGCCCAGTCCGCTATTTTGGCACCTCGCAGTTCTCACCCGACGCATCCGCCCTGGAATTTTCCCTTCTTTGTTTTCGTCGTTTCTCTTTTTCTGTTTTGGTCAGATTTTTCGTCATTTCTCTGTCGCCGTATGCTTCCAGCCGCGAGGAGCCGCCTGAGCTAGCAACCAAGAATCGTCTAAGATCCACCAGAAATCGTTGACCAATCCAAGCCTCCACTAATCAACCAACCAGCCAGCCAAGGGGTCCAATTGTCGAGAAATCAAGGAACAGATCCTCTGCTTCCAAGCTTCAGAAACTTGAATCGTCAGTCACTTTAGCCATTACTCTGATTCCTACCTGACGGCTTTGCGCTCCCTCGCACCATCTTCACTGAGACCTATCCAAATTCAGAATTCTCCATCTACCGGCTGCGATTCTCGACACCGTTGCATATAGGTTTCAGATCGATTGTGAGTCGATAGGAGATGGTAAAGGAGACTGAATACTACGATGTGCTTGGGGTCAGTCCGACGGCCACCGAGGCCGAGATCAAGAAAGCATATTACATAAAGGTGTGTCTTCGTTGTCTCATTGCACTTTTCTTTTCTCCGTACCATATCGTATTAGTCTCACGTTTCTACCTCCTTCTCTTATCTGCAGGCACGACAAGTTCATCCAGATAAAAACCCTAATGATCCTCAGGCGGCACAAAATTTCCAGGCAAGTTTTCCCTCACCGAACTTTCATGATGTTATGTGATTGCAGCAGTGCGTTTCTAAGTTTAGCAAGTGGTCTACTGCCGATTCTTAACTTTTGATAGCTTTAGCATAGCGTTCCATGAACTAGAAGTCCCTTACTATGCACCACTTGGGGGTTCGCACCATCCTACGTGATCATTGAACAGCTTTACTGTTCTTTCCTCACATTGCTTCTGGATGAAAGCGTGTGACTAGAGAGACGAATGGTTCAAGTCCACAGTGTTTACGAGTTTTTAGCTCTTGACTGACTGAATGATATGTTAAGTGTTAACATGCTGCTTTTACTCCATTTCACTTTATTAAGCATTGATTTGATTCATTCATCTATTACTAGCTGCTCTAATTCAGTACAAACGCAATGTGTGAACGTTGCCATTTATTTGTAGTTTTCTCGTAGTTTAAAATGTCTGAAACACAGCAGAGAATTGGTTTCTCTTGTTGTGTCCCTCAAAAGATCTGGGAAGAACTAGTAAAATGCTAAATACTCGTTTGTTATTTGAACCATTTATAAAAAATTGCAAGCAGTTGAACCAGCATGGTCAGGTTTAGCAGTTTAATTGTTCAGAAGACCTGTACTTCACTACCCCATTTTATCATTTCCTTTTCTTTTCCGTTCTTATTATGTTGCCCTTTTGATGTGCCTAAGCTGATCTCAATGAGAATAAAATAGCTAGGGTTGCTGGAAATTGAAAGGAATTGGGTAGGTTTGATGGAGTAAGTGGACCATCACTGACATCCCCCGGATCAATTTTGGGTATAATCTCATCTAGGTTCCCATCACCCTTTTCCTGGAAAATCTTATTTTGCTCTTCTATTGCATACAATGCTTCTCCCTTTCCCTTTTGGTGGTATCTTCCTGATTTTTGTGACAATTGCTTTTACTCTACTTGAAACTCAAAATGACCCGCTCTATCTGGTGTACTGAAGTTTAGAACGAATTGAATTTGGTTTTCAGGCTACTCTTGGTTGTCCCTTATTGTGATGTTATGAATTTGGATACAGGTCTTGGGAGAAGCATACCAAGTATTGAGTGATTCTACCCAGAGACAAGCTTATGATGCCTATGGGAAGTCTGGAATTTCAACGTTAGTCTCTTATTCTTGTCTCATATTTGGTAATAGTTTGTTCACGCATCTCATCTTTAACAGCTCAAAATGTTTTGATGAATTTTGTCCTGCATGCTGCTTTTCCTCCATTTCCACTTTCTTTTGTGACGATTGTTGCATGTTTCTTTCTCATTGCAGTGAAGCGATCATTGATCCTGCAGCAATCTTCGCCATGCTTTTTGGTAGTGAGCTTTTTGAGGATTACATAGGACAGCTTGCCATGGCATCTATGGCGTCAATGGACATTTTCACAGAAGGGGAGCAATTTGATACAAAAAAGTTGCAAGATAAAATGAGGGTAGAATCTATTACCATTAGTTGCATATTGAGTAATTTTGCCTCTTCTGCACTTCACACGATGTCCTTTCATATGAAATGATGCCCTTCATATTTTTATTAATTTTATTTTCTTTCGAAAAATCAACTGATAAATAGAAGACTATGGAAGATGATTGTTAGGGGTAAGTGATCCTTAACAATTGGAGACATAGTCTTCCTCCCTGGAAATTTTAAGCATCCCCCCCCCCCCCCCCCCCCCTCTGTGGAACCTGCTCATGTAAGTTTTTGAAAACTTGCTTCCATGTGATTTTATGTTGGGTCAAGGTTTTATTATTGAAAATTCCTACAGCAACTTGGTCTTTCTTTCCATGTATGTGCATCATCTGAAGGATGCCTGAGTTTGGCAGCTTATGAGGCTACAGCTTTAGGTTCTAGCCGTGAAAAAGAAAAACAGTGGCCCCTGAGGGTTATGAAACTAAAAAAATAAAAAATTCATGGCATAGTTCTTGATTTGATAATGTTAATCTATTTCCTATTGTGTGTTGTGGAGCCTAATCTGTTTCGAGAATCCTTTGCTAATCTTGTCTAGGTTGCATTTACAAACTGATTGACTACAGGTTGTTCAGAAGGAGAGAGAAGAAAGACTAGCAGAACTACTAAAAAATCGACTCCACCAATACATTCAAGGAAATAAAGAAGAGTTTGTTAAACATGCCAAGTCTGAAGTAACTCGACTTTCCAATGCAGGTAAATTCTGTTTATCTGGGAGGATAATTCTAAGAGTGGTCGGAGCATATGCTGTGCATTTAGTTACCTCAATTGAAATTTTGGCCAATCAAGTTAAATTGAACTTTCATGCCCATCACTTTCAACCCAGTTCTGATAATGTTCACCGGAATACTATTTTGCTTTATCATTGTCAATGGGCACACTTTCGTTGTGTAGTAGACCTTGTGCGATTAAGTTGTTTTCAGGTAGCATGGACTTCAGGTTCCATAATAATAGGAGTCTAAAAACTTAAATTTGGATAAGGGTGACTGGTTTGGGTTTCTGACCAAGCTCTTATTCTTTGAAGAACAAGACAAGCTAACCAAATGCCAACCTATTCTGATTTGGCATACTGGGTAGTGCAAAATTGACCTAGATGCACTGGGCGTGCGTTTGGCTTATCATGAAACAAAGTTGTGGCTACTTAAGTTGTTTTCAGGTAGCATGGACTTCAGGTTCCCATGAATAGCTTTTCATGATTTGCTAATTAGGATTATGGGCTTCATGACTCCTATGTAGTTGTATATGTGTTCATCGTTTGTTATGTCTTCTCCAGCTTATGGTGTTGACATGTTGAACACGATTGGCTACATTTATGCAAGACAAGCAGCCAAAGAGTTGGGTAAGAAGGCTATATACTTGGGTGTGCCGTTCGTTGCTGAATGGTTCAGAAACAAAGGGCATTTCATCAAGTCCCAGGTGACTGCAGCAACAGGTTAGTAGAGAAGACATGCTGTAGTAGAGATGCCATGCCTTGTTGCCAGTTTTTTTCATGATTCCCTGTAGCCGTCCATTCTCCTGAAACAGTATTCACAGGTTGTCAATTTGTCGTAGATTAATAGACTTGTGTGGCCCAGTCTTTTCAAATGGCTTCTTTATTAAAAGGGAAGTCTTTTCATCATCTGGAAATAGGAAGATTAGTAGTTGTGGTGCGAAGCATCTTTTTCTGGTGCTTAATCAACCGGAGAACAAATGGATGCATACTTCCTGGATTCAATCTCATTGTAAATGGCATCAAGTTCACTCGACTAGCTAACCAAACCATTCTGCAGTCTGCATCATATTTTCCTAGGAGTGAAAAATAGGAGGCTTTGGTTTATTTGTTTAAGCCATCTACGAACTACAATCTTAGTTCAGGTAAAAGTGGCGAAACTTTGTGTTTGGTATGCAATGCTAGTTAGTTGATGGAATATAAGATATATTTTAGTAATAAAAATGGTAACGATGAAAGAGTAACGGGTGAGATGGTAATAGTTTGTTTATTAATAAACAAACATGGTTTTTTTTTAAGGGGGGGGGGGGGGGAGGCGGAGATTAATTATGGGTGATATCATACATTTATAGATATACCGTATACGTATTCTGCCTGGTTGATCTCAGGTAACTTAAATATATTTTTAATAAACAAATGAGTAGGGTTTTACCACTAGTATTGAACCTGGAAGTTCCCAGGTTCGAATCCCTTAAGTAGCTACTAACCACAAAAAGTAAACCTATACCGCCTTTATCAAAAATAAAAACATGAGTTATGAGTAGGTACTTACGTTTTTGGCTTATTATCAAGTCATTTGCATTGAACTTATGTGTACATCTTTATCATTTGCTTGCGAAAGACTTATTATGTCTTGTGCCTGGTTGGCCGCAGGTGCCCTTGCCTTGATCCAATTGCAAGAGGACATGAAAAAGCAGCTCAATGCTGAAGGAAATTATACCGAGGAAGAGCTTGAAGTATACATGCAAACTCATAAGAAGCTAATGATCGACTCCTTATGGAAGCTTAATGTAGCAGACATTGAGGCTACTCTTTCCCATGTTTGCCAGATGGTAGTTTGCCTAGACTTGTTAGATTCTCCATTCTTCAATACTCCAGCAGGTGTCAGGACTCAGGTCCTTCATTCATTAAATGCTCGTGAAATGTTAGGTTCTTCAAGAGAATGGTGTCAGGAAAGAGGAGCTTCGTGCTCGAGCAAAGGGATTGAAGACTCTTGGCAAAGTCTTTCAGGTACGACTTCTCTTTGTTGTTCATGCCCAGTATCTCCTTATGAGACTTGAATGCAACTTAAGAGTAACACAAGTACCCTTGGTATTGTTTCCTAGAGAGTAACGTCGACCAATGGAAGTGAGGGTGAAGCTGATGTAGGCAGTGCCCTGCATAAGTTGCACGGAAGTGAATCAAGCTATGAAGCATTTTCTCCTGGCTCATCCCCCAAGTCTGGAACAACTGAGGGATCTTCTTACAGCTCATTGTTCTCACAGGTATATTTGCTGCCTGTGACTTTCCTCTTCTTTGAGTGCATGAATTTTTACATCATAGAATTTGGGATAATAAGGTTGTATAAATAAGTTTGTTGCATATCTGCGAGGCTATTTGCCTATCTCCCTTATCTTATGATGATTTAAATGTCATTCTTCTTCTGCAAGTGGTTGGTATCGTCAACCTCTTTTTGCAAAACGTTTGTTGGAGGAACTGAGAGATGATCTAATAATGAGTTTGAACTGTCAAATTGGGGACATTGATATATTTAGTAGGAATGAACCGACTATTGTAGAGTTGCTGTTAACTATTGCATTGTGCCTGTGAGGTCCATCGCCTGTAGTGGCATCAACGCACCTGCATGTAGGTTTAATATGACGTGTCACACTATTGTCTTCCTAATTCACGAATGGAATGTAAAGGAGAGGAGTTGAGTAAACAAAAGCGAAGCTATAATCTTGTTGGTCTTGTTTATCTTTTCGTGTAGATTTTAGGATGTCTTGTCTAACCTCATTTTTCTCTCTACTGGAAAACTTGGGGGACATTGTAGAGCCCGTACGTGGAGTCTCCACAGGTTGCTGGTGGCCAGTTTAACTACGACTTCCCGAGGCCAACAGCACCACCTGGTGCAAATCGATATTCTTCAGCTGGCGGCCAGGGCACCAGTCATTGAACGTACCAATGGTATATGCTTGCTATCTGTCAATAGTATATATAGCTCATAAAAGTTGCTGATGCTAATTTCCTGAACTGGCATGCCTTTGTTTTATCCAGCACTGCGAGGGTTTAGCGTGAACAGTGTTGTGCGTCCATTTGAGATCCCAGAAGCTCGATGGCAATAGTCTAGTTGTGTTTTTTTTGCTGGTAATTTGTTTGGCAGTGCATGTATTATTCTATTTGTTTGATTAGTGGATGTATTAATTTAGCGAGTATTCTCTCGAGTTAAATCGCTGCTGTAATATGGTTTTCAAGTTGTGAGCAATGTTGTCTGATTCGTTTTTCCATGTGCCCTAGTTGGGTGGTGTTTTTTTGGCTTCTAGGAAGAATGGTCAACAACATACGTGTGGTTGATAACAAACTATAAGAGGACACTTTTTAAATTGTCTGTATATATATTATTAGCGGCAATGGTTTGTATTGCAGCTTCGAAAGGATTGGTTGCGTATGGCATATATTGCCATCATGTTAAGTGATAATGTCGTATAAAGGTTTGTAAGGCTGGCTGATTATCTTACAATCACCAATTATGATAGACTGCCTGGGAAACTTTCAGAACAAAAATATGGTGTTTGTTTGAAGGTCCTTGCCAGATCCGGGCTCCTTTGCCTTTGCATAGTGCAACACCGATAATCTTATGATTTCCTCGGAGGAGGGTTACTGTCATGATTCAGTTTGCAGAGTTGAATTGTGACTAGAATGCTGTTATTTGCTCATAACTTATGCAGTTATGCATAGAAAATATTGACGTTGCAGATTATCCTGCGAACCGCAGTTTTGGTCTTTACTTGATTGATTGCGACGACTAGAAACCTGAGTACTGGAACGTATTTGCAGCCTGTGAAAGTCATTTTAGCATTCGGCAGAGAGATTAGGATGACGCTTGAAGCTTCTTGCTTGTTTGTCACAACGAGAAAAACCACAAGATGCAAAAAGGAGGGGAAGGGCGCCGCAGCACATGACACCACCGACACAGTGCTACATTGGAGAGATGCGGTGCGGGGGAGATGGACATGCTGTCTTTGTGCAGCCTAACTCACATGATGTTTTGCCTAATTTGTCACGCTGGCTAATTTCATCTGACTGCCCCTGGTCTGTAAATTATTCACAGCTATACCTCATACCTAATATGAAACAAGGAGATACAATGTATTGGCTTGGTTCTTCTTTCCCTTGAATAATCTTTTTTTTACCGCGAGAAAAGGACAGAGAAATTATATAGAAAAAATTGGGAATGGTTTAGGGATTGGGAATTGTCATTCATTTGAGAGGATTGACATTTCCTTTGTTTTAGTTGAACGCTCCCTTTTCTTTCACTTCTTTCGTCGCCGTAACCTCACCGTCTGGAGAGAGCAGCCCAGCAACTCACGCAACCTAGGCTAACGCCGTCTCCCCCGCAACAGCACAACCCCAATTGCCTCTGCCTCCTCCTCTCTCTCCCACCATCCAGATCCTGTCAAGCTTTTCTCTTTCTTTGTCGTCTTTCCTTTTCCTGACGACTCCAGCTTGCCTTCCTTCCCTGGCCCAAACCCTCTTTAAACAAATACGAAATTATTTTCTTTTCCTATATTTTGGAATTCAATTCAATTCAGTTCAGTTCAGTTCAATTGAACTCCACACCCCTCGATTAGTCCATCAAAGCAAGGCACTTTGCTTGTTACCGCTGCCATTTTAAATTCCAAATCCCACCCTCATCTGCCTGCTTGCCACTTCCCTACTCCCTCCAACGGACCTAAATTGTCTGTTTCCCCAGGCCGGGCTTGGTTCTCTCCCGCATCGCATCTTCCGGCCAAGGGTTGGAGAGTTTTTTCTGCTAATTCTAGGGGTTGGGTGGAGAGGTAGATCTGTTAGCGGTTCTACCCTCTTCAGGTTTCGGCGGATCCTAGGTGGGAATTCTCAGCCTTGCGGCGGGGTGCGATGGAGGCCGACGGCAAGAGATCCGCAGTTTCCGATGTCGGAGCGTGGGCCATGAACGTCATCAGCTCCGTCGGCATCATCATGGCCAACAAGCAGCTTATGTCAGCCGGCGGCTATGGCTTCGCCTTCGGTCGGTTCCCCATCACACTTCTATTTTTTCCACCCCTTCTTCTTCTTCTTCTTCTAGTGGAAAGTTTTGATTCATCTACCAGATCTCCATAATCGGCCATTGATCTGTTACCGCTCTGAATCTCTTTTCTTCTTCTTTGAATTCAGCGACCACCTTGACCGGTTTCCACTTCGCGGTCACGGCACTGGTAGGCCTGGTCTCCAATGCCACTGGGTTGTCCGCATCCAAGCATGTCCCCATGTGGGAGCTCCTCTGGTTCTCCATCGTTGCGAATATGTCCATCACTGGCATGAACCTGAGTCTCATGCTCAACTCTGTCGGCTTCTACCAAGTAAGTATGCTTTTCTTTCTTGCTTGCTTTTGATTCCCCCCCCGATTGCCTGCCACTTCCTGATATAACCCACTTTGCAGATTTCTAAACTCAGCATGATCCCAGTGGTCTGTGTCATGGAGTGGATCCTTCACAGTAAGCAGTACTCGAAAGAAGTCAAGCTATCCGTTATGGTTGTTGTGGTGGGCGTTGGTGTTTGCACAGTCACTGATGTCAAAGTTAATGCCAAAGGTTTTCTCAGTGCTTGTGTCGCTGTGCTCTGCACATCCTTGCAGCAAATTGTGAGTATTTCCTTTCACCTTCCGTTTCTCTCTTGCCTTGGACTTCCTATCTGTACAACTGTTTTTCTGCCTGCCAAACTGCCGATCATTATCATACAACTGTTTTTTTCTGTATCAAACGGATCAAGTACTGATCTTTTACTCCTGGAATGGATAATTCAGCTCATACATGGGTATAGACCCCAACTTGTAACATTTAGTCCCTTGTTTTGGAATCCTCAAAATGATCACTTGGTCTGTTGACGCATATTTTCTTCCTTGTTTTCATTGGAAAGCAAGGCCTGAAGCTATTAGTTCCTATGTAGTCTGGCTCGCGAAATTCGTTATCATGTCGTCCACCAGGTATGAATGAAATTAGTGTTGATTAGGTTACTGACTTTCAGCAAAAGATCACGCCATGCCTAACATTATAAATACTGATGTCCTTTTCGAGTAGCAACTACTTGCTAGCTAACAATATGACTGTGAAGAGGAACAATCAATTACTGGAAACATTCTAAACCTGAACTTAACAATGCAATGCTGATGCATGGTTATTTGGACTGTAAATATTATTATTAATAGATAAAGTACTTGTCTAGTCTGGATTTGTAAGGCGAATGTTTGGTTTTCGAACTGTATATTTGACAACGTTTTCACTTGTGCGACAGACCATAGGTTCCTTTCAAAAGAAGTACTCTATTGGATCATTTGAGCTGCTGAGCCGGACAGCTCCTATTCAAGCCGTCTCCCTTCTTGTCTTCGGACCTTTTATCGACTATTTCCTTAATGGCAAGTTTATATTCAACTACCAGATGTCGTCTGGAGCCATTGTAAGAACCGTTTCTCCTGCCTTAATTATGTAGCGTACGCTAAATCTGTGTATTAGTCTTGCAGCAACTAAGATTATCTGATCAAAGTAACATATATATGTCTGACTTGTGCAGGTCTTCATACTTCTATCTTGCTCGCTGGCGGTGTTCTGCAACATCAGCCAGTATCTCTGCATTGGTAGATTCTCTGCAGTTTCATTTCAGGTTTTAGGTCACATGAAAACAGTGTGTGTCCTCACATTGGGGTGGCTGCTCTTTGACTCCGAGTTGACTTTCAAGAACATAGCTGGGATGTTAATTGCAGTCCTTGGTATGGTGGTCTATAGTTGGGCAGTGGAGGCCGAAAAGAGTTCCGGCAGCAAGATACAGCACGCCAAGAACAGTCTTACCGAGGAGGAGATCAAACTTTTGAAGGAAGGAGTGGAAAGCACATTGATCAAGGACGTAGAACTTGGCGAGTCCAAAGGGTAGCTCGTAAATAGGGGAAACCAAATTGATTAGCGTTTCGCTGTGATCAGCTGAGACTTGCTCGCTGAAAATCTCAGAAGAAATCATGGTTTGTTTATTTCAAACGATTTGTTCTTTTATTGAGTTGCTTTCCTCTAGTTTTCATTTAAATTATATAGTTGTAATTGCACCGTGCAAAGTGGATAGACCCTGCTACGAGAAGCTGGATAAAGAGAAATGTGAACTTATATTGTTCAGAAGAGATCTAGACTATCACCTCTAGTTTCTTGTGCTCTTTCCTCTTTCATTGCTTGCTTCCATGGCTGGGGATGGTAACCAGTCTGTTCTACTCCAATTCCTTGTAGAAGTTCCTTCGGTCCTTCACATGAAGGTTAAGGAAAGATTGGAGTCGGAGATCCCTAGACAAGCTCTGCTTCGATAGCCTGAATCACAGCATACATTTCTCATGCTTACATGAGATAAAATTGGTCTACAGTGATGTACAAAGTTAATGGCAGGTGGAGATATATGAAGTTCAGAAGATTATAAAGATGACTGAAAAGGCTTGTTCGGATTTCTCTGGAGTAGTGAAGCAGCGGAACAAGGCAAAAGTTAGTTGGCAGTGGATTGCTCATAGCTCTGCCTAGAGGGGAAGGATAGCTAGGAGCTTGAAGATGGCTTGTCTCACACGCCATCTTTGGGCGTTTCTCTCTGGTTCTTCTTCCCGGTTTTCGTTGGTTGAAGACGACGGTGTTGTAATGAGAACAAAACAAGGGCGCACTCAGGTACTTTGGCGAATAGCTTATATCTAGAGTAACTTCGTGGCTCCGACTAGGGGAAAAGGGTGCGGTCCGGGCAGGATCAGAGCATATATACTGTCTGCAGTTTAGAACGAGAAGGTAGAACATATATCATGGATTAGATCATATATTAATACATATATCATGGATTAGATCAGGTCTATACGGTGCAATCCAATATGATTTGGACTAGGGATGTCAATCGAACCCGTAATCATGGGTACTCTATCCAACCGTAACCGGTCAACGAGGGTAATTACCCGCTTTGACGGGTTAAGGGGCGGGTACGGTTAATACCCGGTTTCAAAATAAAGGGTAAGGTACGGGTATGGTAATCGATAATACCCACCCCGCTAACCAAATGGTCAATTTCCCTTGAGAAATTTAGTTTAGCTACCATTATTCATGATGAAGATGTAGACGATTATTATGTTTGTGTGGATTGTAGAAGCAAGAACAATTATTATGTTTTTTGTTGTTTTTATTTTGTGGATTGTTGAAGCTAGAACAATTAGAAGTATTGAGAATTTTTAATGGACAACAATATGTATGTGCATATATGTGTATAAGTTCATAGCTTAGGATTCGTACACATAGTTACCCGAATACCCGTGGTTACCCGGTGGGTAGGGTATGGTTATATAATTTTCATACCCGGTGGTTATTTGGTCGGGTATTTTAGAAGGCTCTACCCGGCGGGTTAGGAGTTGGTATAGGGTAAACCCGCACCCGACCCTACCCATTTCCATCCCTAATTTGGACCAGATAGATCATGTTCAACAAAACTTCACTCTTCTGACTCCCTCCAATTTTCTCCGGTATTCGTAAAAATAAAAAGGTCAGTGATCAACATCCTAGTGAAGAACAAGATTAATAAGAGCATCCACATTGGTATTGCATTCTCAATTGCAAAATGACATGGCATAGGTATTTGCAATTGCAAAACCAATTGCATTGATGTGGCTACCAATTGCATATTTGCAAACTTGCAACAAATGCAATTCCATATGCAAGGCAAAAAAGCCTAAAAAAATGGGGATTATTTTATTTTATATTATTTTCTTTTCTCTTTTACTTAATTTTATATAATTTAAACATAATATTTAATAACATTTGCAATTGCAAGTTAATTGCATTGATGTAGGTGAATGAAATGAATGTGATGTGGATTGCAAAAAAATTAAGTTAAAAATAAAAAACACAAATGCAATTTCTTTTGCAATTGCATTGATGGAGATGCTCTAACCATAATTAACCCACCAAAAAATAAGAAGGGATAAGTCCGGTAAGTCCGGTATTCGTAAAAATAAAAAGTTCAGTGATTAATATCCTAATGAAAAACAAGATTAATAACCATAATTAACCCACCAAAAAATAAGAAGGGATAAGTGGACTGGTTTATTTATTTATTAATCCTACTCTAATCTCCACTACTCTATCTAGTATCCACTAAAAATAGAATATTTTTTTATGGTAAAAAATAGAATATTTAATAAATAGCTTCGTCTCCCTCTTCCTCTTTGTGCTACCGCTTCTCTTTCTCTCCTGGTGGTCCAGAAGGTTCTTGCTCTCATTCTCCACCGTGACAAAGTCAATGTCGTTTTGAATCACTAAGTTGGCCACTTCGCTCGTCAGAATTTCCTTATCTCATGAACATAAATAATTTTTGTTATGCATTTCAATATTATCGACTCTGTAGTCTAGACATGGCCAGTAGAGATGATTTTTCCATATTTTCCTGATCTTGTGTAGTTATTTCATTAGGTGATAACACAAAAGGGATCACTTAAGTAGTTTGTTGGTTTTGAGTTAGATGAAGAATCAATAGATTTGTCGTGCTTGTACGGAAATCTATAATAGGAAGATTAGACTTTTGCTCGCCATGATCGGATTGATCAGGCTCGCAGTTTGTTCTTCCAAATGCGGAAATGGAGGTTTGGTGATGTTTTGGTTTAGATTAGTGGGTAGTGCGTCACGATCTGTCATGATTAATTGCAGTTTCTCGCTGTCTAGACTGCTTAACCACACACTAAAAGATGAGACCACAAACCAGACTAGACCATGATTATGGTCTCACGGTCCGGACCAAACCGTGCGGTCTGGTCTAAATCGTGATTTTTTTTATATGATTTGCTCTGGATTCGTGACTCGCACGAAACTACATCACACTTAAACCCCAATTAGAGCCCAAGTTTTTAAACTCTAATCGGGTGCAGTATAAGGCAAGTATTTAGATATCGACCCGGGCCGGTCCATCTATCCCTACTTCCATTGTTCAAATAATTATCTAGCAACTAAACTTTGGTTTACAAGGTTTGCTAATTGAAATGAAAGAAAGCAAAGGTAATTTAGTTTGAAAACTCTTTTGTGGGAAAGTCACTCGGGTTTCGCTTCCCCCTAACCGCTACCATGCTATGTGGATTGGTCGATTGCCTTGGGCACGTTAATCGTGAACGCAGAGGAAAGCGTATGTGGTCGGAGACCACAGTCTCAATTGCTAAACCGAGGTGAGGATGAAAGGCCGTGTCACTCGACCCTCTCGGTTTAGACAATCGGTAATCGGCTTACTTCCTCACTCAACTTGAAGGTCAGACAATTTAACCACGATTAATCGACTTGTTTAATTAAATATTGAGGGTTGCCCTAACTCAACCTAGTTTAGGTGGCTTAGAAAACGGAAGGAAAACCAACTCGATTGAGTCTCCCTTGAAAGGGGGATTTTCCTCTCTAAACTAGGATAAGGTGGCAAATTAGATTACTGGCACCTAAATGCACAAACTTAGTGGGTGATAAGCAGAATTATGCACAATCCCTAGGATGCTAAGCACAAAACATGCACAACCCCTAAGTTGCTAAGCACAAGCATGCATAATCATGGTGAAAAATGCCTCAAACATTGAATTGAACAATACCCAATATCAATCATTCAAACCACATACAAGAAAACTACATGGTAGAGTTAGGGTTTCACTACACCCAAGTGAAAGGAGGTCTACTCCATGATAGAAGTGGGAAGAACAAAAGGGAAAAAGGTGGAAACCATCTTTTGGGGATGCCTCCTCTCTTCTTGACCCTTGAGCTGAGATCTCCTTGGGAAAATCTTCCCAAAATCTGCCTTGAAGCCAAACCCTAACCTTCTTCTTCCCTTTGGTTCTGTTTCTCTCACTAGAATGCTGAAGAAGGTGTTTCTCTCAAAAGTGGGCTCTCCCTCTCTCCTCCTTGCAACTCAGCTTTGAAACCCGAGAAGAGCTGAGTTCACGGCATGAGTTCACGGCCGTGAACCATTAAACGCGTCCGTGAACTCAGTGCAAACGCTAAATCGCTCCGCATCGCTCACGTCAGTTCACGGGCAACTGCTTGTGTTCACGGTCTTAGTGACCGTGAACTCACCTTGCGTCAATAACCTTCACATTGGCTTTGGACGCCTCACGATTCACGGTCAAGTCTCCTTCTTCACGGTTTTGCATGACCTTGAACTCCTTCAGTTAACCGTGAACAGGCGCTTTTTCACCTCTTCTCTCGGTTTTTTTATTCTTTTCGCCAATCTTTTGACTCCAAGGCTGGTTTCACCTGTTAAATCCTGGAACACACTCAACACACGAAAAACCTAGCGTAAAACCGACCTTTAAGGAGCGAATTTGGCACAAACATCTAAGTAAAACGGTGGCAAAACATGTACAACTAGGCCCGAATCAATTCGCAACACAAGCTCCAACCATGATGCAGTGAATCTCCAACTTCACTATCATGTTGGCTCTATAGCCTTGATGGCTTTGGTTTACAATGGTGCGGAGTGGTTCATCAACCCAAGCAAGTGCAAAATCTTGGTTAGCTACAAGGTTGGCTCGGGCACGAACTGTGTGTGCGAACAACATCGTTTCCAACTTAACAAAGCAGTAGTGAATATGTGAGGTCATACGGTGGAAGGTAGAGAATGTGGGCAATAAAAAGGCTTAGGGGTTATTCCGATGATCACAAATTAACCAAATACACCCAATTTAACATAATGCGTTAGGAGTAATAACGGTGGCTACTAAAATTTACACCCTTCATTATCTCTATTTCATCTTAATTTTAATTTGACAGTGAAGATTGTGACGCGTTAGGAGTAATCACGGTGGCTACTAAAAAGTACTAAAATCTACACCCTTCATAATCAAGGCTGTGGTGGACGGTTGTGGTTGGAAAAAGTGGGATGAATAAAAATTATAGATCTGATTTTTTCCCGCATTGGTAGTGATTTTTTCGTAGTGGTAGTGTTTTTTTTCGCATTGGTATTGTTTTTTCGCATTAGTATTGATTATCATGTAAGCGTATTGCCTTTTTGTGAAATGGTGGTGTTTTTTTTTCTGTAGTGGTAGTGTTTTTCGCATTGGTATTTTTTTTTTTGCATTGGTATTGATTATCATGTAATGGTATTGATTTGCATGTATTGATATTGATTAAATCTGCAATGGTATTGGTGTTTTGTGAAATGGTAGTGTTTTATTTCTCGAATGGTATTGGTGTTTTGTGCATTGATAGTGTTTTTTAATGGATTGGTATTGTTTTTTTTGTTGCAGCGGTATTCGCTCGGCTGAACGAAAAAAAGGAAAAGATTAAGAAAAAGAAGGAAGAGAGATCTGACTGTAGATTGTGGAAATGAGAGAAAGATAGAGAAAATTGTAATTAATATATTTTTGTAACTTCCTAAAATATAATTTGTTAAAAACGGCAATTAATAATTTTTTGTCATACCCAATTTGCCCTTAGTAACCACGGTGATTACTATTTTACAGTAATCACCGTAACCTGTCCCCAACCAAATGGGCTTAAGGTCGAGCAAAAGCTAGCTTACAATAATTAAACAAATAAATCACAAATTTAGGCTCATCTTTGGATGAATGAGAGGGCTCAAGATAGGGTGCATAACCCTTGATGTGCATAATTATGAGTAACCAAATCCGGACCCTTCTCTTTAGTGGCTACAGATCTAAGAGTTGTAAATTAAAGACATTTTATTTCCCTTTCTTTTCTTAATCGAATCATATCTTCTTCATTCTAACTCGGATTTCATTTTTTTTTTTTACAAATGGAACGAGTTCATTGTGCTCTACAAAATTATATCCATTTTAAATATTCTTTGAGAAAAAAAAATTCATACCTCTCGTTACTAGCTCCACACCATATGGTATCTCCTTCGTTTTTTAGTCGTTTTCTAAAAATTTTGCACAAAAGGAACGATTTAATCATGATTTATTGGATTTCAAAAATTTATGGGTGAAAAAATTTCATAACTATTGGCAACTCCATACCATATGATATAGACTGGTAATAACTGGCTCAAATTTTTTTGTTTCAAAATATATCAAAGTGGATATCATTTTGTAGAGCACAATTAATATGATCTAACTGTGCAAAAAAATAAAAAAATAAATTCTGACTTAAAACGAATGAGAAATCGTCTGTTAAAGATTAAAGGGGGAGGGATTAAAGACTTTCCAAGAGAGAGAAGGGGCGCTGATGTGTCGAATTCTGATTGAGTTATGCATGGGTTTTTTTATCACAAGGTTATGCACCTGGTCCGCTCGGGAATGAGAGCAAGCAAAAGGAATCAACACACCATTTATTTATTTCCTTTACTTTGTGACCAAAAGGGACGGACCCAAGGGGAAGGGTTCCCAAAATTTTATAATAGAGAGCTCTTTCCTCATTTAAACCACACCAAAAGTTCTCATATTCTTTTGGGAAGCTCTCACGTACTCTTTGTTCTACACATTTGAGAGCTCTCAAGGGAACTTTCTTGTTCTGGTTTCCTTGTGTTTACGAAGAATTCCTGAGCTTTAGCGTGTTGATGAGAGAAAAGGCTCCCTTTCTCCCACATTGAGAGTAGTTTTCTTAACTCGAGGTATAAAGCCCTAGGCTTCTCAATAAGTCGCCCTGAGGTCCAAACTATATTGATTTTTGTGCCTCAATAATCCTTCGACATTAAGAGCATCCTACTTGAAACAACAAGCCTCCTCTCCACTTTCTAAATCCTTGTTGGAGGCAGAGAGGTCATATATCAATCAACCAAAAATCTTGCCTCTATGCTACTGTCATGATGGACTTAGTCAATAGGTCTTAAAGTCCTCCAAAAGCATTGAATCCTTGTATGGGGTAGGGCGGAAGTAATTGTCATCCAAGAAAATCTTCAAGGAAGTAGAGTCAATTCCTTCATCATTCACTAGGTTCTCGACCTTAAGGTGTGAGTGAATCTTCACAATCTCCAGAATGTCATGTCTAGCAAGTATTGTCTTTGAAGAAGCAAACATACCAAAATCTTCCCAGGAGGAAAATAAAAGCCCTCTATATCTGATATGATCATAATTCATGCAGATCTCAAGTTCCAATTAATCGTTCAAAGATCGATTCAAGTTGACAAAAACAAAGCTGGAAATTTTCTAAGTGTTGGAACGGTTCTGGGAACCTCACTTTGGAGGCTTGGTTCTCCCAATTAGTCGACTGAAAATGCAAGGTCAAGGGCTTTTTTTGAAGCTTGGATATTTCTCTACGACTTGAAGCACTTGGATCGTGGAAAGGAAGCCAGAAGAGTTGGATTGCAAGCTGTGCAAAAACCTATCTTGCAACTGGAAATCTGCCTGTTTTTGGCTAAGGTAGGAAGACAGTTTGAGGAAGCCACTTTGAGCTCAATTTCACGAAGTTTGGAACACGATCAGATGGAGCTTGAAGTTGGAAATGAAACTATGAAACTTTCTAAACCTAGGGAAGGGATTGGCTAAGTTCGACTCAACCTAGAAGGCTAATTTCCAGGAGCTAGAAGTTGGTACACAGACTGGTTTCCTGGACAGTTACTTGGCCGAGAAGAATGTGGCTTGGGTTGCAAGTTTCAGCGCTTTACTCATTTTGTTTTCCTTGTTACGTTTGTAGTTTGTTTCAAGCTTCAATTAGGAGCATGTTAGGTCGTTCTTGGCTATAAATGCCTCTTTCATTGATTGTAAAGCACGTCTAATTTTAATCAAAAGTATACTCCGAGGAGTTCCTCAAGCTTGCGAGCTGAATTGTTCTTGGTCCTGGCCGAGAATTGCAGACCTAGAGATCGAGCCATTCACCCTCGATCTTGTGGTAAGTTCTACCCTAACTAGCCTCTTCCCCTCATGTTGAAGTTGCTTGTTCGGTTTGCCCCATTCATCAATCCATTCCCTCTGTTTTCTACCACGAGTTCATCATCACCTCGAATACAACTACCTAGTTGCAAGCTCTGATCGTTCGAGTTCCTTCTTGGACTCATCAATATCTTTCTAAAATCCTTGACCATCAGAGATTCGGTCTATAGAAGGCTCGTCCTAAGAGACAAGGCTAGATTATAAGATCCACCAGAGGAGATAGAGCAAATCCACTAAAATTTAAAGCAAAATCTTCCTTATGGAGGTAGGATAAATCCCTGGATAACTTAAAAAAAATGATACGACTTAGCTCAATGCCCTATGACTCTCATCCTTTTTAATGAAGGTGCTGGTAGGTCAAATCCTTCCCCAATTTTTTGAACTAATATCCGATTTAGGCATCTGAGGGTCCTCTGTTCTTTCCAGGTTGAGGTTATTTTAGAGGTTCATGAAAGAGAATTGTGGTATCACGCCTTGTGATCGGAAGGAGTGCTCGTGGTAAACGCCGAAAATTATTCTAAAAAGGCCTTCAATGGAGGTCCAAAAATAAAAATAAAATTATGTTGTTGATAAGCGACTGAAATTTAGTCTGGCACTTGGCAACAACAATTTTAAAGAACCGACCTATCTGGAGTCTGTCACCACTATCCTCAGGTTCATGGCTTTGGCGAAGGATTCTAAAATGTAGAGGGCTCGCACAACAGCATCTATCAGGATCAGGTAGCACTCTCACATGGGATGGTAAACTCCTTCCTCGTTACTCTGTAAAAACTGTATGAGAATCCATTTCGAAGTCCAACTTCTAAGGTTGATTGTGAAGCTGTTGTGTGGAGGAAACCAAGTATTCCGAAATATAGTTGATTGTTTGGCTGATTAGCCTTGATAGAATCAGAACCATGGACAAAATGGCTGCTTGGGGGATTGGTATTAACAATGCTTGCTTACTATGTCCAGGAGGTGATGAATCAAGAGATCATATGTTTGTCCTGTATTCATTTATTCGAAGTGTAATTATGTAAGCTCTTAACAAAGTTTGCAGAATCCGGGAAGACATGAATTGGCAGGATCATATCTAGTGGGTGATTCAGGCGTGGCATGGAAATTCAGACCAAACAAAGATTGGAAGATTGTTTTGGAGGTTGTCTCAGAGCTACATCTGGAGGGAGCACTACTCCAGGCTATATGGAACCAAGCATATTTTTCATCTCGAGCGGATTGTGAAGAAAATTAAGGATGAGATTACCTTATCTGCATAGAATGACCAGGCCTGGATGAACATAGTACAAAGATATGCATGACATAATTGTTTTTCATTGTTAATGTAACTAACTAATAGTCTGACCAGGACAAGTTGTACTATGAGAAGAGGTTTGCAGGTTGCACCTCTAGAGCTTAATGTCATTTTTGATTAACCATAAAAAATAATTTTAATTTGTCATGTGTGGCTTTAAGGTGGGTAGGTAGTAGTGACATGGTAAAGAGGATATGTGTTCTAGTAATTGTTGTTGCTTATTATTATATCTCAAGTTGACCAAATTTTGGCCAACCTCTCGAAAAAACCCATATGTTATAGATAATAGATTACAATCCCTACAATCAAACTCTCACTTGCTACTTTTTACACACATATTGTCTTCACCTTTGTTACGAACATTCACAAGCTCTGTGACTAAGTACTATCTACACAAATAAATAAGATTATTATAACTTGATCTAGCCAATACTTGAGCAAACTCTATATTTCCACCAATGTAGCTTCAAACTTCCTCTACAATATGCAGAAGTGCCTCTCTTTCATTCTCATTTTTGTTTAGAAAATTGTGCAGTACATCTCTCGCCAAAGAAAAAAACATACCAGCTCCATATTCCACCTATTAACAGTCCTTCAGCCACACTCTACCTTGCAATGTGGCATACCCTTTCCACCATACTACTCCATTCATCTCGCCAATTTATACTTGCAACTGAGAAACACAAGATAGACCTAGAGAAAAAACATTTACAAGATAAATGGTCCATGGTCTCATGTTCAACTTTGCACAATACACGTCTATCATCATCTGCTTTCCCCCAAGCCTTCAACTTATCCTTCGTAGCAATTCTATCTTTGATTACTAACCAAGTCACCAGTCTATGCCTTGGTATCATATACTTTCCCCATAGCATCTTTGCCCATTCAATCCTTACCCCTCTAGGTTCGATACTATTCCAAATAGTCTTGATAGTGTATTTATGTAACTACTTGTCCTCCCATCTCACTACACCATCATCTAAACTGAAATCAGGACCTCAACCTAAGGAGTTTTCTGCACAGCCAGGATCCTGCTTGTATTTCTGCAACCTCCAAAATTGATCTCCCTTTCAGTCCGTGGCTCCTTATCCAGGTTACCCTAAAAGATCCTCTCCTAACTAGCAACACCAAATTATTCTTGTAGCATAAGCCATATTCCACGCGTAAAGATCTCGCAGCCCTAGACCCCCTCTTATTTTGGCAAAGCATTCACCTCCCATGTTACCTTAGCTCTACATGTACCATCTCCATGCCAAAGAGAGTTCGAGTAGATCCTTTTGGATATCTCTCAAAACCTTCTTGGGAAGAAATTAAACTGTCATCCAATACTGGTTGACAGCCAACAATATAGATGATACAATCTGCAACTTACCAGCGTAGGTAAGCTTGTTTGCTCTCTAGGATCTAATTCTTCTTGTGATTTTCTACCACCTCCCTTTTTTTTTTGTTAGAGGCTTGTACTTTTATCTTTGAACCAACTCATTGCTCATAAAGTAACTCAAAGGATTTGGATTGCAAAAGAGGGGTTACCTTTCTCCCCAAAGAAACTGACTATGTGATACCATTCACTAGTACATCAAATTCTTCAGTAGTTGGTAGCATTGTAGGATTACTCTCAGCATAAGATGACTCACCTTTGTCATGAACTTCGTGTAACTCATATGAATTAATATAGAACTTATTTGTCCTACAACTTATTATATTAATTGTCCCATTATCTGATAGATGAGTCGCAGCTTTGCCCGCTACAACTTCCATGTTTCATCACCACATCCACCACAATCTCTTTCCCTCTGTCCTGTACAACAATATGATTTGTAGCCTTTGCTTGAATTTGTACTGGTTGCTCATATATATTCTTTACTAGCCATACTCTCTTGCCAGACTCAACATTCCTTTCATAGTTTTGACTAAAGAGACCACAACCCTTGCAAAGGACATGCAAATTGCAATACTAGATTCCCACACAAACTTCATTCCCATCATTTGGATGAACCCTAACAGAATCAGTAAAATTTCCCTTCACATCGAGTTCAACATAGATTTTTGCAATCCCTAATCTCGTCCCTTGCGTCGTGGGTTGATCCACACATAATGGCTTTCCAAGCAAGCTAGCAATTCGAATCGGACCATCCCTATTAGCTATTTCAACAAAGGTGTAAGAGCCTTACCCACACCGAAATCTTGGAATTGTCCACAGTCACTGCTTGTAGGTTTGGCTTCCACTTCTACACAAACAATGGTAGACGACGGTGTAGACACCACTTTTTCTCCGGGTTAAAAATATATTTAATTGAATAAAATATATTTTTTACTAAAGGTTGGGAATAGCACACCTTAGACGACTATCTAAATGAACCATATTTGTAATGTTTGGGATGAATCACGTTTGGCTTAGCCCATTAAGATTACCAATAAAAAATCTCGATTTCGACAACCTAACAATAAGCAATTGCTTAGTTTGGTTGCCTTTAGATTGACGGCTAAATTGTGTATCTAGAGTATTTGGCTTTTGATTGGATTGGGCTCTGATTTCAAGACAATAAGAGAAAAGTTGAATTACAAAAAATAAACAACAATTATAATAGAACAATTACAATGAAATTTGATTAGAACTATAATTTATAATTACAAAGCTGTTGCAAAATAATTGCATAATAACATTACACCATATTAACTACAAGGTTCAACAAATATTAGGCTCAAGTCAAACCCCAAGCCCACAGTCAATGGCTTTCTGTAGGTCAAAGGCCAGTCCAAATCAAAGCTCAAAGTCAACTGGTCAAACCCAGTCAACATAAGTCAAAGCCCCAAACCAACCATTTCCAAGCCCAACCCAACGGGTCTATTACCCCCAAACAACCAATCAAAAAAATATACAAGATTGCTACCCTCAAGGCCAATCAAGTTACAACACAACACAAACCGAAACTATAGCGGATTTTGTATTATAAAATAGAGTTCAACTGATTTTTTTCAGGGTTTTCCCCTTCATTTTATACCGCAACAACACAGGGGGTGGCCTTCTTTTCTTTCTTCTCCTCATTGATACTCATCCCCACGAACATCATATCAAAGCTTATTTTCCTTCACCGAGACGACACAAGACAAAAGGAAAATCATCAAAGTGATCACTAACTCCCTCTTCCTTCTTAGAAAAACAAAAAAGAAAGCACACAGACTACCAAAAAGACTTCCTCTCCACTTCTTTCTTCCTCTTTGGCTATATACAAACATAAACACAAAGCAGAGAAACTCTGCAAAACTTCTCACTTCCTTTCTTCTAACACACAACTGAAACCAAAATCGACAGAAAATACTCCATACCACATCTTATTCTTCTCACCAAGCATCAACAAAAAAAAAAAGAGAAAGCAGCCACAGGCGGCAGAAAACCCTACAAAGAAACCATAGAGCAATCAAAAAATCCCAAAAAGAAAGACAACAAAAGCTCCCTTCCTTCCCTTCTTCGACTCAACAAAAACTAACTTATCACTTCGATCCGTGCAGATTATTGTCAATGGTTAGCACGTGTCAAAAACTACCCCATGTTAAGCCAAGTTTAACATAAGACGACATTGTCGTATAGTAGTAATCAATGTCGTATTTTACTCGGGTCTTGGTACCCTAGCCTACTTCCCACCTAGTTTCTAATTATTTAATAGGTTTTGGAGGGTTGAGTGGAGGAATTGAGGAGATAACTAGACGAGAGATTTATCAAACCTAAAAGAAAGTACTTCGGGGAACTAATCCTCCTCCTAGCTTAGGGTTACTACGCATATATAGATACTTAGGGTTATCGAATGTGGTGAGTGAGCTCTTTTTCGTGGGCTTTCGTGGTTATCCACACGCCTCTGACTATGCCTCACCTAAACCCATATATAGTCACCTCGATGTAGTCTATCGTATCTGGGTCATTAAGCTTGTGGCTCATTTCAATGGACACTATCCACCGTCCACGCCAAGGTTTTATCCCAGGTTATATCTAGGAAGGCTAACCTAAGGCAGGGGTTCGATCGCGTCGACCACCATAGGTCCCCATTCATACATCTATCATGATTTTCTTTATGGCGCATACACGTCTAACCCTAGAACTCCAAACCCAGCGTAGAGCATAAAGTAGGCTAATAGAGAAGATTGGGGCGCCCTACCATAAACACAATCCATGATAGAATAGCAATAAAATCAACTAGATAAACACATTCATTCATTAAAACCCTAAAATATCCATACATACATAATAAACCCTAAAGCTAGATTTGGGGTTTAGAACCCCTAGTAACTTAGAGGACTACTGATAGACCGCTAATTGCACATGTTTTCACCCTTATTCTTGAGCCGTTTGAGGTGTTGATTCTCGTGTTTTAGGCCGATTTCACGCTAGGTTGTGCTTGTTTGGGATATTTCAGGTCATAGTAAGTGAATGAAGGTTTAGGAGCGAGTTCGGGGTCGATTGGACGAAGATCGGGCGCGAGGCAAGTCGCTGAGGAAGCCACACGGGCACACACAAAACCCACACGGCCGTGCAAGTGACCAATGTGGCCGTGTGGGATTGTGCGAGCCTTCACACGGGCACAAATAAATTCCGCACGGCCGTGTGAAGGAGCAATGTGGCCGTGTGGAATTCTGCGAGGCTTCACACGGGCAGACTGGGTGAGATACACGGCCGTGTGTCCCTGGCCGTGTATGTAGCCTGAAGTGCAATTATTGGAAACACGGCGTTTTGTGTCTCACACGGGCAACTGGGTATGCCACACGGCCGTGTGGCCTGCCCGTGTGATCGGGATTTTCAGGTTTTTACCCAATTTTGGGCCACAAGTGAGAGAATCGAATTTTCAGAGCAAAAACAGAGCCCTAGAGAGAGAGAAAGTGCGAAGAACACATCCTAGAAGCTATCTTGGAGCTGGGTTTCATCAAATCGAGCTTGGAGATCATCATAGGAGTGGAAATCATCATCCTAGAGCAGATTCTTCCCATTGTTATGAGTATGACTGCTTTGTATCCTGTTTTCCTCTCTCTCTATGGAGTAGAACCCTTCTCTCACTTGGGTATGAAGAACCCTAGTTCCATGTGTTAGGGATTTGATTGTAATGACTTGGGATGATTATACTGTTTGGTTTTAATTGAATGATGCATGTTTTATTGAATTGATTAAAGTCTGATCAGCTTTTCTTGATTTCTGCTGCAACCTGCGATAGATAGAATCTGATTAGGTTGTTAGAGCTACATCATTCGGTAGTAGGAGATTGGCTATACAAGAGTTAGTGAGTTTACTGCTTTGTACTGGAATCCAATTCCAGTAGTGGAGTTCTGTGTTCATAGCCTCAGCTTTCTAAACCGGTGAAGACTAGTCGTTTGCCGGGTAGTTTGACTGAGAGGGCTTGGTCAGCTTAAGAGATTCCGAGCTACTGTCGGATCTTACGCAGTTTAATTAACAGTAAATCAACCCAGGGTAATTACAATTGAGACCTAACTAAGGAGCTAGAGGGACTCATTCCCGAGTGACTCTTCCCTGCTTTAGAAAACCGAACCATTTCCTGCTTTTTACTGCTTTTACTTTTAACACAATCACTCGACTTAGTTGGCTAGATAATAGATAATCACGGAGTAAGCAGTAGATCTAGACCCCGGGTTGATAATAGAACTTGCCACTTTACTGCATTCCCGGACTGCGATTACAATTGGTCGCAGTTAGGTGTTATGTTTTACCTTGTCAACTGCTCCATAAAAGAGGAAAGAAGAAATTGAAGAAGACTTTGGTTGAGGAAGATGCTCCCTCTCTTCTATCTCCTTATCCTTCCATTAGCTTCTCTCTTTTCTCTCTCTCTAAAACCATAAATTTCTCTCAAATTAGCTCATCTAAAAAGGGGAAAATGGGTCTTCTATTTATAGGCAATCTAGGGACGGAGAAGTTCACGGCCAGAAGCACAGAGATCGTGGTTGTGATCTTCAGAAGTCAGACAGCGATCTTGGAACGGTGTCGTCATGGTCTTCGGAAATGAGGATATCGCAGGTTGACTTCGCGGTCGCGATCCACTAGCTGTGGCCACGATCTTCCTCGCGGTCTGATAACTTTGTGGCCGTGATTTGACTGGGAAAATTCTTTGTTTCTCCTTGGCTCCTTCCTCGTGAAGTTCGCGCCCTGAGCCCTCCAATTCGCGGCCGCAACCTTTAGCTTGCATTTGTGCGCTATCTTCCCGGCCGTGAACTTAAGCTTCCAGGCCACTATCTCCAGTTTCCTGCCACTTTGCTACTCTTGTGACTTTGTTTTGTACCTAATTAACATATATCCTCTAATACACCCTAAAATTACATCGAATTCACATAGGAACGAAATAGGGATGTAACCGACGATGTTCAAGCAATTATGCACATAAATTGGCACGAAACAAACCTTGATATGATGGTTAAATAACACTAATTTAGGTGTTATCACTAGCAAACATTTTACCACTACCGCCAATAGAAGAAAAAATAAGAAAGAGAAGACAAACGAAGATGAGAAAAGATCATAATCATCACCAAGCAACAAGCAAAAAACCATAGAAGAGAAAGGGTGAGGGAACAACAACTCCTCCCCTTCACCAATCATCCAGGAAAAGGTAAAAACCACCATCTCCATCTATCTCATAGCCATGATGAAGCTCGTCTTCAACAAAAACTAATCAACTCCACTTAAACTAAAAGTTGACAGATTTTGTTAAACAAAATGAGTAAATAAACAACCCCAAGCAACAGCAATACGACTAATTTCACCATTATCGCAAAATAAATTAGCAAATGATTCCTATTGCTTTATTTACAAGATCTTGTATGTTGCATTACTTTATTTACAAGTTCTCTCCATTCTGTTCACATCTATTTGAGTTTCTTTTTATCATTTAAAGCACTTCTATGTTTAAGCAATTCATAAAACTAACCATATTTGTTTTCTTTCTTCGATCTTAATCGCTTTACTTTATTTCATATTCGATTGCATACCAAGCCAACATCATATGCAACTAAAACACATACTTGAAAATCACATCAAACTGAGAGATATCATCAAAAACTTCTACCACCCAACTAGATTTACAAATAACTCCCCAATGACATTTGAACTCCCATCACAGATTCCTAACTTGAAAACACAATTAGACTTCATCACAACCAATAGCAGTGTTTTTAGTCATTTAACAAGTTGATTACTCTACCTTCAGTTCAGTAGCTTTAACCTAACTAGATTTACAAATTACTCTCCAATGACATTTGAACTCCTATCACAGATTCCTAACTTGAAAACACAATTAGACTTCATCACAAGCAATAGCAGTGTTTTTAGTCATTTAACAAGTTGATTTCTCTCCCTTCAATTTAGTAGTTTTAACCTAAACCTTGCAATTTTTGAAATTCCAAGTCCATCCCCCAAGTTAAACAACCATATATAAGTATAAAGTTTCTCAAATAACAAAAACAATCGAAAAACCAAACCTAGCATTAAATTAAGTTTTGAGCCACTACCCGCCAAAACCCAAAAAACGACCCTACATACCAGTCAAATTTCCAGTTCCAACACGACAAACCCACAAACTACCCAAATCAATTCCACCACACAAACCACAAAAAGTTACAATTTGCATACAATCGAAACCATAACCAAAACAATTCAAGATGGTCACCACGTATCCCCAGATTCCCCAAAATTTTAGAAGTCAATAATGACAAAAAATGAGTCTCTTAGGGGATTGGAACCCTAAGCCTTAATGATACAATCCTAGTATCCATCATTTTCCATTCAAGATAGATCTTCAAATATGCCGAGTCGAATTGCAAGAAAGAACTTAAAAATTGCTTAAGTGTTTTTCACGTTTCCGGTGGCCGACTTTGCAAGCTTGGTTCTTTCAATTGCCTCGATGGAAATGTGAGTTTAGGGGTTTGTTTTGAAGCAGGAGAGTTCCTTTACATATTGGTATGCTTGGGGGCTCGAAAAGAATTCCAGAAGATTATTTTCAAAGCTCGCCAAAATCCTTTGTCAACACATGAAAACTGCCAGAATTTGGGTAAGTGTAAATCCGAGTTCATGAAGCCTACTTTGGAGCTTAATTCAAGATAGATGGCCAAGAATCGAGTCTCAAACTTCAAAGCACATCAAAGTACATGAAATATACTAAAAAGGCAAGGCATTGGATGAAGGAATGGATACTTGGAAGGCTTCGAATGAAAGAGAAGCAAGATCATACGAAGCTTGGCAAAAGTGTCTTGCAAACTAAGGAATCTGAATCCTTTTCGAATTAGGATTACTAGTATGTTTTTGAAATGTGAGTTCTTTTCTAGTTGTTACCTATTTAGGAGTTATTTTTGAGTTGCTAGACGTCTTAGGTTCTATTTAAGTCGAGTCAATTCATTGTAAAGTTCAGTTTTATGCACAACTGAATACAAAGTGAGCTTTGATTCATCTTGCTTGTTGGCTTGACGAATTGAGTGGATTTCAGGATCCCTAGGAAATCGATAGCTTGTATCGATCAGTTATTCCCCCCTGGTCGTGGCCAAGCCTCTACATAAAGCTTTCGAGCCTCTTTCCCTACATGAAGGTCGCACGAAACATCCATCCCAAAACCACAAAACTTACCCTGTTTCTGAAGGAACTCGAATTGAATCCAATTCAATTAGTGGTTGTGCTATTCCAATGGATTCAATTCATGGATGTGCTATTCCGATCGCAAGAGACCCTACCTAGGACTCATCAAGTGGTATCAGATCCTAGTTCAACTCAATGGCAACCACGAGGTAGAAAAATCGACCTGTTGCCACAAGAACAAGGCATAGAGATTCGATTGCCCTGTGGACAACATTTTAATATGGAGGAGCTGTTAGCCCATATTGATGCACGATTCCAGGCGCAATTGGGGAAATTCAAGCGCGAAATCAACCATAGGTTCGATGCAATCGCCCTGCCTGAAAACAACGTCAGAGCAGAGGCAGTTCCCGGCTAGGGAAACCCAGTGGGAAATCCTGAACTATTGGGAAGAATTAAAGTTCTGGAGCTCAGAATTTTGGTTGAAAAACTCCATCACTATAATCCGCACCGAGCGCAACGTGATCCCCGGGAAGCAGAGCTACCAGTGATCCCACCTAGAGTCAACCTCTCGATTCCGGCGTTGCAAGGCACGACTAATGCATCAACTTACCTGGATTGGGAACGGAAGTTGATCCCTTCTTCCAGTGCGAGAATTATACAGAGAAACAGAATGTAAGCTTGGCTACTTAGGAATTCACTAACTACGCTGCTCAGTGGTGGGAGCAAGGTTGTCTCCAATGGTGACAAAATCTGCAACCGGAGATTACAGACTGGAAAGAGTTGCGTGGGCTGATGCGAGACAGGTTTGTACCTGCCTATTATCATGGAGAACTCCACGAGTCTTTGCAAGGAATTCGATAGGGAGGATGGTGCGTGGAGGACTATTTTCGCGAGCTTGAGTTACTTCTGATGCAAGTCGACGTCGGAGAGGACAAAGAGGTGATGATTGCTTGATTTCTTCAGGGTTTGAATCGTGAGATTCGACAGGAAGTGGAATTGAGGTCCTTTGTTGACCTGGAAGAGGTGTTGCATCTCGCCACCAAAGTGGAGAAGCAGCAGAAGATGGTGGCTGGCAGGAGGTTCTCACCGGCGACCAAATGGCAGCAAAGTCTAATGTTGACCCCAATTCATCCCAGACACGTCCTGAAGTTCCCAAATTGGCTCCCAGGAACGTGAATCCAGCTCCGATTGAGCGTTCGGGAGGGATCCAATGTTTTAAATACCACGGAAGGGGACATAAAACCAATCAGTATCCCAATTCAAAGACTTTAGTGATCAGAGACGATGCATACCTCATCGACGATGAGCAGTCTGGCTCCAGTGATAAAGAAAATATTGACGAGGAGATTGAAGTGGAAGAAGCCCCAACTAGGAAGCTTCTAGAAGTCAGCAGACGAGCTCTTACCATCGAAAATGACCAGGAACCCCTGTTTCACTCTCGATGCCTTGTTCAATGTAGTCTACTTTCGTTGATCATTGATGGAGGGAGTTGTGTAAACGTTATCAGTCAGGATGCAGTGAATAAGCTTGGATTGAGCACGATGAGACATCCTGAGCCTTACAACCTACACTGGCTCAATGACTATGGGGTAATTCGAGTGACGAAACAGACTAATGTGAGTTTCGAGATCATAGGGTATAAGGATGAACTTGAATTTGATGTAGCTCCGATGTAGGCCACTCACGTGTTGCTGGGAAGGCCCTAGAAATTTGATCATGGTGTCTTTCATTACGGTGGAACGAATTAGTACAAGGTTCGACATAAGGGGAAGAAGTATTTGCTGAAACCTTTATCGTCGGAGGAAGTACCAGAAGATCAATGACAATTAGAGGCCATTCGATGGCTCTCGAAGGGTGAATCCGTCGGGGAACATTCTGAGGAACCTCTGGGAAGCAATGGTTTAGCCCGAAAGTTCATGCTTACTGGGTACAAGAAGTTGAGGTCGCCTCGCCTTTGCCGGCTCTATTATTCCTCGCTGGACTAGAGTAGGAGAGAGGGTGAATTGGGTGGAACTTTAGAGAGCAACCCAACCCCAACTGAAGACATGGGCACACTCAATGGCATACAGGGATGCTTCACCACCAAATGGATTGGGTCGATGGCATCTGGATTGCAAGATCCAATTCGAGCCAAAAGTGCTCTGGAAATGACCAAACTCGACTAAAAATTGGCTCTATTGGTTGGATTGATTGAGGACGATTCGATACGCATGGCTAATGCAGAAATATCGAGAATGGTCCCAGGAAGATGTAGGAACGGTCCAATTTGTCCGGAGATGCTTGAAACGCGACGATTGCAGGAAATACAGAATCGTCAATGCGACGATAAAGACGATGAGTCGAGGGATGAGACCGGTCCAGAACTTCGATTCGATGCACGACAAAGCCAATGGTTGCCTTGAATTGAGCTGCAAATCCCTGAATTCGAAAGCCCCAATTTCATTCATGAAGAATTGTGCCCTAATATTCCAGAAAAGGCAATTCGGAAAGCTTTCTTTCGATCCAATGTGGGATCTACTTTGCGAAGCATTTGAGGAGAAGAAGTCCAAAGCTCTGAGGGCAAAGCTTTTTGAATAGGGGGCCTGATACAATCCTAGAACAGGGTGTGAATACACTTCCCCACACGTAACCGTACTCCCGTACCCATAATCTCTAAATTCGCAGACCAAATTAGTATTTGACCCACTACAACTAAGGTCGATGGCGACTCAGAGCAATTTGCAAAGGATCCCGCGATCTCGAGGGACGGTTGAGACAGTGGCGACTTCGCTGGGGACATTCGAGAGTCGAGCTACATTGAATAAATTGATAATTTTATCTTACGTCTTTTGGGTGTTTGTTGTCTATTATATTATCTGCGCATTTATATTATCGTGTACTAAATTTTTTGCATTCATGCATAGAAAGCTCTATACCCGAGCTCTCCCTTTAGTAAATGAAAGGAGTACCGTGACTTCTACAATAGTAGGGGAATAACGCGACACTTTCTAACCAAGTTGAACTCAAATCCGAGGTTGATTTGATGTATCTGTCTAAATTCAAAAGAGTTTTGACGAGATACAACTTGAAAGCTAAATTCCTAAGAATCCCTATCTAGCATATAGTTTGCTTAGAAACTACCTAAACACAACTTATCCCAAAGCCTACCCTTGAACACGACGATATGTTACCGTAACATCCTTTGGTTTACCTCAATAAGGAAAAGTTTGTGAAAGTGTTGAGCTTATGATTAATTTGTGTTTGGCTTATGTCATGATAATATATGCTTCGTAAATTATTTGCGAATGGTATGATTTGGTTGTATGCATAAAGCCCTTTTGAACTTATGAGACTAAAATTTTCTTATTCATTCATATTAATCATTAATTTTTTGCAAAGTATACATGCATCCGACGGAAATCATTTTGCATCAGTAGGATAAGCATCAATTTCATACATACATCTTATTTAGAACCATGAAATGACTTAACAATGTCGATGTTTTCTAAAATTAAGGACAAAGTCAAACCGTCAAGTACTCGACCAGATCCAAAGTTAAGCTCGTTATGGAGTCAATCCAGAAGGAATTGAGCAACATCAAAGGAAAGATTAAAATACTCGAATAAATGAAAGAGGAAGCTAGCATGATTTTGAGGATATTGACCAACAAGGAGAAAGTAGCAAAAGATGGTGATATGTTACATGAAAACAAGAACTTGTACCAACCACACGGTGAAGAAACATCAAGTAACAAGTTCGACTTCATAGCACCGAAGAATGTGTATGATCGAGAATGTCCAGAAGAATCGAAACAAGATAACCCACAAGATTTAGAAAATATGGGAAAGCAAAAGAACAACACTATGTCAAAAGGCAAAAGGGAGTAAGTGGATGAACATATGAAGAAAATTGAATCATACGAGACCACAAGTACACCACACCTACATGAAGCCCCATTTATGGTTCCCGCATGAATTTCAAATGCCGAAGCTCGGACAATATGATGTCACATACTGTTATGTAATGGCCAATTATACTCAAGACGAGAAGCTCATGATGATATGCTTCCAGTATAGTCTTAATGGTCTAGCCTTGGATTGGTACCTCCATCTCGAGAAAACAAAAGTAAGAAGATGGCAAGACTCACTAATGAGTTTATAAGACACCATAAGACTACTCGAAGTCTAGCACCAAACAAGGAAGACTTGTATGATATAGAGGAGAAGAAGAGTGGATCTTTCCAAGAGTATGCTCAGAGGTGGAAAGAGAAAGCCAATTGTGTCTAACCCCCTTTACGAGAAGAAGAAATGGTGTCAATATTCTTGAGACTCTGAAGCATCCATTTTACGACAACATGTTGGAAGTTACCACAACCAACTTTGAAGATTTTTTGATAAATGGAGAACGGATAGAGAAAGGGATTAAACAAGGCAAGGTTGGAAGTCAAGAAGTTTCACTTAGATCAAACCAAAACAAAAAAATAGAGAGTTGTCCATTCAACTCAACAAGAATCCTTAAATGGAAGGAGGCGGAATCACCAGCGTCGGGGCAATCAATTTCATCCAGATGTTACAAGCATCACATCGATTACCCAACACCAGAACTCTAACCCCATACCAACAACCCAGAATTTGCCATTCACAACCTCACATCCAAATTACCAAAATCAAGACAGTGGCAGGAGATGCAGAAAAACCATTAAATAGATCACATTCCCATTACATATACTGAGCTTTTTCCACTACTAGTACAAAGTCACTTGATTACTTCTTTACCATGTAAGCCAATACAACCTCCCTACCCAATTTGGTATAAGCCAGAGCAACATTGTGACTACCACTCTAGAGTAGCAGGACACTCCATCGAGGACTCTAGGAGACTAAAGATAAAGGTGCAACAGATAGTGAATTTTGGTTGGTTGAAATTTGAAGGAGATCAAAATCATCTCGGCATCAACAACAACCCATTGCCAGATCTTGCAAGTCAGTAGGCATACTGTAACACCCCACCCATAATCTCTATGGTTGAACCCATGGTTCAACCGCGCAACCAAATCCTCGATGTTACTGGTTGAACTCAAACATCATATCTAATAATTAAACACACACATAAACAGTTATCATACAAACTCATTATTCGAACCCCAACCCACTTATTGAACTTTGCAAAACGTGGGTTTATTATTCAAACCACTCAAAGCAGAAATCTTAGGTGACCATGACAGAACAGTGTTCCAAACTACCTCATGATGGTAGTACAGGAGGATAGGGCAACCTCAGTAGTCTGCTCCTAGTTGAACCTACTAGCCTGAAAACAGACGTGTGTCAGCAACTAAGCGTTGTGTGTGGATCTTTCCCACAGCCTAATTTTGGGATCGCAATAAGCTAATCAAATATTCATAATCAATCGTAATCTAGTACTCTAGATGCCATCCTAATCATCATATATAAATTATCGATCAATATATCGAATCCACCAACTCATCATAACCAAATCAATTTATCAATAAGATAATCACATAATTTCACGAACACATAATCAATGCATGATATGAAAATTCCTGTTAATTATTAATGGCGCCAAGGTCCCCATACACTTACCCCACTCGAGCAAATCATCATCTTGTGGTTGCTTATGCAACCACAACACTCAATCTGTGGTGCTCATGCAACCCACAACACTCAATCCATGGTTTTCAACCACAACACTCATATGTAATGCTCATGCAACCACAACACTCAATCGCATAAGCGAGCTAAATCTACCCACTCTCAAGGGGTGAGGGTAAGTGCAGGCCCTTTCTACATCTATGTGAATTAATATGATCACGAATCAAACCATTTCCATTTTTCTCATCCATCACAAACAATCCGGAATCAATGTAGTCCCACTGATTAACTGGTCCATATATATATATTCCATCGATTATCAACTCGACGTTTCCAACAATCAACCTATCCCATCATCAAATATCAAATAACACATAAATAATCTCATTCTCCATTGAATGTTACCCAGCAGTACCATATCACAATTCCTCATCCAAAATTCATCACCAATTTACTGAATGACCTCGACGCAATAATCGTAAATAACCCAATTGAATTTAAAAATATTTTTAACTCTGAGTTCATTTCCCTCATTAAAATCATCACAAAATTCTTGTAAATGAACTGATTTGCAAAAGGATTCATTTAATCCCTTTTTTGTCATAAAAAACAATTTAGACAATAAAATATAAAAAATCTCGTATTACCATTATTTTATGGTAATTTAATTCTAATACCATGGTAGTTCCAAAAATCTCACAAAAATACCATAACATCCATTTATCATCCTAAAATAGGCTGCCAGTTTTTGTATTTTTAAGCAACTAAAAACCATAAAAATAATACTATTTTTAGTATTTACCGCAAATCTTGTATTAACCTCGTTTTTACCATTTTAAGGATAAAAACTCCCGCAACTGACTAATCTCTCATTTAATACCAGAAATAATTAAACAAGAAAATCTGGTCATTTTAAAGTCATAGAAATCTTGAAGATGAATAAAACATATTTTTACCGATCTTTTCGTAAATTCACCATTATAAAGTTTTTAATTCGAAAACTATTCTCAAGTGAAATCTTCTGATAAATCTATCCCAAAATCATTTTAGACAAACAAAATTCTCTTTAATCAGTTTTAAACTCAATAAACCCAAATATCCATTTTTACAGAGAAACTTGTCAAATACCGATATTTACACCGTACAATCCATAACAATCAAGAATAATCCCCAAATCATCATATCAACAAATAATTCATCACCCACAGTAATCCATCCATCCAAATATGCGAATCAAGCATAAATAATCGATGCAATAATTAAGGTCCCCTTAATCCCCACACACCTTAATTTGGTCGATTCCAAGTGGCGAATTAAGTTCTAAAATTCCAATGGTTGATCCCCAAAAATCCTCCTCGTTGATACGGTCCTGTAGGCGAAAACGGTTCATCATTTGGACGTCAAACGAAGAAACTGCGAGCTGATCATCTTTAGTACAAAATTAGGGATTAATTCTTCATTTTCTACTGTCCAAAATCTGCAGAAAACTGGAAATTCTCTTACCTCACTTACCAACTTCTCGGCCTTGTTTTCCCATCGTCTGAGCTCGGAATTTGATTTCGTAAACTCGGGGATGTTCGTGGTGACATTCTCTTCGCAACGGTATTAAGCTTTGAAGCTGATGCTGCCTTTAGTGGCGCTGGTTTGGCTGACGAAAAGGTTACGACAAATGTTTCGATGAAGGATATTTGCTGAGTTGGTTTGACTATTCTGGCTTTGTAATGAGGTTTGTTTGGGTCTATAACTTTTGTTGGAATCATAGAGACTATGCTAGGCTTTTTTTTTTTTTGGTTTCCTATTCTTTCCTTTCCTTTCTCTTCTTGGTGTTTGTACGGAGGTAACAATGGAGAGCTAGCTTCCCATTCTTATAGAGCCCTTTGGTTCATGCTCTTACCTCTTCATTTACTTTCCAGCAGATGGAGTGAAGGCCTGGGGCGGCCTTCTAAGGATCAGTAGCTTTGAAAGGAAGAAACTCAAGTTCCAAAGCCAACTCCATAAACAAGCTAGTTGTTGTTGCAATGCCTACGTCATCAGGTCTGAAATGAAGCGGCACTAATGTATCACAAGCTATTATGCAGTGCAACTGGTTAAGTTGCTAACTCCTTCCTTAGCGGCCAGAGGGTCGCTAGTTCAATTCCAGCAACATGCCACTTTATTTTTGCTTTGGTTTTTAGTGGATGGGGAGTTTCCGATTGGTTTAACGGATCCTAACTCATATGAGATAACTTCTAGATTTTTTCCAAGCCTCAAATCGTACAATTTACGTATGGTATGTGGAAAAAAAATTATCCGAGGTTCGGGATGTTATAGCTCTCCCCCTCTTAATTAGATTTCGTCCCCGAAATCGGTTCGTCCAAAACTTCGATTAACTCAACACGATGACATGATAATTTCTCCTGGCCACCATTTAGTACCTAATGGCTTGGGAAATTTTTATTTCATACTTATTTACTCACTCTACAGTAGAGGTTATATATTACAATGTACCCTACTCGTATCGATCTAAACATGAGGTACTAGGTCGACATACGTTGAGCTTAACCTTCAACTAGCTCGGGGTACTTCTTCTTCATATTCTCCTCAGTTTCCCAGGTTGCAGCCTCCTCCTCCTGATTACGCCAGATAACCTTGAGCATTGGGATTTGTTTTCTTCTTAGCACACGTACCTGATGATCTGCAATGCTCACAGGTTTTTCTACATAGGTCAAATCCGGTTCCAACTCCACCTTTTCGGGTTGTATCACATGAGATGGATCGATATGATACTTTTTCAACATACTCACGTGGAATACATTGTGAATCTTCTCCAACTCCCGGGGTAACGCGAGCTCATATACAACATGCCCTACTTTGGAGATAACTTCGTAGGGACCAATGTAACGATGAGCTAACTTACCCTTTCTTCCAAACCTCATCAGTCCTTTCCATAGTGATATCTTCAAGAACATCTTTTCTCCCATATCATAGCTAACTTCCAGCCTTCCTATCGGCATATAACTTCTGGCGATCTTGAGCTACCCGCAAACTCTCTTTGATTACCTTCACCTTATCCTCTGTATCTTGGACCATTTGCGATCCAATAAGAACCCGAGTACCCTCAACATCCCAACATAGTGGGGTACGACACTTCCTTCCATACAAAGCTTCAAATGGTGCAACCTGCAAACTACTATGGTAAGAGTTGTTATAGGCAAACTCCACCAAGGGTAGTAAATCCGTCCAAGGTCCACATATTTCCACTGCATAGGTTCGTAATAACTCCTCCAAAGTAATTATCGTATGCTTAGAATGCTCGTCCGTCTATGGGTGATATGTCATGGAGAAATTAAGTCTCGTACCCATCGCCTCCTGCAAGCTCTCCCAGAAGTGTGATGTGAAACTGGAATCTCGATCTGAGACAATGGATAGAGGAACACCATGAAGTCATACAATGTGAGTTATGTACAACCTCACTAACTCTTCCATACATGGCTTGAATCGAATGGGGATAAAATGTGCCACTTTAGTCATTCGATCCACAATTACCCAAATGGTATCTTTTCCTTCCCGGGTAGAAGGAAATCCGGTCACAAAATCCATCGTGATCCTCTCAAATTTCCACTCCGGAATTGACAGCGGCTGCAAGAGTCTGGCTGCTGCACGTGCTCCGCCTTAGTCTTTTGAAAAACTAGGCAAGCTTGAACATGCTCAGCCACCTCCAGCTTTATTCCTGGCCACCAAAAATGTGTTTTTAACTGTGTTATACATTTTTGTGACCCTCGGATGCATGGCATACATGGATGAGTGGGCTTCCTCAAGAATTCTTCGTCTTAAATCTCCTGACATTGGAACCCACATACGACCATGCCTTTTCAGTATGCTTTCTTCCACCATGAATTCACTTTCTTCCCTCGCTTCAACTTACTTCAACTTCTCGATACATTCAGGATCCACTTGTTGACTTTATCTAATTTGATCATGAAGTAGTGGTCGGATGCTTAGCTGTGTAATTAAGGTGGTGATGTCCTCCACCTGAAACTCCACATGCAAAGCTCTCATTTCCACTAATTCTGTCAACCCTCCCTTCAGACTGAGTGCATCAGCGACTACATTTGCCTTACCAGGATGGTAATCAATTGTGCAGTCGTAGTCCTTCAATAATTCCAAACATCTTCTTTGTCGATTATTCAATTCCTTTTGGTCCATCAAATACTTCAAACTCTTGTGGTCGGTCATGATTTTAAACGTTTCACCATAAAGGTAATGCCTCCACAATTTTAAGGCAAATACGATAGCTGCCAACTCTAGATCATGAGTTGGGTAGTTGCACTCGTGTGGCCTCAACTGACGTGATGCATATGCAATCACCTTCCCATTCTGCATCAAGACACAACCCAAACTGAGATATGAGGAGTCACTGTATACCACATATTCACCTTCCTCCACCAGTAATGCCAAAACTAGGCTGAAGTCAACTTCCGCTTCAGTTCTTCAAAACTCTCCTAGCACTCTTTCGTCCATATGTATGGATTTCCTTCCTCAATAATTTAGTCAAAGGTGAGGCTATTTTAGAAAAACCCTTCCACAAATCGATGGTAGTAACCAGCTAACTCCAGAAAACTTCATACTCCAGACACATCCTTAGGTGGAGTCCAATTCACAATATCTTCAATCTTCTTTGGATCCACCTCTACTCCCCTTCTGGACACCACATGTCCCAGAAATAGACTTCTTCCAGCCAGAATGCACACGTCGAGAATTTGGCATACAACTCTTTTTCTCTCAAAGTTTGCAATACCAATCTCAAGTGTTCAGCATGCTCTTCCTCATTCTTTGAATACACTAGAATGTCATTGATGAACACTATGACAAATTTGTCAAGATATTCATGGAAAACTTTGTTCATAAGAGCCATGAACACTGCCGGTGCATTAGTAAGCCCAAAAGGCATAACCAAAAATTCATAATGTCCATACCGTGTTCGGAAAGCCGTCAAAGGTATGGTTTTCTCTCCCACCTTCAACTGGTGATATCCCAACCTCAAATCAATCTTTGAAAAGATTGTTGCTCCTTGTAGTTGGTCAAACAAGTCATCAATTCGAGGAAGTGGATAACGATTCTTAAGCGTCGCCTTGTTTAGCCTCCGATAATCAATGCACATTCACATGGACCCATCTTTCTTTTTCACAAATAGAACAGGTGCTCCCCAAGGTGATATACTTGGTCGGATGAACCCCTTGTCCAAGAGTTCCTGCAACTGTTCCTTTAGCTCCTTCAATTCGATTGGTGCCATTCGATACGGTGGGATGGATATGGGAGCAGTTCCAGGTACTAACTCGATGTTAAAATCCACCTCCCGTTCGATTAGCCCCCATGAAGGTCTTCTGGAAACACATCCTGATATTCATTTACAACTCGTACTTCCTCCAGCTTCGCTTCTCTAGTCACCTCAAATTTCACAAGAATGGCTTGACACCCTTCCCTTAGCAACGCATACATCTCCATCGCCGAGATGATACCCATCGAAGTTGACTTTTGTCTTCTCAACCCTTGGAATATCATATGTTTACCCTCATCCCCAGATAACCATATTGTCTTCTTTTGGCAATCCATCACTGCGCCATGACGGGATAACCAATCCATGCCAAGAATCACATCGAACTCATTGAAATGCAAAATCATCAGCTTTGCCTTCAATGCTACTCCTCCCATCAAAACATCACAATCGTGTATCACGCAATGAGCTACCACCGAAGTACCCAATGGTGTTTTCACACCCCATCGGATAGTCAGCTCGGTTGATATGATATGCATGTTACTAGCACATTTCTCGGACATAAAAGAATGCGAAGAGCCAGTGTCAAACAAGGCATATCTAGCATGTCCAAAGCAAGTTATCATACCAGTGACAACATCAGTAGCGGCCTCTGCTGCATCACTAGTCAAAGCGCGTAGTCCCGCCTAATTCTGACTTCCCACTCCCCATCCCATGGGTTGCTGACTCGGTCAACCCCCTATATAGGAGTTAGCTCCAGGTCCTCGAGATCTGGGACGTCCTCCCCTGGAAACTCCCGCCTATGGGGTTCTCGGTCCCTGATCAGATCCCACTAACGATATCGGTGCTCGGGCGAGTTGTGGGCACTGTGGTCGAGTATGACCAGCTTGGCCACACTCAAAGCAGATGATCCTACCTTGAGGCAAGTTATTATATCGCACAAAGTGCATCTTCCCACAGGTCGGGCATGGTGGATAACCAGCGGGTCCCGTCCTGGTCTGTGGAGCTGAATATTGCACCCTCGACCTGACATCATATTGCACTCCCCTTCGGGTCTTCTGGTGAAACCGGTTGAGTGACATCGGTTGGACAAAAGCCTTCCTCTTCCTTACACCTAGTCTCTCCTTCCAGGTTTCCCTCTTGGCCTTCTCCAGGTTCTCCTTCCTCAGGGTAGCATGTTTAATGTCATTCAGGCTTACCATGTCAGCTAAGGAGACTCCCTCCTGGATGGTGTATTGAAGACCGCGAAGGAACCTCATGGCCAAATTCTCATCTCGATATGTCTCAATCTCACACCACTCCAATAACTCGAAGAATTTGAAGTAGTAAGACAATACAGAGATCTCCCCTACTTAAGATCATCGAACTCCCGCTGTTTATTATATATTCACTCCGGTGGAAAGAAAGTCGCCCAGAACATAGCCATAAAATCATGGTACGTTAGTAGTGGAGGATAACGGTGCTAACTGAACTCTGCTCCTCATCATATCCCATGTAATCGAACTGAATCCGCGACTCTTTCAACCACATTGTTGTTTCTTGGGGATCGTCACTATCCCCTCGAAACTACTTCAACCCATATTTCTTAAGTTGGGGAAAGTCCAGCCTGATGGGGGGTGGTAGCGGTGCTAACTGAACGTTACAAGGGTCCACACTGTTCCAGTCACTACAAAGAAAGAAAAAGAAACCAAAATTTAGTTTTCCTCCACAAAACTCCTTCCAGAGATCGTTTCTCAATTCCTCAAAAAAAAAAAATCATTTCCAAGATTTTCTTTTGTGACAATTGATCCCATCACCCAGAAAGTCTCGGTGCAAATACGAGTATGGAGTACCTTCACCCGACTGATGGTAGCTAATCCTCATAAGTTAAGGTAACATACTTATAGTGCAGCGAACTAACCGAGATCTGATACCACTTGTAATACCCCACCCATAATCTCTATGGTTCAACCTGTGGTTCAACCGCACAACCAAATCCTCGGTGTTACTGGTTGAACTAAAACATCTCAAACATCATATCCGATAATTAAACACACACATAAACCGTTATCATACAAACTCATTATTCGAACCCCAACCCACTTATTGAACTTTACAAAACGTGGGTTTATTATTCAAAACACTCAAAAGCAGAAATTCTAGGTGACCATGATAGAACAGTGTTCCAAACTACCTCATGATGGTAGTACAGGAGGATAGGGCAGCCTCAGTAGTCCACTCCTAGTTGCACCTGCGAGCCTGAAACAGACGCGGGTCAGCAACTAAGCTGTGTGTGTGGATCTTTCCCCCGAGTTCATTTCCCTCCATTAAAATCATCACAAAATTCTTTTAAATGAACTGATTGACAAAAGAATCCATTTAATACCTTTCTGATCATAAAAATCAATTTAGACAATAAAAAAACAAAAATATTGTGTTAACCATTATTTTAGGGTAATTTAAATTCTAATACAATGTTAACTCCAAAAATCTCCCAAAAATACCATAACATCCATTTATCATCCTAAAACAGGTTTGCCCAGTTTTTGCATTTTTAGCAACTAAAAACCATAAAAATAATACTACTGATATGATCTCAATTTGGGGCTTCAAACGATTGGAATTGATCGACCATGGAGGCAAGCTAGGCACGTTTAAGAACGTTGGTTTTTGTCTAAGTGTTTATGACTGTTTCAGGTACCCACTTTGGACGAGCATAAGTCTACATTGGTGTGATAGAAATTTGAGTTCTTGGGTTGGTGATGGACAAGAAGAGCTGCTGAATCAATCTGTATGCTTTGGAGTTCAAGGAGAAGACGAGAGGTTGGGTTTCCAAGGCGACCAAAATGCTATCTCAACACTGGAGGAACTGCCAGATTTTTCTAAGTATGGAAACCGTGTTGGGAAGGGATCTTTGAGGCTCGGGTCGAGGAAGATGAGAATGCGTCGAGCCTCCAACTTCACACCACACGAAAGCAGGTTTCTTCTAGTTTATCGACAAGGTGTTGGCTGATCAAAATGATGGCTACAAGGGCTCGAACGAGAGGGCTCAAGAGTGCTTCGAGACTGAAAATGCTGCCAGGAAGAATAAATAATCCGAATCCTAGTCGGATTAGGATTAGTAGACAGTTAGCTTAGTTTGGTTTCTACGTCTTGTTTTGATTCCTTTTCCAAGTAGAATTGTAATAGAACTTCATTAAACGTTGTTAGGAGTTGCTAGGTCTATTTAAGTAGAGTTGATTCGTTGTAATAGTCAGTTTATGATCAATCGAATACAAAGTAGAGCTTTGGTTCATCTCGCTAGTGGCGTGAGGAATTGAGTTGGATTGCTTGGTTGAGTCTAAGCAATCGTGAGCTTGTATCGATCAGTTCATCACCCTGATCGTGGCCAAGCATCTACCTATACTTTTCGAGCCTCTTTCCCTTGTGAAAGTTGCACGGAAGTTTCCATCCAAGTCACAAAACCACCCTGTTTTGTGAAAGGTTCTCGATTGAGACTTCAATCCGAGGTTGAGGATCTCTTTGCTGCGTTGCTTTGATCACAAACCCTGCTTTGGGGTTTATCAAGTGGCATCATCGCCTGGTTCAAGCACAGTGGACAAGACGACGGAATTTGGTGCTGAATCAACGCGTTGGACCCGATCAAAAGGTCCCGTCTCCAGTGACCCTGCTTATCAACAGCGAGAACCAGAGCAAGACAACGAGCTGAATCTGGAGGCTCGGATCGACAAACAAACAATGGCGGGACAGCAGATTGACATACAAGAGCTGATGCGACAGTTCGATGAAAGATTCACCCAATTCCGACAGGAAATCGATCAGCGAATCGACGCGATTGCGCCGCGGGAAAATAGAGTACGCGAGGAAGAAGTTCGTGGCAATATAAACCCAGCAGGCAACCCGGAGTTGCTGGGACGAATTGAAGAACTGGAACGACGTCTCGTGGAGGCCGAACCTCATCCTGATCGCCAGCAACGGGGACGACGCGATCATCACGACGCAGAGCCAGCCGTTCCACCGGGAATCAAGCTAGCCGTGCCGACATTTCAGGGCACGATGAATGCCACCACCTATCTGGACTGGGAAAGGAAGATTGTTCTATTCTTCCAATGCGGGCGATACACCGAGCAACAGAAAGTGGCCTTGGCCACCTTTGAATTTACGGATTATGCCGCACAATGGTGGGAGAGGACACAGCTCCGACGTCGGCAAAATCTTCAGCCTGAAATCACGACATGGGCAGACTTAAGGGGACTCATGAGGGATCGTTTTGTGCCCGCTTACTTTCAGAGAGAGCTTCACGAAACTCTTCAAGCAATACGGCAAGGTGGACGAAGCGTAGAGGAGTACTATCGAGAGCTGGAACTCCTCCTAATGCGAGCAGACATCCGGGAAGATCGTGAAGCCACGATTGCGCGATTTCTTCATGGCTGAACAAGGAGATCCGACAGGAGCTCGATCTACAAGCCTTTGTTGACCTGGAAGACGCTCTGCACCTGGCAATTAAGATCGAGAAGTAGCAGCGATCGTCTAGGAAGGTCATGCCGGGAAACAGGTCAGCAGCAGAGGCGACTGCTGAAGTAAACTCGCCGCAATTGCGAGTTGATCCTGGCAAGTTACCATCCAGAAACGTTACTCCTACCTATGCTGAGCGATCTGGTGGTATATAGTGCTTCAAATGCCATGGACGCGGCCACAAGGCCAATCAATGTCCTAATTTAAAAACACTGGTGATCAGAGACGGTGCATATCTCACTGACGACGAGCAATCTGAGTCCAGCGAGGAGGAGAAGGTCGATGAGAAGATTGAAATGGAAGCTCCGGCACCTGGGCATCTTCTGGGAGTCAGCAGAAGGGCTCTAACCATCGCGAATGAACCCGATTACAGCCAACGAGACAACTTGTTTCATTCCCGTTGCCTGGTCCAAGGTAAGGTTCTTTCAGTAATCATCGATGGCGGGAGCTGTACGAACGTCATCAGTCAAGATGCTGTAAACAAGCTTGGGTTGAGCACAATTCGACACCCTGAGCCTTACAATTTACATTGGCTGAATGATTACGGGACAATTAGAGTGACGAAGCGGGCTAAGGTGAACTTCGAAATTGGGAGGTATAAGGACGAGCTCGAATTCGATGTGGCACCGATGCAAGCTGCCCATATACTGCTTGGGAGGCCCTGGCAATTCGACAGGGGAGTTTGCCATTTTGGAGATACCAACCAATACACAGTTCGTCATCTCGGTAAGCAGTATACACTGCGGCCAATGTCGCCGGAAGAAGTCCGAGCGGATCGAAGGCAGATGGAGGCGAATCAGCGCCGTTCGAAGAAGGAAGTTCTGATGGAAGGATCCGAGGACCCTCGAGGAAGCAACAACGTGCTTCGTAAGCTGATGCTTACGGGATACAAGAAGTTCAGGGCTCCTCGTCGGCGACGACCCTGTCCATCGGCGGCGAAACAGAGCAGGAGAGAGGTGGAATTGGGTAGAGCGATCCGTGACGAGTCGAGCTTCGCCAAAACTGAGGATATGCTCCAAATCTCCCCAGGAAGCTTGACGACGCCTGCAATTGGGACGAGACTACCTGAGTCACTGGATCCGATTCGACCCAAGAGTGCTCTGGAAACGGCGCAAACGATTCGACCCAAACGGCTGATGCCGAACCCATCGTCATCACCCCAGGAAGCTGTACGAATGGATCAATTCGACTGAAGGTGTTTGAATTCGAAACCCCCAAATCTGATTTACCCCTCCTGGGTTCGACGAGTTCAAATGACGACAGTGGCGGGAAATTGGGAAGTCACGATTCGAAGGCAAATTGAATGATTCGAAGGTCAACACTGGTCCCAAACTTCAATTCGAAGTCAGGCGAATCTAATGGTGGCCACGAATCGTGTTTTAGATCCCTGAAGGAGATAGCCCCAATTTCGAAGCTGAAGAACAACGCTAAGGTTGGCCAGAACTTTCAGTTCGAGCTGCCATTTTACGACCCAATTTGGGAACGATTCTGTGATGCTTACGAGGCACGAAAGGCCAAAGCTTTGAGGTCAAAGCTTTTTTATGGGGGAGGGACTGATATGATCTCAATTTGGGGCTTCAAACGATTGGAATTGATCGACCATGGAGGCAAGCTAGGCACGTTTAAGAACGTTGGTTTTTGTCTAAGTGTTTATGACTGTTTCAGGTACCCACTTTGGACGAGCATAAGTCTACATTGGTGTGATAGAAATTTGAGTTCTTGGGTTGGTGATGGACAAGAAGAGCTGCTGAATCAATCTGTATGCTTTGGAGTTCAAGGAGAAGACGAGAGGTTGGGTTTCCAAGGCGACCAAAATGCTATCTCAACACTGGAGGAACTGCTAGATTTTTCTAAGTATGGAAACCGTGTTGGGAAGGGATCTTTGAGGCTCGGGTCGAGGAAGATGAGAATGCGTCGAGCCTCCAACTTCACACCACACGAAAGCAGGTTTCTTCTAGTTTATCGACAAGGTGTTGGCTGATCAAAATGATGGCTACAAGGGCTCGAACGAGAGGGCTCAAGAGTGCTTCGAGACTGAAAATGCTGCCAGGAAGAATAAATAATCAGAATCCTAGTCGGATTAGGATTAGTAGACAGTTAGCTTAGTTTGGTTTCTACGTCTTGTTTTGATTCCTTTTCCAAGTAAAATTGTAATAGAACTTCATTAAACGTTGTTAGGAGTTGCTAGGTCTATTTAAGTAGAGTTGATTCGTTGTAATAGTCAGTTTATGATCAATCGAATACAAAATAGAGCTTTGGTTCATCTCGCTAGTGGCGTGAGGAATTGAGTTGGATTGCTTGGTTGAGTCTAAGCAATCGTGAGCTTGTATCGATCAGTTCATCACCCTGATCGTGGCCAAGCATCTACCTATACTTTTCGAGCCTCTTTCCCTTATGAAAGTTGCACGGAAGTTTCCATCCAAGTCACAAAACCACCCTGTTTTGTGAAAGGTTCTCGATTGAGACTTCAATCCGAGGTTGAGGATCTCTTTGCTGCGTTGCTTTGATCACAAACCCTGCTTTGGGGTTTATCAACTACTTTCGGTATTTACTGCAAATCTCGTATTAAGCTCGTTTTACAATTTTAAGGATAAAAACACCCGCAACTAACTAATCTCTCATTTTAATACCAGAAACAATTAAACAAGCCAAACTGACCATTTAAAGTCATCAAAATCTTGAAGATAAATAAAACATATTTTTACTGATATTTTTCGTAAAATTCACAGTTATGCAGTTTTAACTTGGAAACTATTCTCAAGTGAAATCTTCTGATAAATCTGTTCCAATATCATTTTAGACAAACAGAAATCTCTTTGATCAGTTTTAAACTCAATAGACCAAACTATCCATTTTTATGGTGAAACTTGTCAAATATCGATATGTACACCGTAAAATCCATAACAATCAAGAATAATCCCCAAATCATCATATCAACCAAGGTTCAAAAAAGCGCTAGGCGTAAGGCAGGCGCTCGGCTCCTGACTTGTGACTTGCCCGATTAGGCGTAGCATAGGCGCGCCTAGGCGTTCAGAGCAGAAATGAAAAAAACTCTCAAATATTTCATGTTTCCTGGAATACTTCATATGATCCAAGTGCATATAAAATTAGCAATGCCTAGTTCTTAAATCTTAACAGTAAACACTTAACATAACAAATAACAAGCAAATAGTGATCACTTCCTAGAATCACAAGTTCTTAAAATGTCGAAATACTAAACAATAGCCAATAAGTTCATAGGAAAATGTTCATTCTTCATCATCCAAGTAGGCCCGTCCAGCCACCACTTCATCTTCATCATCCTCAAAAGCAATCTCCTCACCATCCTCCTCCTCTTCCTCCTCTTCAGACTCGAATTCTTCATCATGGAGCTCTCTCACTCGTGCACTTCTGCGAAGCTCACTGTGTTCACCCGCCATTGCATCTGTAACAGTACTTGAGGGTGCACAATATGATTCCTCATCCTCATCCACGAATACATACATAGCATGGTCATCCCCTCCCTCAAATAGGAAGCCTTGTGCTTCAGTTACATCAGTACTTAAGAGAATATCAATGTTTTTCTTTTCCTTTATCTTCTTCTTCTTGGACAACAACCTTGAGTTGAATTGTATGTACACCAATTGATTGAGACGATCTGTTGTAAGTCTATTCCTTCTCTTGGTATGTATCTACAAGTACAAAATTGCATTGCAAGACATTGAGAATATGAAATATTCAAATATGAGTAATTGAATATAGTATAGATTAAGATTCAAATACTTACCGACTCAAAAGTACTCCAGTTTCTCTCACAGCCAGAAGAACTTGAGGTCAATGAAAGAATCCTCATAGCCATTTTTTGTAAATTTGGTGTGTCAACTCCATACATTCTCCACCAAGCAACTAGGAAATATATTGTTAATTTCGTACTAAATTAGAGCCATGAAATAACAAGAAAAGAAGTCAAATATATGAAGTAGCAGTGTAGTACTAACCAGGATTATAATCGAAGTTTTGACAAGTCCTTGCAAGTTTCTTCCCAAAGGCGCCTTCTCTCTTTTGAAACTTCTGAAATTCATAATTCACAACCTGATCTTGCTTGTCATCATCGCCACTGTAAAATGTCTCAACACAATCCATGAATGATGTGGTGATGTTTCCATCATCAAATATGGAATCATCAACATAACTGTAGTGTGGATTCAACATATACGCAGTGCAATGCAATGGAGCATCAAGTCTCCCCTTCATCTTCTTGTCAACAATAGCCATAACTTCTTTGTAGCGAATCTCCACGTTACTAAATGCCTCTTTAATCTCCCTCTTTGCCTTCACAATTTCACCATAAACAAACCCCATAGATGGTCTCACATCACCATCAACCAAACGAAGAACTTTTACTAATGGTTCAAAAACCCTCAAGCAAAGGTGTACACCTTTCCAAAATGATGCATTCAACACCGTTGTTGTTGCTTCCTTTCCCTTCTTTGTTTGTGCATCTTTCAAGCTCTCCCACTTCCTATCCACCACCATCTTCCTAAGTGCATCCTTTTTATCCATCAAACTTTGTAATGTGAGATATTGAGAAGCAAATCGGGTTACTCCTGGTCTTATGATTTCTCTCTTCTTAGTGAAGAACCTCATGCATTCCAATGTACGATGATGCCCATAAATGAAGATAGTGAAACTTTTAGCTTGGTCAATTACCTTCTTGAACTTTGGCAAGTTGCCAATTCCTTGAAGCATCAAGTTGATGGTGTGAGTTGCACAGGAACTCCAAAAAATATTTGGTCTTTTCTCCAACAAGAGCTTCTTTGCTCCCATGTTATTGGAAGCATTGTCCGTCACAACTTGCACCACATGTTCTGGACCTAACTCCTCAATTGTTTTGTCAACTAGGTTGAAGATGACTTCACTTGTGTGTGACACATCCGATGTGTACTTTGACTTGATGAAGCTTGTTCCCTCAGCACAATGTGTGACCATGTTCATTATGCTTCTTCTCTTCGTGTCTGTCCATGCATCGGTCATAATGGAGCAACCGTTCCTCATCTTCTCATCATCACGATCACTGAGCAAGCTTTTTGTTCTTGTATATTCTGATTTCAACAAAGGCTCTCGAAGATCATATTGAGTAGGAGGCACAAATCCCGGGCCAAACTGACCAATAGCCTCACACATTTGCTTGAACTCATCATTATCAATTGAATTGAACGGTATAGCTGTAAAATAAAAGCACAAGAAGAAATTTAAATTAATTTTTTTAGGTTGCAAACAAAACATCATAGAAAAATAGATAAAAAAAAGTGCATATTGCTTACCATGTGTATACACCCATTTTGCAACATATTGTTGAACTTGAAGTGTTCTCTCTTCGAAAAGTGCTTTATTTAACTTCTGCTGATGAAGTGTTGCACCTGAAGACAACTTAGGATCAATGGAACGTGCCCACTTATCCATAAGTCCTAACTTGTGAGGTTCTGAACTACCAACACAAGTCATTTCTTCATCCTGTTGACCAGAGGAAACAATTACATCATCTCTCAACTCTTGTTCACGGAGAATCTTTTCTTTCTTCTTTTTTGATGTATTCTCAAAGGCTTTCAAGCATGCTTCTTTAGCTTCTGGTGGTGCTTTCTTGCATTTAAGCACCTTACTTGAATCTTGGGCAATATGATGCTTGAAGCGATGGATACCTCCGGTACTCTCATGGCCACAAAAATTACACCGCACTTTCTCCTTGTTATTGGGATCCACCAATCTTCCATACTCCCAACCTATATCACCAGAATTCCTTTTAAAAATATTGGCATTCTCTTCATTTGTCACGCCCGCTGCCGAACCACCAGCATCATCCATCATAGAGATAAAAGTGTAGAATCACCACCTGTCCTAAATCAGAAAAGGGAACAATTAATTAACCTAGAATCATAACCTTATCTCTTGTCGTCTTGCAAAGAATTAATTAAACTTTATTCCCTAAATTAAACAATCCTTGAACTAAGAATGACTAATAAACTATAGAATAGAAAGTAATAGACACACAATAAACTAATCATGTCCCACTCATTCCATTCTTTCATCATTTAACGAGCTTCTTTGGTGCAAAAGTAGGAAGAAAAAAACAAGGTTTTTTGTGTTTTTGGCGTCCACCAGCAAAGCTACAACTAGCAATAACAATCCAAAACCAGCAAAGCTATAACTAGCAATAACAATCCAAAATATAAGTATAGAAATTGAACAAAGGAAACAGAGACAAAGCTCGGCAAAACTCATGCTGCCCCAACTCATTTTGCAGTAACAATCACAATACAACACACAAAGGAAACATAGGCAAAGCAACGAGTTTTGGTTTTAGAATAGAAAAAACCAGGTTTCATTCAGTTGAGTTTTGGTTTCCCTTTGTTTGTTTTCTGTTCCCTCACCTACGACGAACGAGAACAGAACAGAACAGGGTACTTATAGAGGTGAGACGAGCTTCTCTTTGCGGCCGACACCCGAGTGACGAAGAGCTTCTCCGACTGCGTTGGAGCTTCAGTACAGAAAAGAGGCGGCCGACGAGCTTCGTATCTAACCTAGAATCATGGGATGGAGGAAGACGAAGAGGGAATTAAGGTTTGGGCTACGATTGATTATGAGAAACTGAGATCAAGAAGACTTACCACTGCCCACTAGAAGCCAAAACGCAGCGTTGAATTGTGGAGATCAAAACAACTCTGTGCTGTGATAATTCCGGCGGCTGATAAAAACGCCTAGGCCCCATTAATCGCGCCTAGGCCCCATTTGTCTCCTATTAGGTGTCCATTAATAGCTATTAGGCGCATTAAGCGCTTTTTACAGCGCTATTAACAAAAGCGAGGCGTTGCTTCAGCGCCTTGCGCTTTTTTTAGCCTAGGCGCACGCCTAGGCGCGCCTTCTTGAACGCTGATATCAACAAATAAGTCATCACCCACAGTAATCCATCCATCTGAATATGCAAATCAAGCATAAATAATCGATGCAATAATTAAGTTCCCCTTTATCCCCACACACCTTAATTTGGTCGATTCCAAGTCGGGAATTAAGTTCTAAAATATCAGTGGTTGTTCCCCAAAAGTCCTCCTCGTTTCTATGGTCCTGTAGGAGAAAACAATTTGTCATTTGGACGTCAAACGAAGAAACTGCGAGCTGATCATCATTAGTACGAAATCAGGGATTAATTCTTCATTTTCTGCTGTCCAAAATATGCAGAAAACTGGGGAGAGGGTCACTGGTTCAATTCCAGTAACATGCCACTTTATTTTTGCTTTAGTTTTTAGTGGTTGGGGAGTTCTCGATTGATTTAACGAATCCTACCTCATATGAGATAACTTCTAGATTTTTTCCCAGCCTCAAATCGTACAATTTACGTATGGTATGTGGAAGAAAAAAAATTATCCAAGGTTCGGGATGTTGCACATACCACAAGACAAGACTTGACTCGAGGATGTTGTTGATCCTCGTAAGCAAATAATGTCGAGACACTTTAGCATATTCAATAAATGTACCAGCCTTTGTGTTCGTCATAAGGAATATAAGATCGCTCGTATTTTCACATATTTGGAACATTGTGTGACTTTTATCAATCTTGATTTTAGGATTTTGCATCAATGATTCTCCTCTTTCAAATGATAAGTGTTTGTGCCACGTAACCTCTCGTCCAACCTCGCCGGGCTTCCCACTGATGATTTTCTTTGGGGCGCCTAGATCCTGCACCAATAAGCGCCTAATGGGCTATCAGATGCCCGTTAGCACTCCGACGCTCAAGTCAGTCACAAATCTAGAGAGATAAGTGACTGATAAAAGAGAGATTTTTAGTGAGAGAAGCCAACCTGCGTAAATGCCACCTACCGCGCACTATTTATACTAGGCGAGATCCCGACCAGACTCCTGGAGTTCAGCCCCACGTCAGCACACCATTAAATGCCCGGTACGGCCCAACGGTCGGGCGCTTCCACGTGGCGGCTCCTGGTATCCTCAGCCTGGGTGCCTATGGGGACCACCTGCCAGCTGGCACGCCCTCAGCTTCCAGCCGTTGGAGATGCCCGGTCCCCGCCCTAGTTTTGTCTTCATGCGCCTGCTCACCCCCTCATGGGCCTTACCTCTATTCCTGCATGCCCTAACTCTCTATTGGGCTTGGGCCCAGGCCCTACCTATAAGCCCACGTCCTCAATAGCCCCTTTATACTCACCCAACAATTGTCCCCCAGTTAGGCGCTCATGGCTTGTGATGAGCGTCTAACTATATATAACGTCTGGCAGTCCCTGTCCATTTATGGGCGGTTAAACCCACCCCACTGTGTTCCCATGACTGGCGCTGAACTCCTAATCACGCAAAATTTTACAGACTTTTGATAATAACGGGCGCCTAAGCCCAAGTTCTGGTTAGGCGCCTTTCTTCTCTACCCTACTGCTCTCTCTACCAATAATCACACAACATTTCTCAAACTTTTATCAGAAAGGGGCGCCTAGGCCTTTGTGTTTGGTTAGGCGCCTGGCTTCTCAACCAGATTGCTTTCTCTATCAACCAAACGCACAGTCCGGGTTTTTCTAAGCGCCCGCGCCCCTATATGTCTCCCTCTCCGTGCGTCTTGAAATTTGAATTTCAAAATTTGAAATTCAAATTCGAAATTCAAATTTCAAACGAATGGTGAGGATTAGATCTGGGTGTCGGGCGCGCATCTCCATATCAGCCCGTTGGGCTCCCTCCTCATATAAATAGCAAGGTCCGCCCCTCCCCTTCCTCTTTTGTGCGAATCCTCTCTCTCTAGCTTTATCTCTCTAAACCTACCTTCCTGTGCGCCTATCCTTCCTCACCATGCCGCAAAAATCTGGCTCGCGCGCCTCCTCTACCGAACCTCTGAAAGAAAAGGGCGCCGAACCCGACATAATATCTACGTTGGAGGGTCACTTTTCGCCCGACCCGCTACGCGAGAAGGGAGCATGGACTCCTGGCGCCCGGAATCAGGCGCCTGCTAATCGCGATGTCCCTCCCTCAGCAGGCGAGCAAGCAAGTGAGGGTGCGGCGCCTCTCATCCCTCAACCAGCATCATCAGACGCGACAGCCAACGCGTCGCCGGCGTCGTCACAACCCAATCCGAGTAAGCCCCCCCCCCCCTTTTTTTTACGCGTTCATAGCTTCCTAGGGCTTAGCATTGATTTGCCCATTTGCATCGAACCTTCTAGGCGCCTCCCCTGGATCCTTGCGCTCGTCCGCACCATCGAACTCTCCACCTTCTTCCAATGCAGGCGCCCAGGGGGGCGAATCCATTAAACTTCGGAGATGGGAAGACACCTGGCCATCGGGACAGGCGCCGGATGAGACAGACCATATGTCTCTTGACGAAGCAGGGCCTAACAAAACTTCCACTGTGAAGGAGATTGAATTGGAGAATATTGTCACATCATTAGAGTTGCCACGCTCTTGGTCCTATGCGTCTGCTCCGAGCACATCTAGGATTGGGGTAGTCGGACCCCGATGGCTAGGCATCTATCGGTAATATTTTTGCTTTGGGCTTCGGTTTCCCCTTGATTCCATCCTTGAAGGCATCTTAACCACTTGCCGATGTTCGATTGGGCGCCTGTCCCCCTCCGTTTTCCTTGTTCATATCCTTTTCAAACTGAAATGCCGTGAATATAACGTCGAGCCTACCTTCAACCTTTTTCACTATTTTTTCAACATGATTTATACCGATAATTGCCTATCATTACAAAGGCGCCTAGGTTTGCCCGGTCACTTTCTACGAGAGTGTCCAAAGTTGGGAAGGGAGTGGTTTAGGAGCTTCTTCTTTGTCAAGGCGCACAAGGATTCTTTCTATGAGAGTGGCGCCTCGTTTTCCAGGGGTTGGGTGATGGGTAATCATCAGTATTTCAACACCGATGTGACTCTGTCCACCGCCCCTGAAATTGAGGGCGCCCGGGCGTGTCATGCCCCTGATCAGGGTGATGTGGGAGCCCATACTGCAGGGATTCCGAATCTTCTCCCGCCCTTTCTCGCTTTCTTACCCCTGGGCTATACATCATCACATCCTCGCTCTGATCCCCTTCCAACTCCCTCCTGAGCGCCGCTATGGCTCGATCTTGATCTGCTATGATTTGGAACAGCTCTCTCTTCGTCAAGGATTCTCCCTCTTCAGTCGACAGGCGCCCAGGGCTCCCTTGACCTTCCACATCCATGCTCAACTCCTGACTCTGTTGGTGTTCCCCTTCCTCCTGGCTCGAGTTTCTCGACCTCGAATCATCCTCTCCCTCGACGCCTCCGTACATGTCTTCCATGCGCCCCCCTTCCTGGCGCGCCAATTGTTTGTGCCACGTAACCTCTCGTCCAACCTCGCCGGGCTTCCCACTGATGAACCTCTTCGGGGCGCCTAGATCCTGCACCAATAAGCGCCTAATGGGCTATCAGATGCCCGTTAGCACTCCGACGCTCAAGTCAGTCACAAATCTAGAGAGATAAGTGACTGATAAAAGAGAGATTTTTAGTGAGAGAAGCCAACCTGCGTAAATGCCACCTACCGCGCACTATTTATACTATGCGAGATCCCGACCAGACTCCTGGAGTTCAGCCCCACGTCAGCACACCATTAAATGCCCGGTACGGCCCAACGGTCGGGCGCTTCCACGTGGCGGCTCCTGGTCTCCTCAGCCTGAGCGCCTATGGGGACCACCTGCCAGCTGGCACGCCCTCAGCTTCCAGCCGTTGGAGATGCCCGGTCCCCGCCCTAGTTTTGTCTTCATGCGCCTGCTCACCCCCTCATGGGCCTTACCTCTATTCCTGCATGCCCTAACTCTCTATTGGGCTTGGGCCCAGGCCCTACCTATAAGCCCACGTCCTCAATAGCCCCTTTATACTCACCCAACAATAAGCATCTCTTCCAAACGTTTAAAATCAATTTTCTAAAATAGGGACCATAAAATGCATTTCATATTTTCAAGTTAAGCCATGAAATATTCATATTAAGCAACTATAAGCACCCCACTGATGTCAAGTGATTATAAACACCTAGTCGGTGTCAATATTTTGTGGGGGTGGCTATACGGTCCGGTCCGGTTAAATTGGCCCAAATTGATCCGGTCCAGTTCGGTTTTTTTGAAAATATAAGGACCGAAGATTGGATTGGATACAGTCCGGTCTTGATCCGGTCCGGTCTTGACCCGGTCCGGTCCCAATTTGGTCTTGATTTTATATTGAGATTGTGGGAATTTGAGTTGCCTAAGGCCTAAAAGGGTGTGGAGTTGGTTAAGTTTTGTACTAAGTGCAAAGGTTTGTGACCGTTTATGCAAATTACCCTTAAGTTTTGGGTGTAGAGCTCTCTTATCCGGTCTTTATCCGGTTTTTTACCTCAAATCTATGCCCAAAGATTGGATTGGATTGTTTACTATCCGGTCCCGGTCCGGGTTATACGGTCCGGTTTCCGGTTTTTCATCCGGTCCCGGTCCAAATAGCCAGCCCTAATATTTTGCACACCCCACTAATATTGAGAGTATAAACACCCAATTGGTGTCCACAAATTATGAGTGTCAATAGTAAAAAGGGTGTAATGAAGATACGACATCAGACTATTTGTAGAATCTTGTCGCTAACATAGCCAACCTTTTCTAACAACGTATTCAAGCAGAAGAGCATTCAAATGGTACAATGAAGATACAACACCAAAATTTTTGCTTCTTCGGGAAAGGAGTAATCAATCAGCCTAGCGGAAAAGAAAGGTCACTCACATTGTCTATCATCTCTCGTGCTCAGAAACACGGATATCTGAACGAGGAAGAGCGAAGCATATACGGGGAATTATCAAATTAAGTAAGTCCCACAAAAAAAATACACAATTGAAAAGGGGCAAAAAAAGCAAAAAAAATTGTGGGACTTACAAGTTAGATGTCGCTTCATTAGCATTTAAAGGCACAACCATTCACAGCAAATCAAGATGTTTACCGAACAATATCAATAGGATACCTCATGAAATAATAAGAGAGTTGTCGTAGACACAACAGTATCATTCAAAGATATTCATTATTCATCATTTTGGAGAAAGTAAGAAGTCAAAACCCTATCACATCAAGACCTCCCTGGGTCATCATATGGAGTGCAAACAAGAATTCGACAATACAAAGACTTGCGTAGACGGTTTCTACACTCACAAAGACCTCTTCACTCACCACAGAACATCGCCTCTTAAAATCAACCTTGCCGAAAAAGAGGGAACATAAGATGATCAAGATTCGTCCATGTGATCGAAATTTTTGGAAAATCAAGATTCCCCTTAGACCAACATAGTTCGCGATGTACCCCAACACGACCTACTTTATACATCAACTAGTCTCGTGTTTTGGGGGCAAGCCAAAATCCCTTATGTGAAACTTTAAACAACTAAGGATGAGAGCCTCATTTATCCATCACTCATCTGGTAAAATGCAAATTCCTAAAATACGAGGACTCTTACAATTGGAACTCACGTCAGGCAAGAGCTTCCTTCGAAAAGTTGAAGAGCTCTCACGACAAACCATACAAAGAGCTCTCACGACAAACCACACAAGAAACATTTTTACTCAAATTGCACACACAAGAAACAATGTGTTAAGCAAGGCTTTAATTTCTAAAATCCTTTTCCCATTATGCTTTCTCCAACGAGATTTTTCAAAACGTTGTTTGCATTCATCTTAAAGTCAATATTGGTTTAAGTTGCACTTTATTCTGAAGAAGAGAAGGCAAATGACGTATTTTTGGGGGACAAAATAGTGCCACCCAAAAAGAAAGAAGAAGGTGGCTCCCCCAGCTCTTCATATCCTAAGTGAAAGGAAAATCTCAGAGATATTGAATCGTTGTGAGCTGCCAACACTCAGTCAAATTTATCTTTGAGCAACTTGACTAGAAGAGTGAACTCGATACACCATGACTACCAAACGAAGTACACAACTAAAGATTAGGCGCATGAGACCCTAGCTTGGCCAACCATAAAGCTCAGAGCTGGCACCAACAGGACATACCCAAAGATAGAAGTGCCCAAATAAAAAGATGTAGCCTAGAGGATGAAAAACCTCAAAACCTCACAAGTCCAACTACTGAAGTTTCTCACCATTTCATGAAGAGATGCCAAGATACCCCTAATTTATGGGACAAACAAGTCAATCAAACTATCCTTCAATGAAGTATTTTGTACCTCATACCTCCCGTTGAAGTCAACCAAACATGTATAGAAAACCGACAACAATAAGACAATACCCCAAAATGGCTAATTCCTCTAAGCCAACCACGACATGCTCGCATAGCAAGAAGATTAATCAAACTAAAGGAGCACATTATCCCAAGACCACCATGCAACAAAATTCTCCAACAAGATCAACCTAACATGCACATCTCATGAATGAGAAGATCATTTGGCGAACACATCAGCCACTCAAACACAGTGTCCAAGGTGAAGAAGGAAGAAAGTACCCAACGATGACATCCATGCTACTCTAGAGCGAGCATTACTAAGAATCAAGTTTACTAAAGGGGAACGCCATAGTTTCTTTGTGGATGATCGATTCAAGGGAATCCATTACAAAAAATAAGACCATAGTGAGGGATTATGCTTTTTCCTTTGCATACCCTTCAAGACATCATCATATGACTCATCATACAACCTTTTTTTGAATGCACTTCACATACATCAAATGGCATACTTGTAAAATTCACTTCACACATATCATATGACATTAACATTTTATCTGAAATAAACTTCGAACTAATCACATCACATCATTCGTTCGATGACTAATCTCAAGAAATTCCTAGCCAAATTAAATATCATTCATTCTCAAAATTCACTCAAAGTGTACGTCTGTTTTCATCAACATGACATTGCATCAGATCGTACAACATCTTGCTTTTGCATATCAATATGATGCCAAGTACAATCTTTACCAAAATCAAGTTTGCCACACATCTAAGATATGATCTATCCAGACTCTACTGATTTTTTATTTTAACACCTCATATCGAACATACAACTCCACATCACCTGCGCTTATGGTTTAAAAGACTATGCATATCCGTAAAACACGACTACACTGTGAGGGAAACCAATGAGAACCCCATATGTCTGATACACTGCAAGGGAGCTAATCATGACCCATAGGAAGGCTACACTGCAAAGAAGGCTACACTGCGAGGGAAACCAATTAGCACCTACAGGAAGGTTAAACTGTGAAGGAGCTAATCATGACCCATAAGAAGGCTACACTGCGAAGAAGGCTACACTGCGTGGGAAACCAATTAGCACCCACAAGAAGGCTACACTACGATGGAGCTAATCAGGAACCATAAGAAGGCTACACTGCGAGGGAAACCAATTAGCACCCACAAGAAGGCTACACCGCGATTGAGCTAATAAGGACCCATAAGAATGCTACACTGCGAAGGAAACAAATTAGCACTCACATCTAGGCTACAATGTGAGGGAACTAATCGGTACCCATGACATTACTACACTGCGAGGGAACACAAATTAGCACCCCACGTCTAGGCTACAATGCCAACGAGCTAATCAGTATCCATGACACGGCTACACTGCGAAAGATGACTACAATGTGAGGAAACACAAATTAGCACCCATAAGTTGGCTATAATGCAAGGGAGCTAATTAGGACCCCCAACGCGACTATACTGCGACAAAAATTAATCAGCTCCCACATCTTGGATACACAACATGGGAGATAATCAACAACTTCAACATTCTAAATTTGGTGAGTACTACAAACCAAGTATCATAACAAAATTAATAAAACAAACCACAAATGGTGTGCTAGGATGACTTTGTATACCTCTAAAATACCAAGAGATATACAAAGGGGGGCAACTGTAGACAACACTTTTTGTCCGGGTTAAAAACATATTTTAATTTTTGCTAAAGGTTGGCAATAGCAAACCTTAGACGACTATCTAACTAAAGCATATTTGTAATGTTTGGGATGAATCACGTTTGGCTTAGCCCATTGGGATTAGCAATAGCAAATCTCTGTTTTGACAACCTAATAATAAGCAGTTGCTTAGTTTGGTTGCCTTTAGATTGACGGCTAAATTTTGTACCAAGCTTATTTGGCTTTGATTGGATTGAGCTCTAATTTCAAGACAATAAGAGAATAGTTGAATTACAAAAAATAAACAAGAATTAAATTAGAACAATTACAATTAAATTTGATTTTTTTATAAGAATGATATAATATTAATAAAGAAGAAAAAGGGAAAATTATAGAAAAATGGAAAAAGTTGCCACCGTAACTAGGGCTGGAAGTTTGGTATCGGTATTTGGGATATACCGAATACCGTTTCGAATTTGTCTATATTTGGTATTACCGAATACACGTATTATTTTGTGGGATTGAGATTGAGTTTCAATTGTTATTCGGTATTAGGGATTACGGGATTAGGATCAGTATATACCGAAATATCGATCAATACCAAAATATAAGCTAGTGTGTATTTTATTCTCTCAACTAGACTCTCTCATTCACTACTATGTGACCCTCAACCACCAAGAGTGTCATTTAATTATACATAGATCATTACATCACTATTTCACACTAGTATTAGTCGTCTCGCAACCTCAAATTCATCAAATTAAAGATTGCCAATTACAAAAACTTGAGATGTTAGCTCTAGGCAACTTAAGACTCTTTGCTTAGTCTCTTTGCCTTAAATTAAACAATAAAATCTAATTTAAATATTTAATTATTAATGCCAAACGTAATTAATTTTGTATTTGATAATACCGATTGGGATACCGAGGTACCGATTGGGATACCTAAATATTTAGGGATTGGGATTGGGATTGGGATACCGAAATTATTTAGGGATTGAGATTGGGATTGATTTCAGGGTATAATTCGGTATTCGGGATTTCGGTATTTGGTATTGGGATACCGATACCGTACCGATTTTCACCCCTATAACCGCAATAGGGAGGTCAAGAGGGCTCCTGGTAGGAAACAACCTACTCTTCATGTTTTCCAGCCAGCCTTTAGCCATCTGTTTATCAACTTACTGGGTTGCAATCAACCATTGAACAAAGGCAGATCCAATTAGGAGAGCAATCACCCGAGAGGGTGAGTCAATTTTGCGGAAAACTCGGGAATTCCTTTGAAGCCAAATATTCCAACAGAAGGCATGTAGGAAGACCCTAGTGCACCATAGGGTCGGATCTTTCGGCTTCTGCGCATTCCAGAGCTTGATTCTATCCGACTTGGTTCTAGCTCTGCTGCACCTCTTTTCGGTTTTCACAAAAGCAGCAAGGATGTTCCAAACCTCCAGGGAAGTTTTGCACTTTACGAAGATGTGGTCGATGGTATCCTCTTCCTCCTTGCATAATGAACACCTGTTTGACAAGCATATTCCTCTCCTCTTCAAATTATCCAGCGTTAAGATCCTCATGTGAAACACCATCTAGAGAAAAATGAAGACTTTAGACGGGATCAAGGGGTGCCAGACCATCTTGGCTGGGAATCATCTATTCCTGGAAAACTGGTTTTCAGAAAGTGATTGTAAGCTGAGTTCATGCTAAAGTCGCCAGTCGACAAGGGTTGCCAAACCATTCTTTCTGGACCTGCAACAAGCTTAGACACATGATTATTTTCCAAAATAGAAATGAATCTCTCTCTCCCTTTCAGCCCCACCCCCGAGATCAATAGACAAAGGAATTTCCCAGAGAATAGACTTGCCATTAAAGGATAAGTGGTCACCAACACGAGAATTCCTGGATTCCGAAGCAGCACACACCCTCAAAAATTCATCTGCTACGCGAGTTCCTTTGATCCAACGTCATACCAGAATGAAGTTCAGTATCAACACCCTTGTTCCACTTGAGCCGAACTCCAAAACTTGTCCCTTAGTTTCGAAATCAGGGACTAGGGGTTGCAACCCATACTCCCGAAACCACCACCCGCACCCCATTCAGAAACCAAGGGGGAAACTTGAAAGCAATCAATTCCCGCCACCAGGTTTGCCTCTCAGTAGCAAATCTCCAGAACCACTTAAGGATGAGAGCATGGTTGTGGAGCAGCAGGTCACTGATTCCTAACCTGTCGCGCTCTTTGGCCGATTTGCACAGTTCCCAAGAAACAAGCTAAAACTTTTCTTTATCATGGGGTCCTGGCCAAAGGAAACCCTTTGTATCTTCTCGAGTTCTTTCACAACTCCAACAGGGATAAGGAAGAGGGAGCTTACATAACTGCTCTGACTCGCAAGAATTATATTAGAAGGTTATATTAGAACAATTACAATTAAATTTGATTAGTATAATTTATAGTTACAAAGCTATGGCAAAATAATTGCACAATAACATTACATCATATTAACTACAAGGTTCAACAAAAATTAGGCTCAAGTCAAACCCCAAGCCCACAATCAATGCCTTTCTGCAGGTCAAAGGCTAGCCAGGTCAAAGCCAAAGTCAACTGGTCAAACCCAGTCAACATAAGTCAAACCCCCAAGACCAACCCAACGTAGGGTCTACTACACCTAAACAACGAATCAAAAAAATACACAAGACTGCTACCCTCAAAGTCAATCAAGTTACAACACAAACCTAAGTTATAGTGGATTTTTGTATTATAAAAGAGAGTTCGTTGATTCTTTTTCGGAGTTTTTTCTTCATTTTTCACGTCAACAATACAGGGGGTGGCCTTCTTTTCTTTCTTTTCCTTCCTGATCCTCTTCCCCGTGAACCACATATCAAAGTTTCTTTTACTTCACTGAGACGACACAAGACAAAAGAAAATTCATCAAAGTGATTACTAACTCCCTCTTCTTAGGAAAAAAAAAAGCATACAGACTACCAAAAAGATTTCCTGTACACTTCTTTCTTTCTCTTTCGCTATATACAGACACAAACACAGAGCAGAGAGACTCTGCAAAACTTCTCACTTCTTTTCTTCTAACACACAAAAAGAAAATCAAACACACACACACACCACCCTTTGGAGAGAAGAGTGGGTGAAAAACAAAACACAAAAATAACAAACGAGAAAATAACAAAAACACAAACAAGAACGCAAAATAAAACAAACAAACAAAACAAGATAAATACTAACTAACAACTCAATAGTTTTCTACTAGTTACCACGGTTCCCCGGCAACAACGCCAAAAAGCTTGATCACTTCAATCGTTGCAAAATATTGTCAATGGTTAGCATGTGTCAATAACTACCCCATCTTAAGCCAAGTTTAACCTAAGACGACATTGATGTATAGTGGTAATCAAGGTCGTATTTTACTCGGGTCCTGGTACCCTAGCCTACTTCCCACCTAGTTGCTAATTAGTTAATCGGTTTTGGAGGGTTGAGTGGAGGATTTATGGAGATAACTACACTAGAGATTGATCAAAGCTAAAAGCAGCTACTTCGGGGAACTAATTCTCCCCCTAGCTTAGGGTTACTACGCATATATAGATATTTAGGGTTATCTAATGTGGTGAGTAAGCTCTTTTCCGTGGGCTTTCTTGGTTATCCACACGCCTCCGAGTACGCCTCCCCTAAACCCATATATAGTCACCTAGATCTAGGCTATCGTATCTGGGGCATTAAGCTTATAGCTCATTTCAATGGATACTATCCACCATCCACATCGAGGTTTTATCCCGAGTTCTATCTAAGAAGGCTAACCTATGGCAGGGGTCCGATCGCCTCGACCACCCTAGGTCCCCATTCATCCATCTATCACGATTTGCTTTATGGCGCGTACCCATCTGACCCTAGAACTCCAAACCCAGCATAGAAGCATAAAGTATGCCAGTAGAGAAGATTGGGGCGCCCTACCATGAACACAATCCATGATAGAATAGCAATAAAATCAACTAGATAAACACATTCATTCATTCAAACCTGAAATATCCATACATATATAATAAACCCTAAATCTAGGGTTTGGGTTTAGAACCGCTAGTGCCTTAGAGGACCACAGACTACTCCATAAAAGAGAGAAGAAGAAACATAGAAGAGATTGAAGAAGACTTGGGTGAGGAAGATGCTCCCTCTCTTCTAGCTCCCTCTTCTTCCTTCAGCTTCTCTCTCTTCTCTCTCTCTCTAAAACAAGAAATTTCTCTCAAAATTAGCTCATCTAAAAAAAGGGGAAATGGGTCTTCTATTTATAGACAATCTGGGGACGGAGAAGGTCGAGACCAGAAGCACAGAGATTGCAGTCGTGATCTGCGGAAGTGAGACCGTGATCTTGGAATGGTGTCGTCATGGCCTTCGGAAATGAGGATATCGCGGGCTAACTTAGCGGGCGCGATCTTCCTCGCGGTCTGATAACACTATGGTTGTGATTTGACTGGGAAAACTCTATTTTTCTCCTTGGCTCCTTCCTCGTGAAGTTCGCGCCCTGAGCCCTCCAATTCGCGACCGCAATCTTGGGCTTCCAGGCCGCGCGTCTTCAGCTTGCGTTCCCGGGCTATCTTTCCGACCACTATCTTCAACTTCTTACCCCTTGCTACACTTGTGACCTTTTTTTGTACCTAATTCGCATATATCGTCTAATACACCCTAAAATCATATCAAATTCACATAGGAACGAAATAGGGATGTAATCGACGATGTTCAAGCAATTATGAACATGAATTGGCATAAAACAAACCTTGATATGATAACACTAATTTAAGTGTTATCACTAACAAACATTCTACCACTGGCGCCAACATAAGCAAAAATAAGAAAGAAAAGACAAACGAAGAACATAAAAGATCAGAATCATGACCAAGCAACAAGCAAAAGACCACAGAAGAGAAAGGGAAAGGGAATAGCAACTCCTCCCCTTCATCAATCATCCATGAAAAGGTAAAACCCACCATCTTTCATCCATCTCATAGCCATGATGAATCTCATCTTCAACAAAAACTAATGAACATCACTTAAACTACAAGTTGACAGATTTTGTTAAACAAAATGAGTAAATTAACAACCCCAAGCAACTCCAATCAAATTGCAATACGACTAATTTCACCATTATCACAAAATAAATTAGCAAATGATTTCTAATGCTTTATTTACAAGACCGCTTATGTTGCTTTACTTTTATTTACAAGTTCTCTACATTTCTGTTCACATCTATTTGAGTTGCTTTTTAGTTTTTATCATTTAAAGCACTTCTATGTTTAGGCAATTCGTAAAACAAACCAAATTTGTTTTCTTTCTTCGGTTTTAATCGCTTTAATTTACTCTATATTCGATTGCATACCAGGCCGACATCATATGCAACTAAAACATATTTTTGAAAATCACATCAAACTGAGAGATATCATCAAAAACTTCTGTCGCACAACTAGATTTACAAATCACTCCCCAATGACATTTGAACACCCATCACAGATTGCTAACCTGAAAGACAATAAGACTTCATCACAAGCAATAACAGTGTTTTTAGTAATTTAACAAGTTGATTTCTCTACCTTCAGTTTAGTAGTTTTAACCAAAACCTTGCGGTTTTTGAAATTCCAAGTCCATCCCCCAAGTTAAACAACCAAATATAAGCATAAAGTTTCTCAAAATAACAAAACCAATCGAAAAACCAAACCTAGAACTAAATCTAAGTTTTGACCCACTACCCTCCAAAACCCAAAAAAACAACCCTACATACCTGTCAAATTTCCAGATCCAACACGACAACCCCACAAACTACCCAAATCGAATCCACCACACAGACCACAAAAAGTTCCAATTTGCATACAATCCAAACCAGAACCAAAATAATTCAAGACGGTCACCGCAAATTTCCCAGATTCCCCAAAAATTCAGAAGTCAACAATGACCAAAAACGAGTCTCCAATGGGATTGGAACCCTAAGCCTTAAACTCAACGTGTTTCTCCCACCGCCGTTTGCCTGTGAGGCTTTCCCCGACTGCCTCTGTTTCCTCCTTTCCTCCTTATGGTCAAAACATAAGAATGAGAACAAAGTGAAAATCTGTCAACATCAGTAAAACATAAATAAACCATAAAAAACCTACCTCGAAGAACCTCATCCATCATTCTGGGTTTTCCCTCGTCGCCAGAGGTCCTAGCCAGTCGGCGGCCTCCTCTCGTTCTTTCTTCTCTGCTCGGTTAGACTCAGAAAAGGGAACACATCAAATGCGATCAAAACCCTTAACAACCGATCGAACCCCAAAAATCTAAATCAAAACACCAAGTGAAATACTCGATCAAACATAAAAAAAATACTAAAAATCAACACGTGAACCCAAAATCGACTAGATCTTAGCTTCGTCAACACTATCATCATCGTCAACAGCGTCAGAGACCACCGTTCTTGCCATCACCGTTGTTGTTCTTTCTCTGCTTGTTGTCGTTACCACGAAGAAGAGAGAGAGGGAGGGAGCAGATCGGAAGGGGTCAAAGGATGGAAAAAGGAAAAAAAACGAGGGGAGAGGGAAGGAGATAGGAGGAGAATCATGACCACTATCTGGCTATTGTGCTCTGACCGTCGTTGCTGGCGTCAAACCTTTTCTTTTCTTCGACCATTTTCTGCTGGAAAGAAGAGAGGAGAGGAAGAGAGGGGGGTGAGCGGCGCTTAGGTTAGAAAAATGATCTAGGGTTTCAGTTTTTGGCTTAGAGGGAGTTATATACTCCCGGGGCCGAAAGGACTAAACTACCCCTCCGATTTTTACAAAAACTACGCCAATTGCCACTGCCCTCTTCAACTCTAAACGACCACAAATAAAACCCTTCGACAATTCAAACCAACGACCTGAAAGTCGTGTTAATTTTACAATCAACAATTTAAACCATTAGGCTGGGCGCCTGCCAGTTGTTCGGGTATTAACTTCAATCGATGAAAACTTTAATTAATCTGAATACTTAACATACAAAAATCCTTAATGCGAAATGTCGATGGTCAATAGACTATGATAACATTCTCGTATTAAGTCTCAAATTGGTTTCCAAAGGATATACAATTCGTTTCACTCTTTTTAATATCAAACCTTATCACGTATCAATAGGACATGTTGAGTTCCTTTTTACTAAAATCATTTGTTATTAAGAACGAACTACGTGGACTTTGATCCTGACTACTCAGGTACGTAGGCAACCAATGCGTTCGAGTCCAACTAATCAAATTTTCTCCTCTTAAATCATAAATACCAAATTACATCTATTAAATTATAAAATCAATTATTATCTTAATCATGTTTCAATAGCTACGTGTTAAGATCCCCTTTCCAAAATATATCAACTTAATCGAACTACGTGGACTTTTATCCCGACTATTCGGGTACGTAGACAACCAATAGGTTCGAGCCCAAATAATCCAAAACTCTTTCTTTACTTTTGTGATTTCTGTCAATAGACGTATGATCAAATCATGTATTAATAAATACCTAATTAATAGAATCTTATAATTAAGCCAAATAGTAATACACCAACCCTTTAAAACTCATCGATTTAAGTAGTACCCATTTGGGGCGTTGTGGGGTGTGAATACACTTTCCCACACGTAACCGTACTCCCATACCCATAATCTCTAAATTCGCAAACCAAATTTCGTTTCGGCTCTAAGGTGGAAACCAGACCAATTAGTGTTCGACCCACTACAACTAAGGTCGATGGCGACTCCGAGCAATTCGCGACGGATCCCGCGATCCTGAGGGGCAGTTGCGACAGGCGGCAATGCCAATGACCCCCTTAAAATGACCACAAGTAGAAACCTTAAAATGACCACAAGTATAGACCTTAACGACGAAAATGACCACAAGTAGAGACTACTTAACTGTGAAACCCTTATTTCGCCATCCTAGCCCCAAATCCAGTTCGCTCAAGATCTAATTGCAGCAATCGACGACGCCTCTCCCAAGAATTGTCGAACCAAAGCATTTCCCCATCGTCGAGCTCTTTCTTCCATAATCGCCTTAGGAATCCACAACGCCCCATTCACATGAAATCAAGCTTATTATCATAGTGAATCTCGAACATTGACGCCCAAAATCGTAGCGCACCCGAAGAAGAAGTAGAACTTGTTGAGTTCATTTGAGAGAAAGAAAAGAAAAAGAAACCAGGGACGAGGAGCGCCTACCTGTAGCGAAGCCTCGTTGGCGATCACCACTCAACCAAGAGAAGAGAACCACTAGTTTGTTAGAGAACTAATAAAGAGGATATTTCTCTCTAGCAAAATAAAATTACTTTAATAACGAAAAAGATTGGGTGACCAACATTAAATTAAAGAAAGGCGACAGACAACAACATCTAGAAGCAAAAAATGGAATGTCGACAAGGTAGATAAAAAAAGTGTGACAACGGTCTTGATCGATCAATAATCAAATCTTCCTACTTTGCACTCAACACGGAACAAGGAAATCAGTTTAATTTTTGTTGATTGGTACTCAATTCATTTTTATTAAACTATTCCTTTGTAGATAAAAAAAATTGTGTGACAACCATCAATAATAAAATCTTCCTACTTTGTACCTGAAAGAACAATTTGGCCTTTGTCGCAATAAATTTATTTTGCTTAAACTATTTCTTTGTAAGAATGAAAATTATTCATCGATTAGATGATTACTCCACACGAGATTAACTTACTTTCATTCAATAGTCGAATGAGTTATTTTAAGTATATCTTTAAATCAGTTTAAGGATTTATTGCTCCATTTTAGCTTATGTTTCTCAATCTGTTTATTTAGACGAAGTAGAAATAATCTAATTAGTAATTATATGGTCACTTCTTCAACTTCGCATGTTACTGCATGCAGTATAGTATGGAAACTTGCAAAGCATACTTTCATTTCAAGTGATGTTTTACTTTAGTGACCATATAGTTAGTGAAAATAGTTATGTGATCGGTTTGACAATTATCTCATACATAAGTGATCATTGTGTGATTTCACCCTCTATATATACACTACCGATCGGATTCCGACATAAGCTGGGATATCTCGATCTCCTGCGTCTAGCTCTGGTCTGTGGGTGGTCGAAGTCGAAGGGCGGGGTAAAAGAAGGGATGACTAGCGCAATCGATACCCTTCACAGCAATTAATCTCTATTTTGATGAACCGACGAGATAAGACCGGCGGCAAAAGTTTGTTGTGTCCGGTAGTTCCGCCTACGCTCAGCCGCCGTCGGCAGGTACGCAAAGCTTCTGTCCCGATAGAATTAAATGTATTTTTCTATGATCCAGCTCTCTTCTGAAAAGATCGACTATTGAGTGCCATTGGGACCTGGACTCCTTCGTTCTCGCCTTGATGTCTGCTTGGAATTTGCGTTCGTTTCGCCGATAGATCACAATAAACTTAATTATTCCAACTCCTTGTGGTATATTACTCTTTTGATGTTGTCCAGTGAGCCTCATCTCGCTGATTCGGTCTCTTGTCAGGCATATTTCAGAAGACTTTTTGACGGTAGGTTTCGCCCTGTAGGTCTAGGGTTTAACTTAGGTTGCATGAAGGTCCTAATCGCTATATCTGGCAAAACTGATTTCGTTGCAGCTTCTTAAAGGTTTAGAAATAGCTCACCATATTACTGTGGCAGTTGTTTCGGATTTGCCATGATGTAATTTGATTACTCTTTTGGAAGAGAGAATCCAGAAATTTGGCTGGGTTTGTTGGATAATTAATTTGCCAAAGGAAGCTATAGGTGGGTAGAGCTTGCCATTTTTTCGGGTGTAAAAAAAAAAAAAAAGGCTCAGAGGCATCACTACTCGTCCATGTATATTTGTTTTGATATGCTCCGGGAATCCTCATGTCATCCATGTTCCCTTGCTCTTTCATGGCCCATACATGCCAAGCACGATTATGTGACTATTTTTTGTTCCCTAAATACAGGTCATGTTGTAAAGACTTCTTGGGCATGGTTTCTTCAAAATCCTTTCCCCATAGACATTACAGCTTTTCCTCTAGGAAAAGGCTAAAAGTTTCAAGTTTCGAACATCATGAGACAGGTTCTCAGACCTGTATTGGAGACTTTGATGATGTTTCCACGGTAATGCATTCGGACTCGAAAGAATGCTTGCTTCATGGGTAATGCATCTTTGATCTCCTTTCTCCCCCCTGTTGTTCTTGTAATGGTATTTTTGATAGACTTTAAATGGTGTCCATTTCAATCTACAATGGCAGGTGCCATCATTGTGTTTATGCGTCTTCATCTTGCTATAATATGCTGGAAGACACAAATCCTGCCTTAGAGATGGATTGCGAGTTGAATGGAGAAGGCAGTGATGTTCCAGTTACTTCTAATGATGCTGGTGCCAGTAAATCGGTTTACCCACTGCCTGCATTTGTGACTGGCTGGATGTATGTTAATGAGCTTAACCAAATGTGTGGTCCTTATATTGATGCACAGTTGCACGAGGGTCTGTCATCTGGTTTTCTTCCTGGGGACCTTCAAGTGTTTCCTGTACTAAACCAAAGAATAACGAATCCTGTTCCCCTGAGGTACTTTCAACAGTTCCCAGACCATGTCCAATCGGGTTTCATGTACCTTGGCTCTGGCATCTCCAATGCACTTTTGCCTATGCCTGATTCTGCCTCAGCAACTCATGGACCAGAAGGCCATGGTTGGAGTTCTTCCTTGGCTTCTAACTCACAAAAAAAGCATGGAAAAGGAGAGTCTGTTCCAGTATTCCCATATTCTGAATTGGTAGTTGTTGACTTATTTCTATCCTCCTTTCCCTCGAAAAGCCTCCCTCCTGTTATGTCTTGTCCCTACTCCAGTATTTTTTTCCTGCATGTGTGATGTTTTTGTCATTCACTTCTTTCAGTCAGAAGACGATTCTTGTTGGTTGTTTGAGGACGATGAGGGAAAGAAACATGGTCCTTATAACCTACTGGAGCTTTATTCCTGGCATTGCTATGGATATCTTCGGGATACGTCGATGGTAAGCAGGACATGTGTTTTATTAAGAGAGAATTGTATGCCTTGCATTCCTGTCATGTTTGTATTTTAGTTTGAGTAATCGATCAAAATGGTCATAGAGGTTTGGGCCTGTAACAAATCGTTGCAACGTAAAAAAAGTTATAAAAAGGTCATATATGCATCAGGATATAGCAAATCATTTTGTCTTTTTCCATCCATATTGTCATCGAAAATGCTCAGTTAGCTTGCCAACTCGCAACAAAAATTAATAAAAATATCATACACCTAAAGAATCCTAAAACTTATCTCTGAACTAGAGCAGTTAACTGGGCATTTTGGATGGAAATATGGATGGAAAGACACGGAGTGGATATTTGTTATATCATGATATGTACGTTACCATTTTGTTATTGGCTCAAACATATGTGATCATTTTGATCAACTACCCATTTTAGTATTGTGAACCAAAGTTACTGAACTGGCTAGACAGTGGATCAGCATCCATATATCTACTCTCTACGAGTCCTATGTAGATGTAATAAGGATGGGCAGCCTTACATCATGTAGCCATAAGCAGTTGCTGCTTTGGCTCTTTGCAGTTTCTGTTTTTTATGGCCTTACGACATGTAAAAGAAAGATTTTAACCTGGTTTTCACTATCTTGAGCTATCACCTCCATGCCTTAAGGCTTATTTTCTCAGACCCGTATCCCAATGATCTTGATACATAATACCTGTTATTTAGAAACATGTATCTGTCTTCATTAGAGATGTTCAAACTTTTGTCTGTGTTTGTCCTTCAAGTGGGAGATTTGTGTTCTTAGATGTCTGACTCTTGGACTTGCTTCTAAAGTGATGCACTGCCCTTCAACATGATAGTCTCTTTATGTTTGCTTTCCTTCTAATCCTTAAAATTTTTTCTCTTCGTACTACTTGTCGATTTTTATGCCTTTTTGTTTTTCGTCTACATGTTGCCTGAAGTGTTCTTTTGGATTTAATCATTGGGTTCGTTATCTCAGAAAAAGGGAACTAATACTTTAAGGTCCAACTGTTGGTTTCTATCTCACAGATCTTTTACAACCTGCATATCTTTCGGTTGCTTTCTTTCCTAGGCTTGGGTCTAATCCTTCGAAAAATTTCTCGCAATACGGCTTGTCTTTTTTTTTATGCCTTTGTGTTTTTGTCTACTTGTTGCCTGAAGTGTTCTTTTGGAATTAGTCATTGTGTTGCTTATCTCAGAAAAGGGAATTGATAGTCTTAGGTCTGGCTGTTGACCTGTATGAAACAGATCTCTTACAACATGGATCTTCTGCTATTTTTTCAGTTATGTTACTTGGAAAATTTACTTTAATAGTCAAATCAACTATAACATTTCTAAACTCTATTCTACTTTTTCTGTATTTTTCCTGTTATGTATCGACAGATACATCACACACAGAAAGATGCTGGGCCCTTTCCTCTGCTGTCTGTTCTGGACGCATGGAGAACAGCTAGGGTTGAATCAAGATCTGCACCTAATGTTATGTTGGAAAGTTGTTCTCCAGAGAACTTAACACGAGAAATATCTCAGGAAATTTCCTCTCAGCTGCACTCAGCAATAGTGAAAGCAGCTCGAAGAGTCGTCCTACATGAAATTATCAGTAACAGTATTACGGAGTTTCTTGATGTGAAAAAGACTCGTGGACTTCCAAAGCTGGATATTCAAACTGCTGAAACTCACCCCAGCAAAGGTGAAGTGGTAATGTCTTCACTTGCTACTCTTCCTTTTTAGGTGTGGTTCCTTTGTGTCACAGTGGAAGTAATAATGTTGGCTATTATTTAGCAGTCTGGTTTCAATGATCTGAAGCTAATTCATATTGTTATTGAGTATGATCCTGTGGCTTGCAAGTATTTGACCTCGGAAACATCTGTTGTTGCAATGCAGTTGCCCAAAAACACAAAATCTGTTGGCAGTATTGATAACTTCCAGGTCTCTCACGCTGTTCTTTGTAGAGCTCTTTTCAACTGTTGCATGGAAGTTCTTTGGAATGCTGTTTGTTATGATACAGTAGTAGAGTATTCAGCTTCGTGGAGAAAAAGAAAAATCTGGTCTGGTCATTCTCAGAATGGATTTCCTTCGGACCTTGATATCTATGGCAAAAAGTTTCAAGCATCAGTCACAGATTTTGTATGTCCTTAGCTTATTCATGTTTTCATTCTCAACATGTTTGTGCTTTTGTTGAATCACTAAAGCTATGATTTGATGGTTTTACAGTTTCTACCCACAGAGGAGATATCTGGTTGCGATGGTGACTGCCCCCCTGGTTTTGAGTTTGTTAGAACCAGAACAGAAAATCAAACTGGAATACCTGATACAAAAGAGCTGATCCTTAAGCCATCAGAAGAGACTATCCCATCGTGCATGGATTGCAACAACGATGACATAAAATGTTTCTCGGAGAGTGTGGAAAATGAACTTCATAAGTCTACTAATGCTTGTTTGGTTGCGTTTGTTGGAACTCTTGTTAAGGAGGAAGTCATTAGAGTAGCTAACATTAGAGAGGATGGCAAAATTGCTGACATTGCTGTAAGAAGTTTTTGGCTCTATGCTTCCCTCATTAATTTTTTTCCCATTGTTTTGGTTGTACTTTGTTTTAGCAAGTGACCGATGTAGAATCCTTTTCAGATTCATGGCGCTGATGAGTTCACCAATCCAGTACTACATGAAGAACAGAGTGGCTCCACTGGAATTCCTCTCAGCAATCCTAAATGTGCATCCCTAGCTGTTGCTAACCAGCTTGCTTTAAAGAATACTACATCTAGTTTTCTTGCAAGTACTTTTGGGAAGGCGCATATATGTGGCCTAAATGTTGCTTCTTCACCTACACCACCTGGATCTGAAGATGGTGTTACCACTCTCCTACCACCCTTATGTAAATTCCATGTGTCAACATCCAATGAGCCTCATTCTAGGATTAAGCAATACATTGCCTTGGCATTATGCAGGCAAAAGTTGCATGATAATGCAGTTGGCGAATGGAAAAATTGTTTTTTTGATGATCTTCTCCAGCAGCACTTTCCATCATTTTTGGCTTTTGCGGAAGGGTGTGGGTTTGATGGTGATAAGGTACCTGAATTATTGTCTTTGAATATTCTGGCATATCTGCTTTAATGTGCTTTGCATGCAATTCAAACAGTCGCGCTTAGAAAAGTACTATAAGGCAGGCATGTTAACACAATTTTCTGGTTTCCTGATTTTTGTCCTTGCTTTGGTGAAATACTTCCCTTTTCCTTGCCCTTTTTCTATCTTAGGGAGGGGTAGACAATCAAAGTGGGGAATCGCTGAAATTATGTATGTCAAAGTCTGTGGGCGGTTGTTCCCCTACTGGTAAGTACACATACTATCGAAAGAAAAAGACGTCTCGTACAAAGCTAGCATCGTCTTTGGAATTGGTGTCTCCAGCCGAATCGCGGGGCCAGCTGTTAGAATCATCTAGAGAGCACATCTCGCTCAAGATTGCTGCAAAGGCTGCAGAAGCTGAACGCTCTGTTTCGAAACACACCAAGACTGACATATATGAGAGCCAGAAGAAACTGTCTCTTAGTTCTAGGCCTTTGAAAGGCATTGCAGAAGGAAGCAGACGACTCGAACGTTCATCGGCCAGGAAGACTAGTTGTCGCAGAGTGAAGAAAACCACACAGGCAGTTCAAGGTATTCCACTTCCTAAAAGATGTTCCTCTATCACAACATACTTGTGCATGGAACAGCTTGTGACTCTATATAAACAGGTGATGAGTTCACAGATAATGCTCACAAGACCTCCAGGAGTGTTGTGGATTCTCATGATGTTGAGAATGAGACCAATGACAGTAGCTCCACTGCTGGAGTTAAGAACTCTCCTACCCTTAATATTTCCAAGAAAAAACTATACTGTAAGCAATCCCATGGTAAGAAATGTTAGAGGAGACACCTTCCCTTTAAGAATTTCCATCCCTGATTATTTTTTTGCTACCCCTTCCTGATTATGGATTGTCTTGTTCTTTCTGGAGATACAAAACCATCCAAGCTGAAAAGGAAGCATTTACCCATTGGTACTGGATTGCCAGTACAATGCACCAAGATCGTGAAAACAGAGAATGTCAGTGACAAGCAAGCTCTTCCACATGTTGGATTGGAAAACAAAAAGTCCCGCAGTTTCCAATTGTCTATCACCTGTCCTCCTTCAGATGGATGTGCAAGGTCGTCAATTAATGGTTGGGAATGGCACTTATGGTCTCTTAACGCAAGTCCTTCAGAAAGAGCTTTTGTCAGGGGACAGTTTGTTCGGTCTAAATGTTCAAGTTCTGAAACTTGTGCATCACAATTCGCTAATGGTAGAGGTCTTTCAGCAAGAACGAATAGGGCAAAGGTCCGGAATCTTCTGGCTGCTGCTGAAGGTGCTGAGCTTTTGAAAGCCACACAGTTGAAGGTGATGAAATTTGTGGTGCATGCTATTAATCTTGTCTGTCTTTGGTACTCAATGATGTCATATTCTTTTATAGGCAAGAAAAAAGCGGCTGCGTTTTCAACGAAGCAAAATACATGATTGGGGTCTGGTTGCACTGGAACCAATTGACGCAGAGGACTTTGTCATTGAATATGTTGGCGAACTAATTCGTTCACGAGTAAGTTTGAAGTTCTCTTAATTTGGTCGGGTAAATTTTGTTCTTAAATTCTTTTATGCTGATTTGCCTCAATTTTGCATCCCTTAAAACAGATATCTGATATACGTGAAGGACTGTACGAGAAAATGGGAATTGGGAGCAGCTACCTATTTAGACTGGACGATGATCATGTGGTCAGTGGACCTAGCTTTCTTGGATTAGTTTTTTTTCTTCGTATATTGTCGTGTGTTGTCTCCTTTCTTATTCCTTTGTGGACAATTTACCTCCTGTAGTGAATACATATGTGCCTAGGGACTATTTACATGTCCTCTCCCTTGCGAGGACGTTGGAAATATTGTTTTCCGTTTGGCATACATGAACACCTATATAATAATAGAATGAATACATGATGCTGCCATCTTTGCTGTAAACTTTTGATGCATGGGCTGGGAACTTGGGTTACTGATTGGCTATGGGTTTGCATGGTCTAGTTTCTTAATGTAGAAGAAATCTGATTTCTAGAAAAACATGTGAGGTCCAAACTGAAATGCTGAGTTCAAGTGATTGTTTCAAAAGCTTTGGTCTAGTTCCATGAGGATACGCTGCTGTTTCAACTTCATCTTGCATGCTCTTGGTAGTTCCTGTCATTCTAGGTTTTATGTAGTTTTGGTCGGATTTGATTAGTCTATTTGAAATTTGTAAGATTTCTCCAAGCACTTTTAGTCCTGTCCACAGCTGTAAGCTTTTCTATAGGAGGTTGATTCTCTTGAAGAAGTCTGTATCATCAGAGTCTCCTTTATTTTCACTCAAGTTAAAGTTATGATCCTTTCGCGCTTAGTCAATTTCATTTTTCTTTATCTGCATGTGGCAACTAAACTTCTTATTTTCCTTGTTGTCGTCACTCTTGCAAGAGTTGACCCTTCAAAGTCACTCACGTGTTATACATGCTATGGCAACGAGTTAAATACATCTTTGTTTGCTCTGCAGGTAGATGCTACAAAGTGTGGTGGGATTGCGAGATTTATAAATCATTCTTGTGAGGTAGCCCACTTGAGATCACCTCTCAAATTGTTGTCCTAGTAAAAGCTACTTGATTCTTGACACGTAGTGTTTCACTTGTTATTATATGCAGCCCAACTGTTACACCAAGGTTATAAGTGTTGAAGGCCAGAAGAAAATTTTCATATATGCAAAGCGGCATATAGATGCTGGTGAAGAAATTACTTACAATTATAAGTTCCCTTTAGAGGAAAAAAAGATCCCGTGCAACTGTGGCTCTCGAAAGTAAGTTGTTTGTTGAACTTCCCTATGCCTTAGTATCACGCTCCTAAATCCCCCTGCTCCTTTTTTTGTGCGCAATTCTATGTTCTCTTCTTATGGTGTACAATTTATACTGAACTTCTCTCAGATGCCGTGGTTCATTGAATTAGGAATGACTTCAAAATTCTGGTAAGTCTTGCATTCTTGTAAGAGATGAACTTTATGCTCCTTTTAATAATGCTGATACGTGGTGTCTGACTGCAATTTTTCAACTTCTTTCTTCAAAGTTTGTTCTTGGTGGACTGATGCCATGGGATATCATAGGTGCGATCGAATTTCTGTTGCATTTTCCCTTTGTTAAGAATTCCTGCGTCATTTCCCCCCATCTCTACAGGATATCAAGTTAAGCACCCCCCCCCCCCCTCTCTCCCTTTCTACAGGATATAAAAGTGCTAAGGAGTAGGAGATAGCTTCTAAATTTGTTTGTTGCGGCGATCTTCATCTTGGCAATCTTAAGGTAGTAGTACTCGCTAACTCTTAACGTGAGGTAGAGGCTGATTGGTAGGTGCTATGTCTTTACTCATAATTTGGTAATTGGTATGTGTGTGTGTTGCTGACAATAGATAAATGAGCTGCACGTTTGGGCAGACTGAATTACCAGTGGTTTCATTTGTTCAATGCTTAACTGTTTACGAGACAGTGTCAAAACTTCGCTATTATAACTGTTTTCTTCATACCATTTTTCTTGACTTTTGATCGAGACACACATTGGGTTCGTGGGGGAAGGGAGGAAAATAATCCCTTTTTATAAATGATCCCATAGTCAAAATGTAACTATGAGGATATAATCCCATAGTCAAAATGTAACTTTAGAGCGTAGTCATTGATTCACTTTTTATAAATGATCCCGGGAGGCTGTCTGATGTTCTCATGGTTTAGAGTTCTTGGTCATAAACATGGTTGGGATGCCTTATTGCGGCAGTAGATTGTTTTACAAGGATGAGATGGAGGTTATAGGCTGGCCAACAGAGCAAACTGTAGTAAGTTTTGGTGCTAAGAAGTAATGAATTTTTTTGGTGATATGCCTATGTTCATGTAGGATCTGGCTTTTTTATTCATTTCCTGTTTGGTAGAGTATTACTCCCTTTGAGTCTTGCCCTTGGGAGAACCCATCTCCCTTTACCAGTTCATTAGAGTGACAAGTCAGTGGTGTTTTATTGTAGCATGAACGTTAAGTAGGGTTGATGTTGATTAGATATGTGTTAATAGGTGAACATGTGTTTTTAAATCAAGTTAGTATCTTTTGATCAGGTGGGAAGAGAAGAACAGTGGTTCCGTCTGTAGAGGGAAGAACACCGTGGTTTTCACATGGTTTTCTGTGTCTTGAATTGGAGAAGAACAGTGGATCATTCCTTCAATTGCCAAAGATGACGCAAGTTATTATGATGTTTCAGGTTCTTCACAAAACAATGGCATCACAGGAGGCTAGTCGATGTGGTCTATGGTGATCTTTTGTTGAGTTCTTTTCCCTACTCTTTTGAAGATGCGTTGCTGATTGATGTGCATATTCTTGTAGATCTGACTTATGTTACAAATCAGTTCTCTTCTTCCAAAACTATAGATCAATTCTTTCATTTCTTCCTCTCTATCTGACATTTTTGGAGTACAAATCCCTTTTGTACAGACAATCTTTGTTGTTTATATGATAACAGTTGAGACATAGGAAAGTTTTACAATAAAATGCCAACACCGTTCTTAGAGCCAGAGGTAAATAGTTGTACGTCAGCAACATTGGCCATTGGTTCGGAAATCGGAACTCGTTAGTCCTCATTTTTTGGTTCATCTTATTATGCATAAATTACTCGTCACCGGAAGGTATTATTGTGTGTATGACGTTTACTTCAATTATTATCTGAGAATTTTGCTGTCCCATTCATTGGCATTGGTTAATTCAGGGATCTGGTTCCTGACCTTGGTAGGAACCTGTGAGCGAACTGGTACTAGCCTCTTGCTGTAGATTAAAATTGATAGGTCTGTGTGGATCTGGGTGGCGGGGGTGAGTAATTAACGAGAGGAGTAGGATTTTCTTATTAGGCGCAAAATTAGTGCATTTCTTAGTTCAGGCTCCGTGCATTTATCTTTAACTGCTTCTCTCCCTTCTGTCCGATCTGCCTATGTTGTTGCAGGTTGGCATCAGGTGGAAGCCGGGACGGATGCCGCATTACAGGGGGTTCTCAAACCCATTGGTATGCAAGAATGCCAATTCATGAACGTGAAGGAGTGCCATCAAGGCACATGGCCATATCTCTCCGGCAATTATAGTTCAAGAGAATGCCGGGGTTGAAATTGGACTTCGTCCATTTCCTTCACCCTGTTAACAGATTATGTGGGTTCTCCATATCCTAATTGGGGTTGGATTCCAGGCTTGGTTTAATAATAAAAGGTGGATGAAAGCACAAAGTCTACATTGGTTCAAACTGTGAAAGCCAACAGTCTTTAACCACGGAAAAGAAGAAAACCAAGCTAATAAGTGGCTTCCTAATTTTTGGCAAAGTAGCTCTTCGTCGCAGCTTCTTGCTAGCTCTTAGCTATTGGTTTGCATGTCATGACATGACATGACATGATGCTCTCTACACACAGATCCTCGGATTTGGGACCAGGTGGGTGTTGGAGTTGGGACCGATGACAGTCTAATGGATGCTGCTGCGAATTTCTATTGACGTTGTGCCAGATATAACTCCGCCTGTGTATTAGGTTTCAATGCTTATGCCTTGCACAGCCGGTCCCAAGCCCGGATAAAGGAGGAGGGATGCTTGTCTTCTGTCTTCTGTTTGAAGAGTCACTGCTCCATGTTGCCTAGTCGATTGGTGCGATCGTATGAAGCATGTAAGAACCCTTACAAACTCCTCTCTTGGACTTGCGTTCGCATCATGGTAAATCAGATTAGATCGAAATAGGGGCCAAAATGTGTAACCACTTGAGAGATCCTTGTAGCTTTCAATATGGGAAGAGTTTCCAGCCATGATAATCTGTATGCATTGCTCTATGGTTCGTTTCATTTGAGGCAGTGGTACTGTCGAGCTCTTGCTACCTTCACATTGTAATTGTAATGGTTAAATGGTTTGTTTAATTCAGGAGTTGCTCCTCACTCGAATATGCTCCAGCAAAAGAGCCTGTAAAATAATGAAAAGAGGGTACCTAGTGGGCGGAAATTGCTATTAAAGCTCTTTTTTCTTTTGCTTATCTTGTCTTGTCCTTTTTCTTTCTCTTTTGCATCTTGCTGGCGATTGTCTTATTTATCTTTGGAGAACAATGTGTAAGTTACTACAATTGTATAGTCCATTCGGCACGGAAGTGGCCGTAAAGCTCTAGCAAATAGTGGAGGGGGTCGGCAATGCTGAAAACCAAACATAGCAATGGCATCTTCAAGACCAAGAAGAGCGATTGGTCAATCCCAGCATGTAAAATGGTTCGACCTATGTCAAAGGGCTACGAGATAATAAATAAATAAATAACCGCAATTGCTACTTGAAAAGGTTAAAATCGTCGAATTTCAATGAGAGAATTGTATCTAATGTTGAATCTCGTCGGACCGCGGTCGAGGAAGAGAGAAAAACACAAAGGAAACATGAAGAAAAGATGCAAATTTTGATGGAAATGCACAACAGATGGTCTAAAAGAAAACGACTGAAATGCATAACAGTGACGATAGATATAAAGTATAAACGAAAAAATTCATATATAAATTCGGGTAATTGATACAAATATTATTTTTTAAAAAAATTTACCACCAATATGGCGGTTTTAAAAGTATTAACACGGGTATTGTGTATTTGTGTAGGTTAAAGCGCGTGTCCGCCCGACACTCAGGAGGGGCCGCTTTTTGAAATTTTTACCCGAGTAACAGGCGGTGGCGCCTGAGACTCTAGCGGCCCTGCCATCCCCCTCCTTTTTTACTTCCCTCGTCCGACGCCCCATATCTTATCTTCTTCTTCCTCTTCAGCAAACCAACAACCACCCACCACTCCTCGCTCTTCTTGCCCGATCTCCAGCGCCCACGCCGGACAGAAAGGCTGTCTCGCCACCTCCTCAAGCAGACACGCCGGAGACAGAGGCGGCCGCGCCTGAGTCCCAAGCAAGCCCATCATCCCCTTTCTTCTTCGCTCACACTCGCACCCCTATTTTTTTTATTTGGAGAGAAGATGTTCGACGATGACGAAACAGTCGCCGATAGAGGAAGGGGGAGAGAGCGGCGAGGTTGTGGCGGCAGCCAGTATCGTGGTGAGGATCTCGCCGGCGACAATATTTTTTAATTGAGTTTTTATGTATTTTTTTTTTGTTTTTTCAGCTCTTAGGCTTATGAACAGTTATTCCATGAGATCACCGCCTGCGACAATTGATCCAGCTCCGGTCGATTCGGTACTTCTTTGGGGACATGGTAAACATCGTGTCGACTTAGTTTGGGCAAACGAGGTAAGTGTTTCATAACAACTACTTCTTTAAAGTTTATTAGCCAGTTAGATTAGACCATTATAGATTTTTACTAGGTGAACTGAACTTAGAATAGAATTACGTATGAATTTTTTTTTGAAATTAGTATAAGTTTAGATTAGATAGATTTTTAGATTGATAGATTTTACTAGGTAAAATTAGAATTACGCATGAAATTGAATCAATATAAGCTTTGTTCACTATAGGCTGGTGATCGATCTTACCATGTTCGATGGTACCACCAATTTAGTCACGTATCATGAACATTATCTGACGTATCTCGGAGAGGCGGGCTTGTCTAGTGTTCTGCCCCTGGTCCATATGAATGTTGATGCAAGTTTGATTACTACGCTCGTAGAGCGTGGGCGACCCGAGACGTCGACCTTCCACTTTCCGTTTGGTGAGACCATGATCACTTTAGAGGACGTTGTGACACTGGCCGGCCTAGCGATCGACGGTGATGCCATTGTAGTAGACATACCTTATGAGGAGTGGTCAGAGATCTGTGTGAGACTGTTAGGACGGGTTCCTGATGATCTTTCCGGCGGTGTCGTTAGGATTGGTTGGCTGAGGGATGAATTCAATCATCTGCCGGCAAATGCATCACGGGAGACTACAGAGCAATTTGCACGAGCTTATGCTCTATCTCTGATGGGAAGTGTATTGTTCCCGTATCGGTCTGGAGCTGCGGTGCATCTACAGTACCTAAATTTGGTGGAGAATTGGCAGAGAGCTGGACGGTTCGCCTGGAGAGCAGCTGTTTAAGCCTACCTGTACCATTAGATGGGCAGGTCGGTTTTGCACATTACACATTCCTCTTCCCTAGGAGGTGACCTTGGTGGATAGGTCCCCTTACTGTAGCTCTGGGCGTGGGAGCGATTTTCACATCTGGCATCGCAACATACAGAGACGAGGATGCAGATTGCCGAGGATGCATTCCCATGTGGTGTTTGATGGCTTTTGGCCAACACTCGTCAGTACGGTGACCAGTTGTTCCAGTACAAGTTGTGGTTTGACAAGATGGGGACCATGGTGGTTAGTATATAACATTTCAGCAGTGATGTGGCACTATCCAGATCGCGAGCTCTGGCAGTTTGGCATGAGGCAGGATGAGCCTCATCCGCCACATAGTGAGGCTGAGGTTAGGTTTTCCTTCGCCAGACTCATCGTGGGCCATCGCCGTGGGCAGCAGTTGGTACACGCCTCCAGGGAGTCACTTGCTTTTTGGAACCGTCGACATGAGTTCATAGCGAGGATGCCATACAGTGAGGAGGCTTTAGCCTACCACTCGGAGCATATGGAGTGGTATCGACATATTACCAGACGTTCAGGCACACGGAGAGGAGCTGCAGTGGAGGTAGTGGTTAGTTATTGATTGTTTCATATTTTTGTTTGATTTGTTTTGAAATTCGTAACTGTGTGGAATCTCTTACATTTTAAATTTAATTTCAGTACGACACTATGGAGTACGCTGAGTTGAGTTTACGTGATGGAGTACGGGCCAGAGGGATGTCCACCGACCAAATGATGGAGTTGGCTAACATGATGGCATCAGGGTTGATGCTTTAGGTTTGGATGGGCGCCGACATCCTTATGTTATAGTACCTATACAACGGTATCTTGATGAGCACAACATGGCCAGATGACCTGAGGGTACGGATCCGACACCGGACTGGGCCATCCTAGAGCTATAATTCAGACAGGAGCATAGGAGGCGTAGACAACGACGTGAACATCGCGACGTACCTAACCCAGATAGGATTTTAGATCGACAGTAAGCACAACCCGTTCAGCCTACTACGACCTTCTAGTTCATGCCGCAGTTTCAGCCAACACTTCTTCGAAATTTCAGGAAAACACTTCATTGGGATTTCAGCCAGGGCCTCATTCAGCCTTTCATCATCCTCCTCAGCCGCAGGTTTCAGCCAGATACTTCTTAGAGATTTTAGCCACTAGACGATAGCTTCCATACACCGCCGCAACATGCTATGATGGGAGGCGGATATATGGCCTCAAGTAGTGATACTAGAGCCGCCTCCCCGATGGGATGGAGAAACACGCTAGAGGGGGATTCTACTTTCCATCAATCAATGTGGTCTTATGACTAGCAGATGCGGGCGCATGGAGTTGGAGGCGGTGCACCAGATGAGCATGGTTTGGTGTAATGTGAATGTCCACTTTTGATTTGTGCTTCTGTCTCCAACCTCATCTTATCAAATTTCTCCAATAATCGCCAATAAGTATGCTGCACAAGAGAAGCTATAGGAAGTGAACGAATACCTTTGAAAACGCCATTGACGCCCACCATTATAGTTACCATGTGCTAAGCTCCAACGAAGTTGATGTTGGTCCACCTAGTTATCACGAGAAATATTTTTATCAGCGACTATCTTCTTAAAATTCTCAACTTGACGATCGAACTTCTCCAATCGTTTTTCTCCGGCTAACACAATAAATAACTAGTCGAGTTAGATATATGTCCATTACAAAAATTAAATGAAAATAAATTATACATAATCATAAATAACCATAACAATGAAGGCTTACCGACTCGAAAAAGTTGATTATACATAATCTTGTTTTTAGTCTTCCTTTGCAAGTTGCTTGCATAGTTTCGCATGCACCACCTCCACTCCCAAGTCCCAACCTCTTCCGATGTCACTCATGGCTTCATAGAGTCCTGCATGTCTACCTGAGATGATGCAGACATCATTTCGATTAGTCAAACCTTGAACTTGTCTTATTAACCATGACCAACT